>JAESUZ010005364.1:0-50679 GCA_017311185.1 Proteles cristata cristata
AAGGGCCTGTATGATGATAAGTTTTCTACATTACACTCAAAGTGTTAAAATATTAATTCTGAATAGACTGGAAAAATTAAATATATCTATTGTCCTTACATGTGTAAATAACTATCAACTATAACACGTCCATACAATGGAATGCCACTCAGCAATAAAAATAGTGAGCTGATGATACACACAACTTATGTAAGTCTCAAAGGCATCATATTGAATGGAAGAGGATAATTTCAAATGGTTACATACTGTATTACTCATTTATATAACGTTCTTGAAATAACAAAATTATAGAGATGGGAAAAAGATTAGTGGTTTCAAGGAATTAGATATAATGGAGTGAGAGGAGAGCTGGGTTTAACTATAAACGAGCGATACAAAGAAGATCCATGTAATAATGGAAAAGTTCTGCATTGTGATTGCGATGATGATTACCCAAATCTACACATGCAATAAAAGGACACAACTATATAATACCTTTTACCAATGTCAAATTATTGGTTTTGATATCAATACTCTAAGTAAGATGTAGCCATTAAGGAAATCAGATGAAGAGTAGTCTTCCCTTGAAGAAACATGCCTCAGAAAATGAGTACCTCTCATTGTTTCATCACTCTGAGGTAAAAACTATTAATGGTACAGCATACGTTTCTCTAGATCAGGCCTCAGGAAATTTTTTCTGTAAAGAGCCAATTAGTGACTATTTTAGATTTTCTGGGCATGAACACTGTCAGAGACAATTTATAAGCCAATGATCATGGCCCTGGTACAATAAAAGTTTATTTACAAAAACAAGAGGTAGAGCTGAATTTGGCCCATGGGCTGTCATTTGATGAACCCTGCTTTAGATTAAATACAAAGTATAATATATATATAACATATAATATAATAATATCAACAAATAATATATGCAACTATATAATCCATTTTTATTTATGTACTTTATATATATACATATATGTGTATATATATATGCCTATTCACATATTATTGTTTATCTTACGTATGTATGATCATACAACTTAATGTTTTACATTTACTAATACATCCTGGACATCTTTCCTTGTTCAACAGATGTAGATTGATCTTATTCCATTTTAGTGACTACAGAGTATTTCATTGTGTAAATATATATTCAATCAACTTGATATTAATAAATATGAGAATACAAATTGTTCACAAATATAATGAATGCTACATTAAATATCTTTATATATATACATATATATACACATGCATACAAACATATACATATATGTTTTTTAATTTGTGCAAATATTTCTTGAGATTAATTGCTTTTGCCTCAGAGCTCATATTTTAAATTTTAGGAAGAGAGAGAACAAGGGACAGGAGCAGAGGGAGAGAGAGTATCCTAAGCAGGCTCCACATTCAGTATGGATCCAAATGCAGGGCTCTATCCTACAACCCTAAGATCATGACCAGAGCCAAAATCACAAGTCGGGCTTTCAAATGACTGAGCCACCCAGGCGCCCCTAAATCACAGATTTTTTAGGTAATAAAATACGTTTAAAGTATTATGATTTTTTTTGAGTCTTATTTGAACTTTTCTGTTTATTCTGTTAATTTTCAGGCCGGCTGCCTTATTTGCCAATATTTATACATTCATGGGCCTTTTGTTTACAAAGTACTTGTAAAACACCTTATTTGAACTTTATAGAAATGTTATTAGCTGAAGGAAATAAAATAACCATTATTACTCCATTTTGGAATTGAAGAAAATGAGACAGAGAGAAGTTAACTGGCTTGTCTAAGATTGCACAAGTTAGTGTCTAAATAAAACTAACAACCCAAACCGCTTTATTTTATTTTTTTAATGTTTATTTATTTTTGAGAGACAGAGCATTAGCAGAGGAGGGGCATAGAGAGAGAGAGGCACAGAATCTGAAGCAGGCTCAAGGCTCTGAGCTGTCAGCACAGAGCCCGATGCGGGGCTTGAACCCACAAACTGTGAGATCATGACCTGAGCCAGTCAGATACTTAACTGACTGAGACACCAGGCACCCTTTATTTTAAAATTTTAACGTTTATTTTTGAGAAAGAGAGAGAGACAGAGAGAGAGAGATAGAGAGAGAGAGAGAGAGAAACTCACAAATGTAGGCAGGGCAGAGAGAGAGAGAGAAAGAAGAGACACAGAATCCAAAGCAGGAACCAGGATCTGAGCTGACAGTGCAGAGTCCGATTTGGGGCCCAAACCCACAAATTGTGAGATCATGCCTCGAACTGAAGTCATACACTTAACCACCTGAGCCACTCAGGCACCCCAAAACCTCTTTATTTTATGTCTGGGTCACTTTTCCCTCACATGGACAGGGCCTCATTTTGGTTTTACCATGTTTGCAACTTATATTACAATTAAGATTAATACTCTTAATGATAAATGGACAAGGGACAGAAATTTCTTCTTCACATAAGAAGTAGAAATATCCATTAAATATAGGAAAAAAGGTTCAGCTGATATATTTAATTTCAAATTAAAACAGCAATGATATTTTTACCTATTAAATGCATAGACTGAAGAATATGTGTGGCATCCAGTTCTCCCATCGACTGACAACTGCACATTTGCACATTCTTTATCAGAATTTAAAATGTGCACACTTTTTGACCCAAAAATTATACAGGGATTTATCCTACAGAAATATCTGGATAATTGCAGAAAGACACGCACGCACACACACACACATACACACGGAAAGAGGAAGGACATAAAGTAATCTTCAGTTGCAGAATTACTTGAAGTCATGAAAACTTGGAAACAACCTAAATATAATTCAACAAGGGACTGATTAAGTGGAATACTATGCCATTGTTAAAAGCCAATTTTTAGTACTCAAATAAAAATGTATTCAGGATCCACAAGTGAACAAAGGAAATATAGTCAGGATCCACAGGTGAACAAAGGAAAAAACAACATAAGATAATGGTATAATCCCATTCTTGTAAAACTGAAATGCTCTCTAGTCAAATATATAGACTATACATATTTATATATGTTAGGAATAAAACTTGTCTGAAGAAAATATTCCAATTTGTTAATGTAATATAATGTAATTATATGAAGGAAATGCTTTTACACATATTTGCAACAAAATATTTGGATCCCTGTGCTACAGAATCCAAATTTTTATGAAGACTATACAAAGACAGACCAGACTTTAGTGATCCTTCACAAACATTGAAAACACACATCTCCAGTGACTGGATACAGCCAGTGGGAAAATCAAACATAGCTCCCGCAAGTTAAGGAGGAGAGGAATGTTTATATATTTAGAAAGGTAATCAACTACCTTCCCCTCCCCCCTCGAAGGCACTACCTCCCCATCCCTCTTGAATATTTAAATAATAGATTCTGGAAAATGTCATAAACAACCAGATTTAACATGATACAATCAATAAAAATATCAATCAACATTTGGATAGCACTTGGCATATGCATACATTATTGCATTCACTTTTCCAAGAACTCTGTCAAGAAAACAAGACAGCTATTTTTTATCCACATTTTTCATATGAGGAGACTGAAACTCTAAGTGGGCATGTCACTTGCCCAATGTCACACAGTTGGTTAAGTAACAAAATCAAGACTAGAATTCAAGACTGGATATTAAACCCCATGCTTGCTTTGCTATTCACCTCTGAGTCAGTGAAACCACCAAGTCATTAGTAGTTCTGGGTTTCTTCAGGGAATGAAGGGAGGGCCATGAGAAGAGTAAGAAGGAAAGAAGAATAGACCCACTGGCTTATAGTTTTTAAACAATCATCTGCATCTGCCCTCCAAATCTGCAATTCCAATTCAGAACTTTGTAGGAACAGACACATTGGGTTAGGAGGCAGGTAAATTTAGTTCTACTCACACTACTCTTTGAGTGACCTAGGGTAAGTCTTTTTTTCCATATCTTCCTATACAATTGGAGTTTTTCTGGTTCACACATCCAGATTATCTGCAATTCCATTCAATCTACATATAGGGGAGTGGACTAAATTTTTCTGAGTTCTGTTACAACAGGCTGTACTTCTGTACTTCTATAAATACTTCTGCCTAATATTAATAACTAAAAGTTATTACATGCTCACCATATGCCAGGCATTGTACTCAGCAGATTACATGTATTGCTTGATCTCATTCTCACAACAAATATATGAAGTAGGTGCTATTATGATCCTCATTTGATTCATAAGGAGAGTGAGACACAGAGATCAAATGACTTGCTCAAGTTTACACAGTTATGAAGTGGCACAGTTATAAACCCAGGCAGTTTGACTCAAGATCCCATGGTTTGAATCACTGAGCCCAAAAGAAAGGGCCATCTCTTCCATTCCAATCATTTGCCAGAGAAATTATGCGAGATATCTTGCTCAGACAGGACAGTCTGGCTCCCTTAAATAGTTTTCTCTCTCTCTCTCTCGCTCTCACTCTCGCTCTTTTTAATGTCTGAAGGGTCTTTTCTGAACCAGTGTTTTGAAATAAAAATCAGTTCATCCATTTTACACGAAATTAATGTCTCTATAAATTTCCTTAAGATAAATCCCTCATAGAGAAACTTCTCTGGAAGCATAGATATAATTTCAAGAAATTAAGATAGGAACTAAATTTTGTGACCCAACCCAACTATGAGCAAAATTGATGTAAGAGAATTTTGACAGTTACTTTACCTATTGGTGTTTCTTTCTATCCTCACAAACAGAACCCACCATATGCAGTATTGCACGTTATTCATACATAAGAAGGCATGATGAAGAGAATAAGGGCTAAAATCCAGCCTCCTTTTCACGTGTCCTGGTTTCAAGCTGCATCTCCACAAAGGAAGGGCAGCTTGTGCTAATTTTCACAAAGGCATAGTCTACTTACCAAACCATTAACAGGGAGCTAGGACTGTATGGGGTGTCAGATATGGGAAATACCGTTGCTAATTCACACAAAGTTGCTGCATGAGCTAACAGCTGCCCTGCTTATGGACCATGATAAGCCATTCTCAGAGCTTTTACACATTTATTACACTATCTCACCTCTCAGGGCATTTATCTCTTCTGGGAGACATCTAGCTAATCTGGAAAATTAATTCCTACTACCAAGTGTTAAGTAAGTGACAAAGAGAATGGTCCTCAGGCCTAAATACAGTGAAATGAACACTAGTTAGAAGTACTCGAAATACAAATGACATGAGGAGACTATAAAACAGGATGTAATTGCTTTAAATGAATACAAGTCTCCTAAATCAGAAAAGTCGTATATCAAAAGTTCTGAGTAAAGGTCAAACTGGTAGGTATTAAGCAGCCCTGAAGAAACTTGAAAGTTGAAGATAATTTCAGAGGATAAGTATTATTAGAAAGGGGAAGAGGGTGCTTTTGATAAACCACAAACGAACTTCCTGATCTCATATGAGATTCAAAGGATTATCATTAAGGACTTAAAAAAAGAAAAAAGTGTATACTTGAAGCCAACATGCATTCACTAAGTACAACTGATGACAAACCAGCCACATTCGTTTTTGTTTGTGTTTTTAACAAAGGTACCCACACAAGAGAATAGTGTGCAACTTCAGTAAGGTATTTGGCAAGCTCTCTCATGCTAATATTTTTATATAGAGGCTACCAGGAAACATCATAGGATTCACAGCTGACTAAGGGCCAAGCATGAAAGGTAATGAGTAATTAAATAATGTGCTGACAAAAACCTGGCTAAAACCCGTTGCCTTGTCCCTTTCACTGATTTATCAAAATTCTAGATGAAAACTGAGAAGATATACTATAAGTTTATAGTTTATTGTCAAGCTGGTTTCCATATAAGACCTGTGCTATCCCAACAAGTGCCCTCCACCATACCCGTCCACCTTCCTCTCCTCCACACTCCCATCAGACCTCAGTTTGTGCTCAGTATTCAAGAGTCTCTCATGGTTTGCCTCCCTACCTCTCACCAACTATTTCTTCTCTTCTCCTCCCTCATGGTCCTCTGTTAAGTTTCTCCTGTTCCGCTTCTAAGTGAAAACATATGGTACCTGTCCTTCTCTGCCTGACCGATTTCGCTCAGCATAACACTCTCAAGATCCATCCACATTGCTACAAATGGACAGATTTCATTCTTTCTCATTGCCATGTAGTATTCCATTGTATAGATAAACCACATCTTCTTGATCTATTTGTCAGTTGATGGACACTTAGGCTCTTTCCATGATTTGGCTATTGTTGAGAGTGCTACTATGAACACTGGGGTACATGTGCCACTATGCAACAGCACTCCTGTATCCTTTTGGTAAATTCCTAGCAGTACTATTGCTGGGTCATTGGGGAGTTCTAGTGTAAATTTTTTGAGGATTCTCTACAATGTTTTCCAGAGGGGCTGTATCAGTTTACATTCCCACCAACAGTGTAGGAGGGTGCCCATTTCTCCACAACCTTGCCAGCATCTAGAGTCCTGATTTGTTCATTTTAGTCACTCTGACCGGCATGAGGTGGTATCTCAGTATCATTTGGATTTGTATTTCCTAGATGATGAGGGATGCTGAGCATCATTTCATGAGTCTGTGGGCCATCTAGATGCCCTCTTTGGAGAAGTGTCTGTTCATGTCTTCTGCCCATTTTTCCACTGGATTATTTGTTTTTCGGGTGTTGAGTTTGTTGAGTTCCTTATAGATTTTAGATACTAGCCCTTTATCTGATATGTCATTTGCAACTATCCTTTTCCATTCTGTCAATTGCCTATTAGTTTTATTGATTGTTTCCTTTGCTATGCAGTAGATTTTTTATCTATATGAGGTCCCAATAGTTCATTTTTGATCTTGATTCCCTTACCTTTGGGGGCAGTGTCAAGTAAGAAATTGCTTCAGTTGAGGTCAAGGAGGTTGTTTCCTGCTTTCTCCTCTAGGGTTTTGATGGTTTCCTGTCTCACATTCAGGTCCTTCATTCATTTTGAGTTTATTTTTGTGTATGGTGTTGAGTGTGATCTAGTTTAATTCTTCTGCACGTTGCTGTCCAGTTCTCTCAGCAACATCTATGAAAGAGGCTGTCTTTTTTCCATTGGATACTCTTTCCTGCTTTGTCAAAGATTAATTGGCCATACACTTGTGGGTCCAATTCTCAGTTCTCTATTCTGTTCCATTGGTCTATGTGTCTGTTTTTATGCCAATACCATACTCTGTTGATGATTATAGCTTTGTAGTAGAGGCTAAAGTCTGGGATGGTGATGCCTCCTGTCTTGGTTTTCTTCTTCAATATTAATTTGGCTATTTGGGGTCTTTTTTTGTTCCATAGAAATATTAGGATTGTCCGTTCCAGCTTTGAGGAGAATGCTGGTGCAATTTTGATTGGGATTTCATTGAATGTCTAGATTGCTTTGGGTAGTAATGACATTTTAAAAATATTTATTCTTCTGATCCATGAGCATGGGATGTTTTTCCATTTCTTTGTGTCTTCTTCAATTTCCATCATAAGTTTTCTATAGTTACTTTTTAAAAATGGTTTATTTATTTATGAGACAGTGAGAGATAGAGCATGAGAAAGGGAGGGGAAGAGAGACAGGGAGATACAGAATTTGAAGCAGGCTTCAGGCTCTGAGCTGTCAGCACTTAGACATATGTGGGGCTCAAACTCATGAATGTGAGATCATGACCTGAGCCAAAGTCTGAGGCTTAATGGACTGAGCCAGCCAGGTGCCCGTCTATAGTTTTCATCATAAAGATCTTTTATATATTTGGTTAGGTTTATTCCTAGGTATTTTATGTTTTTGTTTTTTTGTGAAATTGTGAATGGGATTAGTTTCTTTATTTCTCTTTCTGTTGCTTCATTATTGGTGTATAAAAATGCAAACGATTTCTGTACATTGATTTTGTACCCTGACTTGGCTGAATTCATGGATCAGTTCTAGTAGGCTTCTGTTGGAGTCTGTCGGGTTTTCTATGTAGAGTATCATGTCGTCTGTGAAAAGTGAAAGTTTGACTTCATCTTTGCCACTTCTGATACCTTTTATTTCCTTTTGTTGTCTGATTGCTGATGCTAGGACTTCCAACACTATGTTAAACGACAGAGGTGAGAGTGGACATCCCTGTCGTGTTCGTGATCTCAGGGGGAAAGCTCTCAGTTTTTCCACATTGAGGATGATATTAGTTGTGGGCTTCTCATAAATGGCTTTTATAATATTTACGTAGGTTCCTTATGTCCTGACTTACTCCAGGGTCTTTATTAAAGAAGGATGTTGTATTTTGTCAAGTGCTTTTTCTGTCCCTATTGACAGGATCATATGATTTTTATCCTTTATTTTGTTAATGTGATCTATTACATTGAATGATTTGCGAATATTGAATCAGCCCTATAACCCAGGGATGAATCCCACTTGGTCATGGTGGATAATTCTTTTTATATGCATTTGAATTCGATTTGCTAGTATCTTGTTGAGTATTTTTGCATCCGTATTCATCAAGGAAATTGGTCTATAGTTCTCTTTTGTTGTTGGGTCTCTGTCTGATTTGGGAATCAAAGTGATGCTGGTGTCATGGAGTAAGTTTGGATGTTTTCCTTCCATTTCTATTTTATGGTATAACTAGATATGAATGGGTATTAACTGATTTAAATGCCTGGTAGAATTCCTAAGGAAGCCATCTGGCCCAGGGCTCCTCTTTATTGGGAGATTTTTGATAACTGATTCAATTTCTTCACTACTTATGGGTCTGTTCAGATTTTCTATTTCTCCCCATTTGAATTTTGGTAGTGCGTGTGTGTTTAGGAATTTCTCCGTTTCTTCTAGGTTGTCCGGTTTCTTGGCATATAATTTTTCATAGTATTCCCTGATAATAGCTTGTATTTCTGAGGGATTGCTTGTAACATATTCAATTTCATTCATGGTTTTGTCTATTTTGTTGTTCTCTCCTTTCTTTATGAGAAGCCTGGCTAGAGGTTTAGTAATTTTGTTTATTTTTTCAAAAACCAACTCTTGGTTTCATTGATCTCTTCAACTGTTTTTTCGGAAAGTTTGTTGTTTATTTCAGTCCTGATCTTTATTATTTCTCTTCTCCTACTGGGCTTGGGGTGCTCTTGCTGCTCACCTTGTAGTTCCTTCAGGTGCACTGTCCAGAAACCGCCAAAAACATGGAGGTCAAAGAACACCCTACTAAAGAACAAATGGGCCAATCAGGCAATTAGAGAAGAAATTAAAAAATTATATGGAAACAAATGAAAATACAACAATTCAAACTCTATGAGATATGGCAAAGGCAGTCCTAAGAGGTAAGTACATTGTACATTGCAATCCAGGCCTATTTCAAGAAATTAGAAAAAGTGCAAGAAGAAAATCTAACAGCTCACCTAAAGGAACTAGAGGGAGAGCAATAAGAGCACCCCAAACCCAGGAGGGGAAGAAAATTTTTAAAAAATCAGGGCAGAAATAAACAATATAGAAACCAAAGAAACAGTTGAACAGATCAGTGAAACCAAGAGTTGGTTTTTTGAAAAAGTAAACTAAATTGACAAACCTCTAGGCAGGCTTCTCAAAAAGAAAAGAGAGAGCAGTAAAATAGACAAAATCATGAATGAAAACGGAATTGTTACAACCTGCCCCTCAGAAATACAAACAATTATCTGGGAATACTATGAAAAATCAGATGTGTAAATTTTTATGTCCTTCTTCTGAGACACTTTCTCAGATCCGGGTCTTATCCTGATTGCCAATTCCTCATGAAGCTTTCCCTGAATCTCCAAACACGGTTGCTTCTCTTCCTTTGTTATATGCTATATGCTTCCATGACCCCTAGTAGTCCTTCTTTGCTGCACTTTGTGCACTTATAATAACAACAAATACCTATATAGGACTTGCTATGAGCCAGAAATTCTTCTAAGCACTTTATAGTGTTGTCCAATGTAATTCTCATAACAATCTTATGGAGTGGTTGCTATTTTTACTCCCACTTTTCAGATGAAGAAACTGAAACACAAGAAGGTTAAATTACTTATACAAGGCTGTCTAGTACGCAGTAGAGCTAGAGATTTAAATCCAGGCATTCTGGCCCCAGAATCTATGCTCTTGAAGCACTATACTATGCTGCCCCTCAATTTTAATAAATTAATTAATAACTCATAATTATGTAATTACAGTAGAATAAAAGCTTCAGGCCTGTTTGTCTTACTACTGCCCATGATAGTGCCAAAAATCATAGTTAATATTCAATAACCCTCCACTCTGTTGGTCTGGGCACTCTGATCACTGGTTGGCTTAAACAGTCACATTTAATACATTCTTTAGATGTACGATCTACACCTCCACCAATACCTGTCTCTCTCTCTCTGGAGTAATCAGATATATAGTTTCTCTGAGTGCCTCTTAGTCTCTCTGCCTGGTCATTTCATTTCCAATTTTGCTTCCTCCCCGCCCTGTCATTTCTCTCTTTGTATATGCTCTTCCATCAACACTGCATACACTTGGCTCTTTATTTGTAGCTGGGAATTCTGGTTTTATGGCTTTAGACTGTCCTTTGTCTTTTGGGTTTTTTGTTTTTTCTTTTCGTCTTTTTTCAATTTTTTATTTTAATTTTTATTATTTGTCTTCCCTCCTTCCTCTTTTTTTTTCTTTTTTGTATTGTTTTGGTTTTTGTCCACTCCTTTTTTTTCTTTCTTTTTCCCTTTTAGTTTGCGTGTTTATCTCATTTGTCTGTGTGTTTGTGTAATTTGTTCACGGTGTGGTTTTCTGTTTTCTTTTTCCAGGGCTACCTCAAGAAACAAGCCAAAGTACACATGGTGGAGAGTCCCAAATACCACTACGAGCAGGGAAACAAAATAATCAAAGTCTCAACAAGAGAATCCGAGAGACACCATTCAAAGAACACTTCCTGAACAGACAGGCCCTGGACACTCAAAGAGCCATCTTTAATACAGCAGAACATGCAAGTGCAGAGGGCACAACAAGCTTTTAAAATTAACAAGAGATAGAAAGCAAGCCAAAATGACAAAACAGAAGAACTCTCCACCAAATAAATTTCAGGAAGAAATGACAGCTAAAGAACTGCTCAAAACAGATAAAAGCAACATAAATAAACAACGATTTAGAAAAATAGTCATAAAATTAACCGCTGGGCTTGAAAATAAGCATGGAAGACATCAGAGAAACTATTGTTACAAAGACTATGGAGCTCAAAAATAGTTGTGAAAAATTTAAAATGCTATATATGAGATACATAAAAAACTGACGCCCGGTGTCTGCGCGTCTCCTTCAGGCTGTCATCATCAAGACAGTATGGTATTGGCACAAAAACAGACACATAGACCAATGGAACAGAATTGAGAACTCAGAAGTGGACCCAAAAGTATACAGCCAACTAATCTTTGACAAAGCAGGAAAGAATATCCGATGGAAAAAAGACAGCCTTTTAACAGATGGTGTTGGGAGAACTGGACAGCAACATGCAGAAGAATGAAACTAGATCATTTTCTCACACCATGTACAAAAATAAACTCAAAGTGGATAAAGGACCTGAACGTGAGACAGGAAACCATCAAAACCCTAGAAGAGAAAGCAGGAAACAACCTCCTTGACCTCCACCGCAGCAACTTCTTACTTGACACATCCCCAAAAGCAAGGGAATCAAGAGCAAAAATAAACTGTTGGGACCTCATCAAGATTAAAAGCTTCTGCACAGCTAAGGAAACAACCCAGAAAATTAATAGGCAACCAACGGAATGGGAAAAGATAGTTGCAAATGACATATCAGATAAAGGGTTAATATCCAGAATCTATAAGGAACTCACCAAACTACATGCCCGAAAAACAAACAACCCAGTGAAGAAATGGGCAGAAGATATGAACAGACACTTCTTCAAAGAGGACATCCAGATGGCCAACAGACACATGAAACGATGCTCAGCATGCCTCCTCATCAGGGAAATACAAATCAAAACCACACTGAGATACTACCTCACGCCAGTCAGAGTGGCTAAATGAGCAAATCAGAGAACTCTAGATGCTGGCGAGGATGTGGAGAAACGGGCACCCTCCTGCACTGTTGGTGGGAATGTAAACTGGTAGAGACCCTCTGGAAAACAGTGTGGAGGTTCTTCAAAAAATTAACAATAGAACTCCCCTATGACCCAGCAATAGCACTGCTAGGAATTTACCCAAGGGATACAGAAATGTTGATGCATAGGAGCACATGTACCCCAATGTTCATAGCAGCACTCTCCACAATAGCTAAACCCTGAAAAGAGCCTAAGTGTCCATCAACAGATGAATGGATCAAGAAGATGTGGTTTATCTATACCATGGAATACTACATGGCAATGAGAAACAATGAAATCTGGCCATGTGGTGTAGCAACATGGATGGACCTTTGAGGGTGTTGAGTGTTGAGCGAAATAAGTCAGGCAGAGAAAGACAAATATTATATGTGTGCACGTATAGGAGGATTAGGGAGGAGCTTAACAGAGGACCAAGGGGGAGAAGAAGGGCGGAAATGGTGGGGGAAAGGGGGAGAGGCAAACCATGAGAGACTCTTGAATGATGACAAAAACTGAGGACTGGTGGATGTGGGGAGGAGGAGGGGTGGGCATGGAGGAGGGCACTTGTGGGGATGAGCACTGGGTGTTATGTGGAAACTAATTTGACAATAAACTATTTGCAAAAAAATAAAAATAAAAAAAAAAATAAATGTTTATGTTTACGAAAAAAAAAAAAAAACTGGAGGCGTACAATGCATGGTTTGAAGAGGTAGAAAGGAGGGGTGCCTGGGTGGCTCAGTCGGTTAAGCGTCTGACTTCGGCTCAGGTCGTGATCTCACAGTTCATGGGTTCCAGCCCCGCGTCGGGCTCTGTGCTGACAGCTCAGAGCCTGGAGCTGCTTCGGATTCTGTGTCTCCCTCTCTTTCTGCCCCTCCCCTGCTCATACTCTGTCTCTCTCTCTCTCTCTCTCTCAAAAATAAATAAGCATTAACAAAAAATGAAGAGGCAGAAAGGAGAATAAGTGATTTAGAAGACACAATTATAGAAAAAGAGGAAGCTGAGAAAAAGAGAGATAAACTGATCCGGGAACAGAACGAAGAGTTTGAGAGCTCAGCAATACAATGAAATGGAGCAATATCAATATCATAGGAATCTTAGAAGAGGAAGAGAGAGGGAAAGGTGCTGAAGGAGTCCTGGAACAAATTATAACAGAGAACTTCTCCAACCTGGGGAGGGAAGTAGATGTTGAAATTCAAGAGGCACAGAGAACACCCCTCAGACGTAACTTGAATCGATCTTCTGCACTACATACCACAGTGAAACTGGCAAAGTAGATGGACAAAGAGAGAATTTT
The DNA here is from genome assembly GCA_017311185.1 of Proteles cristata cristata. NCBI lineage: Eukaryota > Metazoa > Chordata > Mammalia > Carnivora > Hyaenidae > Proteles > Proteles cristata. The sequence goes on from JAESUZ010005364.1 coordinate 13,286, forward strand.
GAAAGCAGCTAGGGACAAAAGGGCCATAACATACAAAGGGAAACCTATCAGAGTGGTGACAGACCTATCTACTGAAACTTGGCAGGCCAGAAGGGAATGGCAGGAAATCTTCAATGTGATGAAGAGGAAAAAAATGCAGCCAAGAATCCTCTACCCAGCAAGCCTGTCATTCAGAATAGAGGCAGAGATAAAAATCTTCCCAAATAAAGGAAAAATTGATAGAATTCATCACCACTAAAACAGCCCTACAAGAAATCCTAAGGGGGCCTCTCTGAGGAAATGTTGCAAGGAACGCAAGATACTAGAGACACCACTACAAGCATGAATCCTACAGAGAACACACTGACTCTAAACCCATATATTTCAATAAAAACACTGAATGTAAATAGGCTGAATGATCAAATCAAAATACATAGGGTAGCAGAATGAACAAAAAACCAAAATTCATCTATTTGCTGTCTACAAGAAACTCATTTTAGACTGGAGGACACCTTCAGATTAAAAGTAAGGGGATGGAGAAATATATACCATGCTACTGGAAGTCAAAAAAAAGGTGGAGTAGCTATACTTATATCAGACAAAATAGACTTTAACTTAAAGAGAGTAACAAGGGATGAAGAAGGGCATTATATAATAATTACAGAGGCTATCCATAAGGAAGAACTAACAACTATAAATGTCTATGCACAAGATATGGGAGCACCTAAATATATAAAAAAATTAATCACAAACAGAAATAGTCTTATAGACAAGAATGTGCTAACAGAGGGGACTTTAATACTCCACTTACAGCACAACTCCACAACCAGACAGAAAATCACTAAAGACATAGTGGACTTGAATGACACATTGGACCAGATGGATCTGACAGATATATTTATAACTCTACATCCTGAGGCCATGGAATTCACTTTCTTCTCAAATGTGCATGGCACATTCTCCAACATACATCACATATTGGGACATAAAGCTGCCCTCAATAAATATAAAAGAATTGAGATCATACCATGCACACTTTCAGATCACAGTGCTATGAAACTTGAAATCAATCACAGGAAGAAGTCCGGAAACCGCCAAAAACATGGAGGTCAAAGAACACCCTACTAAGGAATGAATGGGTCAATCAGGCAACTGGACAAGAAATTAAAAAATATATGTAAATGAATGAAAATGAAAATACAACAATCCAAACTCTATGGGATGCGGCAAAGGCAGTCCTAAGAGGAAAGTACATTGCACTCCAGGCGTATTTAAAGAACTTAGAAAAAGCACAAGTGCAAAATCTAACAGTGCATTTAACAGAACTACAGGGAGAGACACAAGAGCACCCCAAACCCAATAGGAGAAGAGAAATAATAAAAATCAGGGCAGAAATAAACAATACAGAAATCAAAGAAACGAAGAGATTAATGAAACCAAGAGTTGTTTTTTTGAAAAAATAAACAAAATTGAGAAACCTCTAGCCAGGCTTCTCAAAAAGAAAAGAGACAGCACTCAAACAGACAAAATCATGAATGAAAATGGACTTATTACAACCAAACCCTTAGAAATACAAGCAATTTTCGGGAAATACTATGAAAATTTATACGCCAACAAATTGGACAACTTAAAAGAAATGGCCAAATTCCTAAACACACTCACTACCAAATTCACACGAGAAGAGATAGAAAATCTGAACAGACCCATAACGAGTGAAGAAAGTGAATCAGCTATCCAAAATCTCCCAAGAAATAACAGCCCTGGTCCAGATGGCTTCCCTGGGGAATTCTACCAGACACTTAAATCAGGGTTAATACCCATTCTTCTCAAGCTATTAAAAAAATAGAAATCGAAGGAAAACTCCCGGACTCATTTTATGAAGTCAGCACCAATTTAATTACCAAGCCAGACAGAGACTCAGCAAAACGAACAAACAAACAAACAAACAAAAAAACCTATAGGTCAGTATCCTTGATAAATATGGAATTAAAAAATCCTCCAGATATTTGCAAATCGAACGCAACAGCACATAAAAAGAATTATCCCCCAAGATCAAGTAGGATTCATTCCTGGCTTCCAGGGATGGTTCAATATTCACAAATCAATCAATGTGATACATCACATCAACAAAAGAAAAGATAAAAACCATATGATTATGTCAATAGATGCAGAAAAAGCATTTGACAAAATACAGCATCCCTTTTTAATAAAGACCCTCTAGAAAGGTGGGATAGAAGGAACTTACTAAAATATCATAAAAGCCATCTATGAAAAGCCCTCAGCAAACATCATCCTCAATAGGGAAATACTGAGAGCTTTCCCCCTGAGATCAGGAACACGGCAAGGATGTCCAGTCTCACCACTGTTCTCACCACATAGTGTTGGAAGTCCTAGCATCAGCAATCAGACAACAAAATGAAATAATAGGTATCAGAAGTGGCAAAGATGAAGTCAAACTTTCACTTTTCGCAGACGACATGATACTCTACGTGGAAAACCTAACAAACTCCACCAGCCTACTAGAACTGATCTATGAATTCAGGAAAGTTGCAGGGTACAAAATCAATGTACAGAAATCGGTTGCATTTTTATACACCGACAATGAAGCAAGAGAGATTTCAAGAAACTGATCCCATTCACAATTGCACAAAAAAACATAAAATACCTAGGAATAAACCTAACCAAAGATATAAGAAATCTGTATGATGAAAAGTATAGAAAACTTATGAAGGAAATAGAAGAAGACATAAAGAAATGGGAAAACATTCCATGCTCATGGATTGGAAATATAAATATAGTTAAAATGACATTACTACCCAAAGCAATCTACACATTCAATGCAATCCCAATCAAAATTGGACCAGCATTCTTTCAAAACTAGAACAATCTATCCTCAAATTTGTATGGAATCACAAAAGACCCCGAATAGCCAAAGTAATATTGAAGAAGAAAACCAAAATGGGAGGTTTCACCATCTCAGACTTTAGCCTCTACTACAAAGCTGTCATCATCAAGACAGTATGGTATTGACACAAAAACAGACACATAGACCAATGGAATAGAATAGAGAACTCAGATTTGGACCCAGAAATGTACAGCCAACTAATCTTTGACAAAGCAGGAAAGAGTATCCAATGGAAAAAGACAGTCTCTTTAACAGATGGTGCTGGGAGAACTGGACAGCAACATGCAGAAGAATGAAACTAGATCATTTTCTCACACCATACACCCAGATAAACTCAAAATGGATGAAGGACCTGGATGTGAGACAGGAAACCATCAAAACCCTAGAGGAGGAAGCAGAAAACAACCTCCTTGACCTCCACCACAGCAATTTCGTACTTGACACATCTCCAAAGGCAAGGGAATCAAGAGCAAAAATAAACTACTGGGACCTCATCAAGACTAAAACCTTCTGTTATATGTTATGGGGGTTGTGGAGTTGTGTGTGGGTGTTGCAGGGAATAGTTTAAATAGAATTTCAGCTTTGGTGCTGATGGTTGTGGCGATAAGTGTTATTAGTAGGGCCCAGGCGTTGGTGTACGACGTGTTGGCGGTCTCGATAATTAGGTCTTTGGAGTAGAATCCTGTTAGGAAAGGCATTCCTGTAAGTGCGAGGCTTCCTACGATTAGGGAGGTAGTGGTGAATGGTATAGATTTAAACAGCCCGCCTATTTTTCGAATGTCTTGTTCATCATTTAAACTGTGGATAATTGAGCCAGAGCACATGAATAGCATGGCTTTAAAGAATGCGTGTGTGCAGATGTGCAGGAATGCAAGGTATGGTTGGTTAATTCTGATTGTCACGATCATGAGGCCTAGTTGGCTGGAGGTAGAGAAGGCGACGATTTTTTTGATGTCATTTTGTGTTAAGGCGCAGATTGCTGTAAATAGGGTGGTGATGGCTCCCAGGCATAGTGTAAGGGTCTCTACGGTCTTGCTTTGTTCTATTATAAAAGTAATAAATCTATTTAACTCTCTTATTATAGCAGCAATATTTATTCTACTTTTGCCGATTAGTATAGCTAGCACTCAAATGTATAAAAACAACTTGTATCCTAACTACATAAAAACTACAACTTCCTGTGCTTTCGCCATTATCGTAATTCCAGCCTTAATATTTATTTACTCTGGACAAGAAGCAGTTATCTCAAACTGACACTGAATGACAATTCAAACACTAAAATTCTCTATGAGCTTTAAGCTCGATTATTTCTCAATTATCTTCGTGCCCGTAGCACTCTTCATCACTATCCATAAAACTAATAGGCATCCGACAGAATGGGAAAAGATAGTTGCAAATGACATATCAGATAAAGGGCTAGTCTCCACAATCTATAAGGAACTCACCAAACTCGACACCCGAATAACAAACAATTCAGTGAAGAAATGGGCAGAAGACATGAACAGACACTTCTCCAAAGAGGACATCCAGATGACCAACAGACACATGAAATGATGCTCAGCATCCTTCCTTATCAGGGAAATACAAATCAAATTCACACTGAGATCCCACCTCATGCCAGTCAGAGTGGCTAAAATGAGCAAATCAGAGGACTCTAGATGCTGGCAAGGATCTGGAGAAATGGGCACCCTCCTACACCGTTGGTGGGAATGTAAACTGGTGCAGCCCCTCTGGAAAACAGTGTGGAGATTCCTCAAAAAATTAACACCAGATCCCAGCAGTAGCAGTGGTAGGAATTTACCCAAGGGTACAGGAGTGCTGATGCATAGGGCCACATGTACCCTAATGTTCATAGCAGCACTCTTAACAACAGCCAAAGCCTGGAAAGAGCCCAAGTTTCCATCAACGGACGAATGGATCCAGAAGATGCCGTTTATCTATACAATGGAATACTACATTGCAATGAGAAAGAATGAAATCTGGCCATGTGTAGCAACATGGATGGAACTTGAGTGTGTTATGCTGAGCGAAATAGGTCAGGCAGAGAAGGACAGATACTATATGTTTGCACGTATAGGAGGATTAGGAGGAACTTATCAGAGGACCATGGGGCAAAAGAAGGGGGAAAATAGTGTGGGAGAGGGAGGGAGGCAAACCTTGAAAGGCTCTTGAAATCTGAGAACAAACTGAGGACTGATGGGTGTTGGGGGGGAGGGGAGAGATGGGCATGGAGGAGGGCACTTTTGGGGATGAGCACTGGGTGTTATATGGAAGCCAACTTGACAATAAACTATTTAAAAATAAAAAAGAAATAAATAGTACCTATTATTATCATTCTCATATCATTTCTCAAACACCATTTCCTCTATTAAGTTATATCTGATTTCACACCCCACCCTGGACAGTGCTCCCAACGTTATGTATAATGAGTTTTGCCTGAGAGCATGGTGATTCTTTGAGGACAGAACATATTTAATTCATTCTTAGATCTCTAATATTCTTATCAAAAATGCCTAACATATAGGAGGTGCTTGATTAATATTAACACATAGGAAGAAGAAAGGAACATAGGCAGCTAAGTAAATGATAGATGAAAGTTAAATAGATAATAGATACATATTATATCACCAAATGAGAATCCAAACAAATTTAAATCTAATAATTCAAAATTTAATAAGAATAACTATATGGCTATGTCAAGGATCCAAATAATTAATTGTATGAGATGGCTGAGTGGTGATACTTTATAGCAATACATATAAAAGACTTAGTGGTTTTAGTCAACGAGGTAAACTCCTTGTTAATCAACAATGTGCTGCTGCCATCAAACTTACAAGACATTAGGCCATTTCAACAGAAATGAAGCATCCAGAAAGAAAGCTACATCTTCTGCGTTAATCTACCCATACTAGCATTACATGCTCAGTTCTGGGTTGCACTCTCTAAGAAGATAATTGCATGATTGGGAGGGTGGTCTTGGCTACAGTTCTTCATAAAGATAGACTTATTTTTGGAAAGCAAATATAATCACTACCTAATTTGTTACTTTTACAAGTTAATATTTTCATTTTTTTCTAAACACAATAATAATAGTACTCCTCGGTAAAGTTGCTATGATGATTAAATTAGATAATATATAAAGCACATTTCTTATTTCCTGGATATATAACTCTAAAGTTATTAACCACTACTCTGTGTAATACAGACAAATCATAGTATTCAATTATCACACCACTTCAATTGTCATTGCACATCTGTAAAATGCATCTTATTATTGTCATTTTACAAGTGATAAAACTGAGGATCAAAAAGCATAAGGGCTCTCTGGTGACAGTAAGTGATGGCTCTAGGATATGAACCCAATTATTACAAAGTACCTGGCCTCTCCACTAAAACACAGTGTCCCCCTGAAAGATAAAAATAATCATTTAGAAATCTATTAAGATGAGGGGGAGAAAGAATACATGCAGCTATACTTCATCCTTCTAATAAAATTACAGCACTTTTAAGAATCACTGCCATTTGTGAGTGAACAAAATATCTGTTGAACAGCTAGGACGTCTCTTGTCTTCTGAGCATATGGGAAGACTAGTTTTTGGTCTCTAGCCATAGTTACTTACAAAGCACATTTTCAATAGTTGGACTGCTCTAGGCCTTTGCTCCAAGAATCACACACACACACACACACACACACACACACACACACACTTTCATTTCCCTGTCACTTGATGTGCTGTTTTTCACAAAGTCAGAGCTCAGGTTTTGGATATCTAAGTCAGTCTTGAGGAATTGTTTGGCTAAAGGATCTTCCCCTTCATGAATCTAGAAGTTATTCAAATTATAGCAATAAAAGTGCACACTCTTTAACATATAATGAATTTCTATAGTCTTGATGTTAAGTCAATAAGTACTATAGACTTAATTTATCTATTATTTTAGTTATTCATTTTAGTTATTCAACAAATATTAATAATAGTATCTAATACATATAGAGCCTACTATTGTCCATGCACCATTGTATAAACTTCACATATGTTGCTTCATTTATTTCTTATAACAACTCTATGAGACAAGCACTATTGTTATCCTCCTCTTAAACATAAGAAAACTTAGGCACAAGATTGGTTATATAACTTAGTAAGGTCACACAGTTAAGCAATGAAAGTGTTAGGATGAAAGCACTTGATGTCTGGCTTTAGTGACTGTGCTGTTGTTTAACTACTGTCTTTCTAAACTTCTGCAACTATGTGTCAGTAGCTGAAATAGTTTGAGTATTCAATAAACTCTGAAAAAAATATTGAGAACCCACTATTTGCTTCACACAATGCTAATCACTACATCAAGAATAAAAGAAGCATTAGACATCACCTTTGCCTTCAAAGATCCTGCAGTATATTAGAGGAGAAAAGCCTGACAAGTTTTAAACAACATATAAAGAGAATATTACTAGAGTATTTGAAATCAGGTTAATCTGGACTGCAAATAGTCTATCTTAATGTCTCAGCAGACCCTTTAAATATGCCATAAATTCAAATATTTTATCATTTAACTGTATCTCCTAAATTACACATTGACTCTTTTTCTCACTCCCAAAGTGGCACAGAATTTTGGTGAAACACATATGCTCAAATTTGACAACAATCATAGTGTAACTAATTTTAGGATGAGTTCAGAAGTCACTTCTGGGGGCGCCTGGGTGGCTTAGTCGGTTAAGCGTCCGACTTTCGCTTAGGTCGTGATCTCGCGGTTCGTGGGTTCGGCCCCGCGTCAGGCTCTGTGCTGACTGCCAGCTCAGAGCCTGGAGCCTGTTTCAGTCTGTGACTCCCTCTCTCTCTGACCCTCCCTGCTCATGCTGTCTCTCTCTCCTAGAAATAAATAAAAAATATTAAAAAAAAAAAAAGAAGTCACTTCTGGGGTTGACATAGGTGAACCTTTCATCAAGAAATATAAAGTGTGATATTGCTATTTTGCCTGAATGGGCACCAGGAAATGCCAAGGGATTTTTAAAAATGATTTTTTCCCTTCTACTTCCATTTGGTATTCTGTGTGATTCACATATGCCACGGCCTGCAATAGGAGAAGGATCATGACACACCAAGCAAGACCAGGTATGGGTGTGCAAACTTTACCATAAATCACATATTGTACCTGTTGGGAAATTTTGTTAGAAAAGAACTTTATTACAATGTGGAATTATCTATAAAACTATATATTTAGGATATTTTCTCTTAGAAATGTTTAAAACTCAAAGATATAGATGGTATTTAGAAATACTGATTATTTTCCTAACTATTCCATAATTTGGATTTTATTATCAACTCTTCCAGTGGTTAGAAACCTTGAGTCACTGCCTGTTTTTATACATAAAATTTCATTGGGACAAACCATACCCATTTCTTTACATATTGTCTCTGTCTGCTTTTACGGTACATTGACAGAATTGAGTAGTTGAAAGAGAAAGTAAGTATCCCACGAAGCATAAATTATTTATTATTAAGCCCTTGACTATTTAAAGCTTTATTATAAATCTAACAGTAAAAGAGATTCAAGGTAGAAGAGGTATTAAAAACTTACAAAGATACACACATACATACATACATACATGCATACATACATACATACATACATACATATAGTGGCAGCTCATTTTTACCCAAAGAAATATATTAGATTAAATCCTAGAATATCAGAACTGATAAACCTTTAGAAATCTGCCCATAGATATTAAATTGTATTTTTTAAGTTCATTTATTTATATTTGAGAGAGAGAGAGAGAGGATAAGCAAGGGAGGGGCAGAGGGAGAGGGGGTGACACAGAATCTGAAGCTGGCTCCAGGCTCCCAGCTTTCAGCATAGAGCCCAAGGTGGGGTTCCATTCCATAAACTATTAGATCATGACCTGAGCTGAAGTCAGACACTTAACCAACTAAGCCACCCAGATGCCCCTAATTGTATTGTTTTTAATAATATTGTACACTTACTAGGAAAGATGTCTCAAATACTTTTAACACAGTTATTTAAATCAGTCTGGGTTTTCCTGATTCTAGGCACTGTCCACACATACACCTAAACAGAATTATTCATGTACATAAATTTTATGACCTGCTTCCTTCTTTTAACACCAGCACACAAATTTACAGGACATAAGTGCTTAAAAGTACATAGAGATTCTGTAGTTCAACCACATGCCACCCCCACTCCAATGTTACAAAAGGGATAATGAGGCTCCAGAGTAGGGAAAGGACTTGCCCAACAGTAATAGACTAAACTGAACTCCATGTTTCTACCGAAGTTGCCTCAACTCTGTTTTGTATTACATTCTTGTATACTGACAATTTTTTTGCATTTAGATGTCAATGAGATTCTTTGCTTAACCATTCTCTTGCTTTTGTTAACATACTTGGTTTCCAGATAGAAACAATGACCAAGAAAGGCAAAGTGTCTTGGCCAAGATATCAGGATGAATTAGAGACAGAGTTGGGATCAAATGCACAGTGCTAACATCTGCAGAGAATGACAAAAGCTGACATTTCTCCCAAGCATGATGAGAAGAAATCAGTGCCTCTCTGGGACCCATCTTGTTTACAATTAAATGTTCATTTTTCACTTGATGCTAAGAAACTATAGATCTTAATATACCCAACTTGGCTTTGCTTCATTGCAGACTCTGTAGCCAGGAACAGGTGGTTCCCAGGCAGCTTTCTCTGCCAGGCCTGAGTAAAATAGACAAGGGAAAAGCCTGATGACAATACAAATTATGAGATGGTACAAATTACTATTGCTTCATGTTTTCCCTAAAGTGAGAGATCCAGGCAGTAAGACAGAAAAAACTGGGCACTCTGAGATATTTGCCTTGGTAATTTCAGCAGGTATTACCTTTTAGTTTGTATTTTATTCAATCTGAAATGCTCTATCTCTCCCCTCCCCCCGCTGTCTCTCTCTCTCTTTCACACACACACACACATTCGTGCATGTGCGCACGTGAGTGTGCCCGCGTGTGCACACACACACACACACACACACACACACACACAATCTGTGTTTTCCTTAAGTGTTTGCCTTTACTGATATTAGACGTGTTCTTCTCACAACCCCCACTCACTCCCATCTCCTTATGGATAAATTTGAACATTCTTCAATGTCATAATGTTAGCTTACATGCCCTTGCTTTTGAAACCTTCCAAGACTCCTGCAGGTGGAAGTAAGCTCGGCCTCTTGAAAAGCCTCATAGTTCTTTCTTGTATAATTCTTTAGCCTTTGCCCTTTTATTTATGAGACAGTACCTTGTACAACCAGGAATAAATATTTATCGAAAATTTGATGATAGTATTTGATCTTACAACAACTGATTTGGTAGATGGAACAAGGATCATCATTCCCATTTGACAGATAATAAAGCTGAAGTTTTGAGAGGTAAAGGGTCACATGTTTGCTATGGGACAAAAACCAGACCCAAGCCTGGTCATCGGTTTTCCCCTTTTATTTAGTTTTTAAAGTTAACCTGTTTTGAGAGAGAGAAGTAGAGAGAGAGAGAGGGAGAGAGAGAATCCCAATCAGGCTCTACACTGTTAGCATAGAACCTGACACAGGACTTGATCTCATTAATTGTGAGATTATGACCCGAGCCAAAATCAAGTTGGATGCTTAACCAACTGAGCCACCTAGGTGCCCCTGTATTTCCCTTTTACTCTATCTGGAAGATGAACAGAAATAAGGTTTCTCTCTTCAAAATAATCTTTGTCAAGATTATCCCAGAGCCCTGAACATACATCAGATCTCCTTATTTTTTAAAATGTTTTATTATTTATTTTCAGAGAGAGACGGAGAGTGTGAGTGGGTAGGAGCAGCAAAAGAGAGAATCTCAAGCAGGCTCCATGCTATCAGTGAGGAGCCCCTCATGGGGCTCAATCCCATGAACCATGAGATCATGACCTGAGCCAAAATCAAGAGTTGGACACTTAACTGACTGAGCCACCCAGGTGACCCATAGATTTCCTTAAATGTTGGAGGTATAGCTTGGAACTCAAGCAGAAAACCATGGGTGTAGACTCAGGAACTTTTCAAGCCAGGTTGTGTTTTCTCAGAATTATTTTTTACAGTTTTATCAGTGTTTCGTGGCCAGAAAAGACTCTCAAGGTTATTTAGGACACGTCTGTAAATAGAAAAATTATTAATTAAAAGTGATAAAAAATGCAAGTTGTGCTAACTGAATCTCCTCCTCTTTTCTTCTATATGGACTAAAGCCTAGATAGTACATTCTATGGGGAAAAAAATGACTTCAGACCTCCACAAGAGTCAATTGTGTCTTGTCCCTAGCCTCTTGGTCTGCTACTTTGTTACCCTAAGGAACAAGCCAAGCAGTACTAGTTTAATTGTCAAGTTTAGGATGAACATTCTCTGATGAAGAACTATTAACCTTCAAGAAACTTTGTCATCAGGAACTGAACACTATGCAGTTGGTTTCCCAGGGCCCTGTTTCTTCTGAGGCCTGTTTGGAGTCAGAGCTGCATACTTCACAAAAACTAACTTTTGCAGCTGTCAGGAAGGAGCCAGAACAGCTGTGAAAAGAGTGAGTTGGATTTTATTCTGCTTCCTGCACCGCTCCAAAGCTTTGCCAACACCGGTTTCTAGAACTTTTCCCACCAATTAAAGTACAAAGGGGAAAGAGTCATGCATGCTTTTCACAGGACTGGCAGAGCCTGGAAGCTTGGCACTTAGATGCTTCTCCTTGTTTCAACATGTACCCTGAATAGATTCAAAATGAGAATGGCTAGAGGTTAAAGTACTGGAGTACTTTTTGTTTGTTTGCTTTGCTTGCTTTGTTTGTTTGTTTTAAATGATCCTCATTTCTGGCCATAACTTCCATAAGTTGTGCCTAAATGGAAATCACCAACACCTGTTCTCTCTGCAGCACGCAATCGGTGAGAGGAATTTCAGATTTACAATGTCCTCAGACATGTCTTTAAAATTTCATAATACCACCTCCTATATGTTCCATACTAGATGGGCTCAGAATTGGTAGTGTATGTTTTAGAAATGCAGACATGCATAGGGTCAGGGAGGATGTGAAACTGTCAGGGTTGGCTATGTAATTTGCAATAAAATTTTTAAATTTTTTGATGGGGATAGATAATCAATAAACCAAATCCCCAATTCCATCTATTAATGGGGCTCTGTGAGACTTCACAGGTTGCATGCTCATGAAGCCATCTCTGTTCCTTGTTTACACAGAGACCAGAACACACTAGTGATTCTCAAATTCAAACTGTACTTTGTCAGAAAACCTGATAAGTTTAATGGTTATTAAACTGTAACTGTATATGTGATGATCACATTGTGGAATGCTGTAGAAAGACAAAATAAAAGGCTCCTAATGATGCTAAAGAACTAAAGATTTTACTAGTTTACATGATAATTCCTAGAGACAGAGGAACTGATTCTATGGACTTTTATCAATCTTTTAAAAGGATACTATTTCTGTGACTCTCACTGACCTTCCCTTAAAAAGTCCAGGATCTCTCTTAACCAAAATTAACAACCCATATTGGCTTCTTGCCACTTCACATTTATTCACTGGACCAGTGCATGACTGCTGCTTACATCCCACACAGTTGGGTCAGAGCCTTCACTGGTTAATATTTATTAAAAAATATACTTTGAAGATTAAATCCTTGGTGGGTAGAGAAAACACTGGAGTTGGGTAGAATAGGTAGTTGTGGGGTCTGGACCTTCTCTCAGAACTGCCACCACCACATAATGTGATCTTTCACAGATCTGTGGTAGCTGAGTGGTTGTACTTTCCTTTTGGTAAAATAGTAAAAGCCAAATAAAGAGGCCATAACATCTGGTGGGATTTTTCCCAGCTCCAATACTGAATGTGCTAGAAGAGAAGTATTGGCTGTTTCTACCCTAATACACACACCGTACTCTGAAGATGGTGCTTAGCAAGGGAGCATTTCATATTACTGAGAAGCATGCTCAGCAATACCTTGTCTGTGGGCTGGCATTTAGACTTTGTCTATACACAGAAACCGGTTTGACTGAAACCTGGAATAAATAAACAGACACAGGTGGAAAATAATAATCACAGTAGTTTTGCACATATATTTTGTTTCTAAGGCTAAATAACTAATTTAACTAATTTTCTAGAATTTTCTATTCTGTTTTTTCTGGTGCCATGAAGGCCTCAGGTGGAAGTGGGAGTTGTGGAGAAGTTCATTCTGAGCTTATTTTCCCCAAGGCTTCTGAGGGGACTTCACTCCCCCAAAAGGGAGTTGGAAGGGGTATATGATTTTAATTTCACATAAGATATAACTGTGGACTGCTTAGAATGTCCTTTTTGCAGTAGCACTATGACAATGAGGAGCTGCGGCAGTGTAAGCCAGCTAGGGCTTGCCTGGGACTGGGAACATTTCCAATCAATCTTTTGGCTGGTTGCACCTCCCTGACCTGCCTCCTGAGTGGACTGTGGGCCAGGCTAAACCACACCACCTCAACACTTGTTTCAGAGAGCAAAGGTGAGGGAGGGTATGTTTCTTCAACTCCTGGCTTTTAGCTGTGTCTGACTGCATACTGTTGAATTTAGCTTTCAGCCTTACCTTAACCAAAACCAGTTGACTCTCTTAAAATAATCTGATTTCAGAAGCCCCTCAGGCATGGCTTAAGGTTCTATGTTGACTTTGGCCCTTGGCTCTGGGGCATAGGAACCCTGAATTGATTTTAGAGTCATGGGAACCTAGGTAGGCTACTGAAAGCTTCTAATTGGCCAACTTTCAGTCCAGTTCAACATGCACTTACAGAGCCAATAACTCTGTGCCAGGCCAGTACTAAAAACTAGGGGGAAAAAGCGGACTGAAGTCCCTGCCCTTGAGGAGTTCACAGCCTGTTTACAAAGCCAGAGGAGTAAACAGATGATTTCAATATAATGTGATTAATGATAGGCAACGGATGAGAACTTGATGTCTTGAAAGCACTGAGGAGAAGCACCCAAGCCAGCCTACGGGCATCAGGGAAAATTTCCTGGAGGAGGGGTAAACAGATAGTGTTCAAAAGAGTTAGGTAGGGGGAAAGCAGTGAAAAATTAGTGCCAAAGAATGAAAAAGAGCAAATGAAGAGGAATGTCTAACAGCATTCCCTGTTTAGGGAACAATGAAGAGTCAGGACAATTAAAGTTTTACCTGCAAGGATTGTGATGGTGATAAATGAGAGTGAAGAGGAAGGTAGACAGAGAAGTAGTCATTGGAGTCTTAGATGTCACATTAAAGAGGTTATCTTATATCTTAAAGCCAATGGGGGACCAGTTAGAAGTTTTAAGCAAGAAAGATTTATCAATTTGAAATATCACTTGGAGTAGAGTGAATATATGAATGAGTCTACAACTCTATATCACACCTTTTTAAAAATGTGCAATTTTCCCCAGAAGTTTACAAAATAAAGCAATAATTAGTTGGTTTTATTCTCTATAAGCTGCTCTAAACTTATATTCTCAACTCACTATGTTCTCTAGTCACATAAAATTTATGATTCTCCACTCATTTTAAACTCATGCTATTCCCTATTCCTAATTAGTCCCTTTCTCTTTCCCTTCTTTGGTAAATTCATAATAATTATTTGAGAACAAGGTCAATTATCATTTTCTCAGAGAAGCCTTCCCTTACCCCTAATTATTCTTCCTGTCTTCTCATAGCACATTGTTCATGCCTTATAGCTTTAATCACACAGTGTTGTAATATCTTTGATTTCCTGAGTATTCCATGTTTGTCATGAGCTGCTTGAAAACAAAGAAGACATCTTATTTATTTCCACATTACCAACACTTCACATAATCAGCACTCAGCAAATGTTGGTTGAAATAATCTAAGAATCAACTGATTTAAGTAGGTTAAAAACAGACCATTCTAGTCAATTTGGCTCTGGAAGAATTTAATTATGGACTGTAGTGGAAATAACACAAATTAGACTGAAAAGTGGGGTGTGAGACAGGACTTGAGACTCTAGCCCAATGTCCTGTCAATACTGCAGTCAGTACTCAGTATCTCTGTGTTACTGTCTCAAGCTATATATTAGTCCAATTGATCTCTTAAAAGGTTATCATTCTCTCTCATTCCAGATCCAATTCTTTAGGATTATATTATTCATACTGTCCACACTCCTATCTCCTAGAGGTATTTATATGATATGGCAAGGGGATATATAAAGTACTTAGGTCTGGAAGGAAGAAATGCCAAGTCTATGAGAGACTGGAAACCATGTCTAAGAGACAGGTAACAGAACTCCTCTCTCAGAATGGAAATATCCCTCCATATCTCTCTCTCTCCCTCTCTCTCATTCTCTCAAATATTTATTTACTTACTTATTTATTTAATTTATTTAATGCTTTAGTTTTGAGAGAGAGAACACGAGCATGGGAGGGGCAGAAAGAGAGTGGGAAAGAGGATCTAACACGGGCTCTGTGCTGACAGCAGTGAGCCGGATGCAGGACTAGAACTAACAGAGATCATGGCCTGAACCAAAGTCGGCCACTCAACCAGTTGAGCCACCCAGGAGCCCCTCTCTCATATTTAAAGAATGGGGAATGGTGGCATTTAGAGTTGCATTGCCCTGACTCTGCCTAGTCCTAGTAGCCCATTAGAGCCCAGACGAATATTTCACAAAGTAAGCCTCTCAAGTTAAATTCCACAGAGTACATACTCATTCATTGCAGCCTTAAAAAAAAAAAGTTAGTGTTTATTTATTTTTGAGAGACAGAGCATGAGCAGGGGAAGGGCAGAGAGAGACACGCAGAATCTGAAGCAGGCCCCAGGCACCAAATGTGAGATCATAACCTGAGCTGAAGTCAGATGCTCAACCAACTGAGCCACCCAGGCGCCCCTCATTGCAGCTTTTGTATCCCAAGGGATCTGCTGTCAAAAATTAAATGAGTGATGGGTATTAAGGAGAATCCTTGTTGTGATGAGCACTGGGTTTTGTATGTAAGTGATGAATTACTAGATTCTACACCTGAAAGTAATGTTACACTATGTGTTAACTAACTGGAATTTAAATAAAAACTTGAACAAAAAGATGTTTCCCTGGATTTTGCTGTAAAACCAAAGCCACAATAGCACAAACCAGGTAAGAAAAATAAAGTAATTAAACGTGTTAACAGGATGTTTCCCTTTTGCCTGGCAGCAAAAAGGAAAACTTTATGACATATGCAAAATGACGGCTAATAGAATGTGTTAGTATTTAATTTCCATGTTTTTTGTATAATATGAAAATAAAACCCATGTTCTTTTCTGGCCCCTTTATCACCATTTCCAAAGTTCTGTAACCTTGGCTCATTTGTTCTTCCAAGGTTGAATGATGCTGCGTTGGCTGAGCCCAGAGAAATAAGTGTCAGGGTTCCAGGACAGTGTGTGAAAATAAATAATAATGACAATTTAAAAATAGCATTTGCACAGCGCTTTATTTATTTATTTATTTATTTATTTATTTATTTTAGAGAGAGAGTATGTGTGAGTGGAGGAGAAGGGTATGGAGAGAGAGAGAGGGAGGAGAGGGAAAGAGGGAGGGAGAGAGAGACAGAGAGAGAGAGAGAGAGAGAGAGAGAGAGAGAGAATGAATCCTAAACAACTCCATGCTTAGCATGGAGCCCAGTACAGGGCTCGATCCCATGACCCTGGGATCATGACCTTAGCTAAAATCAAGAGTTGGATACTCAACTGAGCCACCCAGGTGCCCCTACCTAGTGTTTTATTTTTATAATGCTCTTTTGCAAAAATCATCTTAACTTATTCTTATAGTAATCATGGTCTAGTGAGTCTCAAGGCCTTCACTTGAGCTTTTCTCTTTGTTTGGACAGTTCTTCTCACCTATCTTTGCGTAGTTCTACTAATGCTTTAGATTTTTGCTCACTAATCACTTTAATCAAGGTACACTTCTCTGACTTCAGTACCCATGTCAGGTGTCTCTGTTACATACTCATGGCATGGATACCTTTCTTTGTCTTATCATAATTGCAATTTTACATGTGTGGACATGACTATTTAATTATGATATATTTATAATATAAAGTTGTTGCTGAAACATGGCTGCCCAGATAGAGGCTATTTTGTCAGCCCTCCTAATTTCTGGGAAGGGAAAGGTGACACATGTTCAGTTCTTATACAGAAGCAATGTGTGTCATTTATGAGCAACCACATTTAAAAAGCAGGTGTTCAGGTGCCTGGGTGGCTCAGTTGGTTGAGTCTCCGACTTCAGCTCAGGTCATGATCTTGTGGTTTGTGGGTTCGAGCCCTGTGTTGGCTGTGCTGACAGCTAGCTCAGAGCCTGGAGCCTGCTTCGGATTCTGTGTCTCCCTCTCTCTCTGACCCTTCCCTGCTCAAGCTCTCTCTCTCTCTCAGAAATAAATAAAACATTAGAAAAAAGAAAAACAGGTGTTCCTTCTTTATCCTGTCTTTATACTTCTCCTGCCTGGGTTCAGAGTCTTCAGAGGCCCTAGGACAGTGGTTCTCAAACTTGACTGCATGTTAGAATTGCCTAGGAACTTATAGAAATCTTATACCTCTGCTGCACACCGGGTCAATTAAATCTCTTTGTAGACATCCAGGCATCAGTTTTTTAAAGCTCCCTAGAAGATTCTAATGGGTAGGCAAAGGACCACTGCCTAAGGATGACTTCTGGATCTCTGAAATACTATGGAGAAATGCTGTCTTCTGAGCAGAAATATCTGTATTGGGCTCTCATGCAAGCAAGAGACAAACTTATGTTAAGCCACAGAAATTTGGGAGGTTTATCGTATCAGCTATTTTATCCTAATATATTTCCCATTAAATTTTCAACACCTAGCACAGAGTTAGGCACATATTAAGTATATAATTACTATTTATTAAAGAAAGTTATTATCTTCCCCATCCTTACAGAGGAAGTTCAAAGCAGTTAAATAATTTACCCAAGGTTGCAAAAATAGAAAGCAGCAGTCTTAATTTGAGCCCAGGTCTCCTAGATTATAAAATGGTTATTCGTCCCACTGTAATACTGATGCCCCCTTCTGCAGATGAGAAAACCATGGGATTTCAAAAATACCAACACTCACTTTAATATCCCTAATAGGTGACAATTACTAGGTTATGATGCAGGATCTTGGATATTGGGGGTTACTGACACCTGATTAGTGACTCATGAAGGAACAGAAAGCCACTGACAGGAGTTGGTAGAAGTTGATGGATGGTAATGCTCCTTTCCTGAGTCTTAGGTTGCCTGTTTCAGGACCAAGCCCAATATCTCAAATTTTTGTCAACTAATACCCTTTTTCATGAGACCAGAAAACTAACAATTGTACTATAGTGTCATATGGTAGAAATACAAAGAACTTAGCCCTGAACCAAATCAAGATCTGACTAAATGGTCTTGTTGATTCCAGTTTTCCTGCATTGTCCAATTTTTTTCTAACAGTCTTTCTTTTTTTTTTAGCGTTTTTTATTTATTTCTAGGACAGAGAGAGAGAGACAGCGTGAGCAGGGGAGGGTCAGAGAGAGAGGGAGTCACAGACTGACACAGGCTCCAGACTCTGAGCTGGCAGTTAGCACAGAGCCCGATGAGGGGCTCGAACCCACGAACCGCGAGATCATGACCCAAGCGAAAGTCGGACGCTTAACCGACTAAGCCACCCAGGCGCCCCTCTAACAGTCTTTCTAAAGACAACCTATAACATATCACTCCACAGGTCAAAAAACATAATAGCTTCCTGTCCTTCCCCATATCAATTCCACATCATTCTTTCCAAAACACTACAAGACCCTCCATAATCTGTTCTTACCATATCCAGTCAACGTTTTTTTCTCAGCCTTCCTTTACACATCTTTTTGTTTATCCAGGGTATCCTCTTCACATTCTGTACCCCACCATTACCATCTTCAGCATTCCTTCACACTTTTCTTTATGTTGAGTCCTGTTCTTCACGCTACTCTGCTTATGTTTCACAACTTCATGAAGTCTTTTTATACTACTCTGATCCATCTAGTATTTTCCTAGTTGTTATGCTTTGTGTGTTGATTTCATCTCCCTGGAGGAGTTTGTCAGTAACTTGGTTAGCAGACCCCCAGACCAATCCCTCTTCATTTGTGTGATTATGATTACTGACTATTTTCTTTGCAGACATTGTTGGAAAAAACACTCCTGAATACATGATCCCATTTGACAGTCACACTCACCCTAGGAAATATTGATTCTCTATTTGACAAAATATTCATTATCTGCTACCTGTCAGATACCATACAAGGAAGGCATTTCTCACTTCTTCTTACAGATGAGAAAACTGAAAGTTTTGAGATGTATAGGGACTTATTCAAATTCACACAGCTGAAAAATGTGTGAGCTCCAACTCAGGCTTATCATTCTACATCCAAGTGTCTTTCTATTACATGTTATATCTCCTTGGAGTAAGCATTCAATATTTCTTAACTGAAATAAAATAAATTTTATTTTTATATATTTGGGAGAATTCTTGGTATCCTATTGGAACATTAGCAATATTATCAAGAAACATTTATTGGGCATCAATTGTTTTCTGGGTAAGTAGGATTAACATTAGACATGCTCTGTTAAGTGCCAAGTGAATGGCAGAAATATCTGAGGCCTTCTGAGAAGGACAAGAGCACTGTGACTTGGGGTGGACCCAACTTTGAAGGAAAGGTAAGCTTCAAGCTAAGCATTGGAAGATAAGTAGTAAGCTTTTGATAAAGAGAGAAGGGAGAGGAAGAAGGGCAATCAAGGAGAGGAAATAATGTAAAAGCTTACCAAGATGTTTCAAGATCAGGTTGGACATCACTGGTTTTCTAAAAACAGTAAGAAATAAAACATTTGAGCAAAATATGATAAGTGAGAACCCAGTTGATTTTGAAGATTGGAAGAGAGTGATAAAAAAAAAAAATTATAAGAGTAGGAGACTAAGGCCCTGAAATTAGTTACTGGAAGCGACAGAACTTTTCAAACTGTAAATTACAATGCACATAGAAACAATTAAAAGTATTGTTGTTTTTATTATTGCTACTCTGCTGCACAGTAAATGGCTTGATTTAATCATCACTGAGTTTCATCATTAAGTGGTGGCCATTTCTAGAAACCAATCTTAGCATAAACTTTGCCAAGAAAGACAAGGGCAGATAATATACAGATGGGAAACTTTCTTTCTTCTTGCAATGTATTGAGCTTATTCAAAGTTCAGAAGGATTCAGCAGGTGTGTGCTTTCAGTCTCTGTTAGTCCTTCTCACTTAACATGAGCTTCTTGGAGAAAAAGGGTTTGAGGGAAAGTGATTGTTTTATTAAGAAAAATTGGGGCGCCTGGGTGGCTCAGCCGGTTGAGCATCCAGCTTCAGCTCAGGTCATGATCTTACAGTTCGTGGGTTCGAGCCCCACGTCAGGCTCTGTGCTGACATCTCAGAGCCTGGAGCCTGTCTTCAGATTCTGTATCTCCCTCTCTCTCTGACCCTCCCCTGCTCACGCTGTCTCTCTCTCTCTCTCTCTCTCTCAAAAATAAATAAAACATTAAAACATTTTTAAAAAAGAAAAAATAAATGCAGTTTGCCTAACTGTGCCATCAACACTAATTATCATATCTCACTTTACCCAGCACTTTTATCTCTTTGGTGACTTATGTGGACTCCTTTCTTTCACTCTGACTCTGGGAAATGAGGACTGGTATTATACTTTGAAGGCTGTGGAGCCAAAATGACTGGTTTCAAATCTCAGTTCTGTCACTTCCTAGCTGTGAGAACGTATACTTTTCTGAGTCTTGGAGAGAAAGGATACCTGTTATTTTTTCAGAATTCCCATGAGGATTAAGTAAAATTTGTACATGTAGGACCTGAAGTGTTCCTCAAGTATCAGTTCTTGTTTGGTTCCCTGGTGTTATTTAGAGCATAAGTTTGAGAGTCAGAGAAGATATGGACCCAAGTAAAGTAAATTTATTCAACAAAATGCAATTGAGTGTTCTTAAATGTCAGGCTCGGTGCTAGGGCCCAGGGACAGAGCACTGACCAAAGCAAACAAGAACTTTATTTTTGTAGAGTGTATAGGCCATGGCTTTTCTTACATATGATAGCTGTGTGCCTGTAATACTTAATTCCACTGAGCCTTAATTTACTCAATGGAATGATAGTCATTGCCCAAAAATACCTTATCAGGAAGTTGCAAGAATCAGATTAGATAATGCACATAGAAGCATTCTTATGAACTGCAAATTACCAATGAAAGTATTAGTAGCTGTGTTCTTATTTGATTGCAAGTGGGGTTAAAATAATGAATTGTCAGCTGTAGATACCAAAGAGCATATTATCACAGAATACTGGTCAGGAGGCTGCCCAGACTGGAATGAATATAAGAATATTGTCAACATCAAGGCCTAACTGCTGGAGGTATCAAGGCACTATGTTCAGCCAGGGAGAGCTGGCAGTCTATACTGAAAGAGAAAGACTTTGTCTTTCAAGTTCTAGTCATTTCATCTTGTACTCAACTTTCCACTTCCCTGACAGGAAGCCCGTATTCCCATTACCTTTTTAACTTTTTCACTTCTTCCTCCTCTAAGTAAATCTGCTCTAAGAAAATGATCTGGTCAACTCATTCATATTAATGTGTCAATGATTGAAAAGACTTCATGAGTGACCACTTCCAAGGAAAAGGGCAATGAATTGGGAACTTCATATTAAGACAAAGAAATAGAGCCCTAATGATAGAATGTTGGGGGGAATATTAATAAAGCTCAGGTTTCTCTGAAATTATACCAAGAGGATGAAGACTTGTCCAACTGTAGGAGACTTGACAATATTAGAACCATAAAATGTCAGAGCTAAAAGACTTCTCAAAGTATGTTCACTAGGAAATTAATCATTCATCTACTCTTCCAAAAAAGAAGAGGATGAAGTGATGATCAATATTCCTGGACATCTTTTCCAGTAGCCTCAAACACAGATCTTTTATGAACCATTGTTAGGGTTGGGGAAGAGCACAGATCTGTCGGTACATGCAGGGAAATCCATCTCCAAATCTCACTAGTAGAATATACATTATTTGCTTCTGTAGAACAAACCTATTTATTTCATTGTCTTCCTAGAACCCCCTTTGAAGAGAACTGTCCTTCAATTTTTTTCACAGGAATCCCCTTATTCTCATGGTTACTGAGAACTACTATTTTCCTACAGTGTGATCTTTTCCTAGCAATAATCAATTGGCCAAAGGATAGGCATGCAACTCAACTTTGTCCAATCAGAATACTTATCTGGTCTTGGACCTGACGGATATATTTAGAACTTTACATCCTGAGGCCAGGGAATTTACTTTCTTCTCAAGTGCGCATGGCACATTCTCCAAGATAGATCACATACTGGGACATAAAGCAGCCCTCAATAAATATAAAAGAATAGAGATCATACCATGCACACTGTCAGATCACAATGCTTTGAAACTTGAAATCAATTACAGGAAGAAGTCTGGAAAACTTCCAAAAACATGGAGGTTAAAGAACACCCTTCTAAAGAATGAATGGGCCAATCAGGCAATTAGAGATGAAATTAAAAAATATATGGAAACAAATGAAAATGAAAACACAACAATTCAAAATCCATGGGATGCGGCAAAGGCAGTCCTAAGAGGAAAGTACATTGCTCTCCAGGCCTATTTCAAGAGATTAGAAAAAGCGCAAGTCCAAAATCTAAAAGCTCACCTAAAGGAACTAGAGGCAGAGCAACAAGAACGCCCTAAACCCAGTAGAAGAAGAGAAATAGTAAAAATTAGAGCAGAAATAAACAACATCGAGACCAAAGAAACAATTGAACAGATCAATGAAACCAAGAGTTGGTTTTTTGAAAAAGTAAACAAAATTGACAAACCTCTAGCCAGACTTATCCAAAAGAAAAGAGAGAGCACCCAAATAGACAAAATTATGAATGAAAATGGACTTATGACAACCAACCCCTCAGAAATACAAGCAATTATCAGGGAATACTATGAAAAATTATATGCCAACAAATTGGACAACTTAGAAGAAATGGACAAATTCCTAAACACACACTCACTACCAAAATTCACACGGGAAGAAATAGAAAACCTGAACAGACCCATAACGAGTGAAGAAATTGAATCAGTGATCAAAAATCTCCCAACAAATAAGAGCCCTGGACCTGATGGCTTCCCTGGTGAATTCTACCAGACATTTAAAACAGAATTAATCCCAATTCTTCTCAAGCTATTCCAAAAAATAGAAATCGAAGGAAAACTCCTGGACTCATTTTATGAAGCCAGCATCACTCTGATTCCCAAGCCAGACAGAGATCCAGCAAAAAAAGAGAACTACAGGCCAATATCCTTGATGAATACGGATGCAAAAATTCTCAACAAGATCCTTGCAAATCGAATCCAGCAGCATATAAAAAGAATCATCCACCAAGATCAAGTGGGATTCATTCCTGGGTTACAGGGCTGGTTCAACATTCGCAAATCAATCAATGTGATACATCATATTAATAAAAGAAAAGATAAAAACCATATGATCCTGTCAATAGATGCAGAAAAAGCATTTGACAAAATACAGCATCCCTTCTTAATAAAGACTCTCGAGAAAGTTGGGATAGAAGGAACCTACTTAAACATCATCAAAGCCATCTATGAGAAGCCTTCAGCTAACATCATCCTCAACGGGGAAAAACTGAGAGCTTTCCCCCTGAGATCAGGAACACGACAGGGATGCCCACTCTCACCACTGTTGTTTAACATAGTGCTGGAAGTCCTAGCATCAGCCATCAGACACCAAAAGGAAATCAAAGGCATCAGAATTGGCAAAGAGGAAGTCAAACTTTCACTTTTCGCAGATGACATGATACTCTACATAGAAAACCCGACAGACTCCACCAGAAGCCTACTAGAACTGATCCAAGAATTCAGCCAAGTTGCAGGGTACAAAATCAACGTACAGAAATCGGTTGCATTTTTATACACCAACAATGAAGCAACAGAAAGAGAAATCAAGAAACTGATCCCATTCACAATTGCACAAAAAACCATAAAATACCTCGGAATAAACCTAACCAAGGATACAAGAGATCTGTATGATGAAAACTATAGAAAACTTATGAAGGAAATTGAAGAAGACACAAAGAAATGGAAAAACATTCCATGCTCATGGATAGGAAGAATAAATATAGTTAAGATGTCATTACTACCTAAAGCACTCTACACATTCAATGCAATTCCAATCAAAATTGCACCAGCATACTTCTCAAAACTAGAACAAACTATCCAAAAATTTGTATGGAACCACAAAAGACCCCGAATAGCCAAAGTAATCCTGAAAAATAAAACCAAAACGGGAGGGATCACCATCCCAGACTTTAGCCTCTACTACAAAGCTGTCATCATCAAGACAGTATGGTATTGGCACAAAAACAGACACATAGACCAATGGGACAGAATTGAGAACTCAGAAGTGGACCCAAAAGTATACAGCCAACTAATCTTCGACAAAGCAGGAAAGAATATCCAATGGAAAAAAGACAGCCTTTTTAACAGATGGTGTTGGGAGAACTGGACAGCAACATGCAGAAGAATGAAACTAGATCATTTTCTCACACCATGCACAAAAATAAACTCAAAATGGATAAAGGACCTGAACGTGAGACAGGAAACTATCAACACCCTAGAGGAGAAAGCAGGAAACAACCTCCTTGACCTCCACCGCAGCAACTTCTTACTTGACACATCCCCAAAAGCAAGGGAATCAAGAGCAAAAATAAACTGTTGGGACCTCATCAAGATTAAAAGCTTCTGCACAGCCAAGGAAACAACCCAGAAAATTAATAGGCAACCAACGGAATGGGAAAAGAGAGTTGCAAATGACATATCAGATAAAGGGTTAATATCAAGAATCTACAAGGAACTCACCAAACTACACGCCCGAAAAACAAACAACTCAGTGAAGAAATGGGCAGAAGATATGAACAGACACTTCTCCAAAGAGGACATCCAGATGGCCAACAGACACATGAAACGATGCTCAGCATCGCTCCTCATCAGGGAAATACAAATCAAAACCACACTGAGATACCACCTCACGCCAGTCAGAGTAGCTAAAATGAGCCAATCAGAGAACTCTAGATGCTGGCGAGGATGTGGAGAAACGGGCACCCTCCTACACTGTTGGTGGGAATGTAAACTGGTACAGCCCCTCTGGAAAACAGTGTGGAGGTTCCTAAGGAAACTAACAATAGAACTCCCCTATGGACCCAGCAATAGCACTGCTAGGAATTTACCCAAGGGATGCAGAAATGCTGATGCATAGGAGCACATGTACCCCAATGTTCATAGCAGCACTCTCCACAATAGCTAAAACCTGGAAAGAGCCTAAGTGTCCATCAACAGATGAATGGATCAAGAAGATGTGGTTTATCTATACCATGGAATACTACATGGCTATGAGAAAGAATGAAATCTGGCCATGTGTAGCACATGGATGGACCTTGAGGGTGTTATGCTGAGCGAAATAAGTCAGGCAGTGAAGGACAAATATCATATGTGTGCACATATAGGAGGATTAGGAGGAACTTAACAGAGGACCAAGGGGGAGAAGAAGGGCGGAAATGGTGGGGGAAAGGGGGAGAGGCAAACCATGAGAGACTCTTGAATGCTGACAAAAACTGAGGACTGATGGATGTGGTGGGGAGGAGGGATGGGCATGGAGGAGGACACTTGTGGGGATGAGCACTGGGTGTTATGTGGAAACTAATTTGACAATAAACTATTTGTAAAAAAATAAAAATAATAAAAAATCAATAGCCTAAAAGTAAAAAAAAAACCTTTGTTGTCTCCTTTGCCTGGGTTACCATCCATCCTCCTTGTTTCCATCTCTTAACTTACTGTGCTTGCTGCTGTTGCTATGCTTACCACAGTGTGGAAAATCTCCAGATGGTGCCATGGCCTCGAGGTGTGTAGGGTAGGGTGATCTGCTGGTCTTTTCTTTTTGGCTCACACCTGACACTCTGAGAAGACTAAACTGAAGTGAGATCCTGTTGTCTGGCATTGTTGGGCTTGAACGATGATTTCCCTGCTTTGTGGATCTATTTCTAACCTGGATCCACCCCGCAGATTGTGCTATGATGCCTTTACGGAGAACATGGCGGGTGAGAGTCAGTTGCTGGAGAGGAGGAGACTTTACCATCGTGCTGCATACAACTGTGCCATTTCTGTTATCTGCTGTGTCTTCACCGAACTAAAATTTTACCAAGGTTTTCTGTTTAGTGAGAAACCTGAAAAGGTAGGCTTCTCCTGAAATTTTCATTGTTGTTGACGTTACAGGATTTCAAGTTAGATTATATAAGTTAAAATTATATCATAACTTGTACCTTGTTACAATATTAAAGGTGTAGTTCCTTTAGTTCTGCATATATATATATATATATATATATTTTAAAGCCGAAATATTTCCCATGAATTACTAAGTAGCATTAATTCTGTAGTAGCATCAGCAATAACAGTCTCCACTATTCAGATATTTTTATTATGACTTTTTCGATTTACAGAACTTGCTTATTTTTGAAAATCTGATTGACCAGAAACGCTGCTACACATTTCCTGTAGAAGTTGAGGTGGGTGAAATTTTTCAGTGATGTTCCTAAGTTTAAAAAATTTACCAAGTGCCTATAGGAAAATAAAACATATGTTATGCTGAACATATTAAATTCCCAGTATTCAAGTCTGCTTTGAACTATAAAATCTGGTAGTTTAATGTAGTTTGGCCTCTCAGGCAACTATAGAAACATGATCATAACTCGAGTTTTTGCTCTCTTAACTAGTAAAAGATAGAAAATGGCAATAAAAGGAGCTGTGAGGGTGTATCCCAGAAGTTTTTGCTGAGTAAATGTATCTGTGCAGTGAAATCAAGATCCATCCAGACACAGAATTGAAATGCTGTGGCCCTGCTTGTGTGATTTGGCAGGATAATGGGAGTGTTATGAGCTGAAGTCATATGGATAATCGGAAAACTTGCTGAGGCAAACGTGACCAGCTTGATTTTAGCCAAGCTGCGTTTGACATGCCAGCCTCAACAATTGGTAGGAGATTCTCGCTGCAGCTTTTCACAGCCCATTGGAAACAGGAATTGGGCAGAGCACCAGAGCTCGTAAACCGTGATCTGGGTTAGGTACTATCATTCGTGTTCACCTGCCTAGCTGCTGACCTCAGTCATGTCTAAGTGGGTCATGAGTTCCTGTAAATGGCTGCTTCCTGCCTTGTGCCCTTTTGGAACAAGACTGGGAACGTCTTTCAAGGTGTAACACTGTTCAAAGAACTAAAAATCAAAACAATAATAGCACTGGTTTATTAAGTGTTCAGACACTTGCTATATGTTACTTCTAAACTTTGCAACAGCACTGTGAAGTGCTATGATAAACCATCACCATATGGTTGAGTAAACTGAGCTCACAGGGAAAGTACAGACTATTAGTAATCTGGGCCTTTGACTGCCCTGGGTCCCAGGCAATTTGTCAAAAAAAAAGTTTTACTTATTTTTTAATGTTTATTCATTTTGAGAGAGAGAGAGAGAGAGACAGAGAGAATCCCAAGCAGGCTGTGCACCATCAGCTCAGAGCCCGACTTGGGGCTTGATCTCAGGAAGTACAAGATCATGACCTCAGCTAAATATGAGTCAGAGCCACCCAGGTGCCTCAAAAAATTAATTTTTAAACAAGACTTTTATCAAATTTAAAAACATTAATAATCCACAAAGAAATACAGGCAAGTGCCCTTAAGGAGTGCGTTTCTCACAGATTCTCACAGAAGCCCACTGAGGCAGTTGCTCCTCGAATAGAAAATCGTGATCAGGATTTTAAAAAGTTTTGAATGTGTATTTGTTTTGTCTGATAGGTTCCTATGGAAAGAAGGAAAAAATACATTGAAATTAGGACAGAAGCCAGGGAAGCAGGAGATGGGGGTTCAGGTAGGTTGTTTTCAAGTGACAAGTAAGATTCTGAGAGTTGGTATTTGTTTTGTGAATAAAAGATGTTTTAAGTATGCCGAAATGTTGAAATAGCGTTTGAAAAGGTTTTAAGTGGCAAGTAGTTTTATTTTGAAAGAAATTCAGTTAGCTAAGCTTTTAAGTATGTAGAAAGATCTCAGCCTGGCCAAAGAGGGCTAAGAGGTGGTATGCTTTTCTTAAGAGTGCAAGATTGGTTGATAGTTATTTGTTTGCATATGGTCTATGTCTGTAGATTGTTTAAATACATTCAGAAATCAGTGTTAAAATACAAGTCTCATCCTGCCACTCCTCTGCTCCAAACCTTTGTCAGCTCCCACTCCCTGAGGACAGAGCTGCCCAACGCCCTGACCCACCTGCTGCCCTCCTGCTACTCTCCTGCTCACTTTGCTCCAGTAGCACTGCTCCTCCCCTGCCTGTCCCTATAGGCACCAGGCTCATTTTGCATCTATAGGCCCCAGGGCATTTGCACATGATGTTAACTCAGCCTAGAATAATCTTGGTCCCAGATATCAGCATTTTGTTTAATGCCAGCCTCTGAAGGAAGTTCTCCTGACTTCCTCATAAAAAAATTACCTGTTGCTTACTCCACATTCTCCTCGTTTCAGTTTTTTTGCTTGATTTTTCTTCATACCTTTTTTCCCCCTGACTTGAGGATAAAATTTGGACCAGTTTTGTAAATTCCTTACATATGTGGATTGGTTGTTTTATAGTAGTATCTTTTCCCACATTTATGTGAGACTTTATATGTAAAATGTGCCCCATCAAAATTTTAAATGCAAAGAAATTCTGTTAACATCATATCCAAAAATTGTATGTGGTCTAACTTAATTTCTTTGGCCATGACAGTATAGAATAACTGCTTAGTAATGACAAAAGCAGAAGGAGGTGTCTTTTCCCCATTTTCTTTTTGCTTTGTTAATCTGGATTATCAGTTGAGAATCCCAGGATTGATAAAAGCCTTAGCTAACACAGTCTTTAATTTTATTAATATCATTTGAGCTTAAAGAGATACATTTTTTACTAATTTGAATCAATGTATTTTGTTCTTTATATCTTAGGTGGCCCTCATTATATATCTTCCTTGTCATATTTGGCAGACAGCAGCTTGAGCGAGGAAATGAGTCCATTTGATTTCTCAACTGGAGTTCAGAGCTATTCATACGGTTCCCAAGACCCTAGATCTACCACTGGCCATTTTCGGAGACGGGTGATCACATTTTATATATTAAAAAATATTGTTGGCATTTGTAAAGGAATGGGGGCTCCATTGTTGGAGAACCAGTTCTCTGACAGTAGTCCTCAGAGAATAGCGTTTGGGAAATTTTCCAAGATCTAAATCCCAGCCTTCCATCCTGTGGACTCAGCAATTCGATTTTGTCAGTACAGGAAAGAAGTCTCTCTTCAAGGGCTCATTCACATTAACCAGTCCCCATGAGGTTAGTGTTTTAAATCGGAGCTGCATTGAAGGGTTTCCAGTGAGAAAGATAACTACCATACTCAGACATCTTGCTGATATGACTGTTGCATTATCTCTCTACAGAAAGTGAAAAGGCTGTTTGAATATTTGGTGTTATCTAACTGAGATAACTGAGTGCATCTGTGTTCACAAATCATAGCATAACCTCATAAACAGAAAACTTACAGGTAGACATACACCTATCTGCTTACATAGGTGCACACGTGTACATATGTGTAAAACCATGAGTTCCACAGATACATCTGATTCCTGTCCAGGGCTCACTCAGATTTTTTCCCTTTCCAGTTTCTCTGATATGCACTGACTGACTTCTTTCCCTCAGCCCCTGTGCTTTCCTTCATAACGCCGATGCCCTCCTGGAGTGGGTCCTGAACCTCAGGCGGGCACCCCACCCTCTCCTCCTCCATCTCCAGACTTTGCCAAGCAGCTCTTGTCCCACTCTGGTCTGCCCAGTGGCTTTTTGCCTGAGGAGGGTGGGAGCAGTGCAGTGTTTTTGAAATTGAGTTTGTACCTTATGTTGCCTCTTGGGTTGGCTTCTCTCTTTTTGATGAATGTTTCCAAGAGGAGCCATTCGTTAGTTCTTTCACTTAGATTATGTCCCACATCTCTGCTGGGCAGTAAACAAGTGTAACCTGGTTCTCCCATGGCTGCGGCTAGCGAGACCCCTCCTTCGTGAACAGGCCATTTACATTGAGGTGTCTTGGGTTCAGTCCTCGTGCCCTCAGTTCAGTCGCTTGACCGAGCCCCGCATCAGATCTGTCCAGTCCTCATGAGCAGTATCTTAACATACAATAATTTTGACTGAGAAACACGTTAACTAGATCTGAATGCAGTCAAATACTGTAACTCCTTTGACACATTACCAAGTATATGGAAAAAGGGACATTAAGATTATTCTGATTGATTTTTGTGGCTGATTGAATGTGGTTTCTTTTCTTGTCTCTTATAAACCCGAGCTGATGTCAAGAGTTGGATGTTCAACCGACTGGCTCAACCGATCCGGGACCTCTGTGTACTGAAAGTCTAACAGTGTGCTCTGAATCATTGGATCCTTCTCTTTTCCTAGGATTATAAAGATCCCGGCATCCAAGATGCTGTCCTGGAGTTAGAGATGGATGAGCTTAATCAACACGAATGTATGGCAGCCATGACAGCCCTGATTAAGCACATGCAGAAAAATCAGATCCTACCTAAAGGAGAAGAGGCTTGTTTCTGCTAATCTTACGGTGTCTCATTTAATTCTGTTTATTGCTGTCATCATAAGAATGAACATTTAATAACAGATACCAAATTCTGTATGTACATGATTTTTGTTGCTCATGTCTCTTTTAAATTTTTTAAACAATTTTAATGTTTATTTATTTATTTTGAGAGAGAGAGCAGGGGAGGGGCAGAGAGAGGGAGAGAGAGAATCCTAAGCAAGCTCCATGCTGTCGACACAGAGCCAGATGTGGGACTCGATCTAACAAACCCTGAGATCATGACCTGAGCTGAGCTCAAAAGCCAGATGCTTGACTGACTGATCCCCCAGGGGCCCTTGTTGCTCATCTTTTATTTTGTCATCAAAATGTGAACTTATTTTATCCCAGTTTTTTAAGGTAATTTTGAGTGTATCATTTCAGGGTTCAGTGCCAAGAAATCTTCCTCCTTGGATGAAATTTCTTCATGACAAACTAGGAAATCCATTGGTTTCACTAAATATCCGTCTCTTTTTAGCCAAGCTTGTTATTAATACAGAAGAGGTAAGTAGTTTATTCTTTAAAAATTCTT
Organism: Proteles cristata cristata; assembly: GCA_017311185.1. Taxonomy (NCBI): domain Eukaryota; kingdom Metazoa; phylum Chordata; class Mammalia; order Carnivora; family Hyaenidae; genus Proteles; species Proteles cristata. Next base: position 44,418 of record JAESUZ010005364.1, read on the forward strand.
TGCAGTTTTATGTGTGTACTTTTTTTTTTTAAATATTTTTATTTTATTTCTGAGAGGGAGAGAGACAGCGTGAGCAGGGGAGGGTCAGAGAGAGAGGGAGACACAGACTCTGAAATAGGCTCCAGGCTCTGAGCTGGCAGTCAGCACAGAGCCCGACGCGGGGCTCGAACCCACGAACCGCGAAATCATGACCTAAGCGAAAGTCGGACGCTTAACCGACTAAGCCACCCAGGCGCCCCTGTACTTTTTTTTTAAGTACAGTGCTCATCCCCATAAGCACTTAAAAGTAATAAAGAAAAGATGTACAGGAACAGTTTTATGTATGTACTTAAAAGTAATTAATAAAAGATGTACAGGAACAGAGCATGACAGTTTTGTTCTCTGAACAAATTTGGCAACCATATTTATTTATTTGTTCAGTATCATTTTATCATTTTTTCTGAAAACTAAATATTATAGAGTTAGAAATGATCTTTGTATAAAGTACATGCATTGGCATCTTTCTTATGGGTTCCAAACTGATTGTTTTCTAGTAGCAAAAATGGTGAAAATATTCCTGTTAACGGTGTTTGAAAACTATCTCTTTCAGATAGTTGCTGAATTTATCAGTTAGTTTACATACAGCGCCACATCAGGGGAGAGCCTCTAACACCAGTGGAGGTTAGGGAGGATTTTTGTGAGAGCCGTTGAGTGATATGAAAAATGCAGTGGGAGTTTATATTCTGTCTAGAAGGAACACTGTGGGCAAAAATGGCCTCTGAGAGAGCCAGACATGTCTCCACCGACAGCACAGAGAATGGGCACACGGTCCAGAGAAGTGTGGCCGCATGTCTCAGCCAGGTGAGCTAGGCCAGGCCATCAAGATCCGTATAGAGGGTACAGCTCATTTGTTGCACAGTAGGGAGCCGCTGATGGGTGCTAGGTAGGATGACGTGATCCCTCTTGCTCCATGCAGAGTCCTTCTAGGCATCACTGCTGCAGGGCCATCCTCTCCTCCCACCCTGGGGGGATGCTGCTGGGCCGTGCTCCCCGGTCACCCCTGATTCCTAGCCCCCAGGCTGCTGTAACAGTGCTACCACAGACTGGGTGGCCTAAATAGCAGAACCTGAGTGTCTCATAGTTCTGAGGGCCAGAAGCCCGAGATCAAGATGTTGGTGGGGATGGGTCCTTTTGAGGGCTTAGAGGGAGAATCAGTTCCAGGCCTCTCTCCCAGATTTTGGTGGCCTTAGGCATTTTTTTCGGCACATAGATGGTGATTTTCATGAGTCTTCACATTGGCTTTTCCCTCGCATCTGTCTCAGTATGTACAAATTTTCCCTTTTAATAAGGACATTGTCATTGGATTAGAGCCCACCCAAATGACATCTCCTAACTTGATAATCTTCAGAGACCCCATTTCTAAATCAGGGCGGTATCCTTTTGGAGGACACAGTCCAACCAATAACACTTGGGGGTCACACGTGATTTCCAGCTCATGTTCCTGAGTGCTGACTTGATGGCTACCAAAAAGGGAGCTGGTGTCTTTATTCTTGGATCATTTCTTAGTAGCTTGGGAGTAGTTGGTAAGCAGGCTGAGAAGGAAGCATGCTGAACTTGTTCACACACATGGATGTGAGTTGCCTCTGAGATATCACTGAGAGATTTCCTGGGGTGTGGTGCGTGTCTGGGCTCAGGAAGGACGAGGGGAATTGTTTCCAAAAGGAGATGTTCCAGATAGTCCATTGTCTTATGGAAGAAAAGATTAGAACTTGTGTTTATATTTATTATGAAAATTTCAACATTTATTTACTTTCTTTTAATTTTTTATTTAAATTCCAATTAGTTAACATACAGTGTAATATTAGTTTCAAGTGTAGAATTTAGTGATTCATCACTTAAATACAGGTTCCAGTGCTCACCACAAGTGCCCTCCTTAAAACCCTTCAAATATTTAACCCATCTCCCCCACCCATCTCCTCTCTGGTAACTGTCAGTTTGTTCTCTGTAGTTAAGAGTCTCTTTCTTGGTTTCTTCTCTTTTTCACCCCCCCCCCCCATATTTGCTTGTTTTGTTTTTAAATTCCACATATGAGTGAAATCATATGGCATATGTCTTTCTCTAACTAACTTATTAGCACAATACTCTACCTCGATCCACATTGTTGTAAATGGCAAGATTTTATTCTTTTTTATGGCTCAGTTTACACACACACACACACACACACACACACACACACAGACCATCTTCTTTATTCATTCATCAATTGATGGACACTTGGGCTGCATGTATATCTTGGCTGTTGTAGATAATGTTGCTGTAAACATTAGAGTGTATGTATCACTTTGTTTTGGGTTTTCTTGTTTTTGTTGTTTTTTGTTTTGTTTTCTTAAATAGGCTTCAACCCCAGTGTGGAACCCAGTGCAGATCTTAAACTCATGACCCTGAGGTTAAGATCTGAACTGAGATCAAAAGACAGATGTTTAACCAACTGAGCCACCCAGGTGCCCCTGCATATATCTTTTTGAATTAGTGTTTTTCTATTCTTTAGGTAAATACCCAGGGGTCGTAGGGTAGTTCTATTTTTAACATTTTGAGGAGTCTCTATGCTGTTTCCAGAGTGTCTGTACCACTCTGCATGCCCACCAACAGTGTAAGAGGATTCCCATTGCTCCCTACCGTCTCCAGCATCTGTTCTTTTCCTGTTGGTTCTTTCAATGTTTATTTATTTATTTTGAGAGTGAGAGAGAGCATGTGCAAGTTGGGGACAGGGAATCCCAAGCGGGCTCTGTGCTGTCAGCTCAGAGCCAGACGTGGGGCTTGATCCCACGAACCGTGAGATCATGACCTGAACCAAACCAAGATTCTTAACCAACAGAGCCACCCAGACACCCCTCTGTGTTGTTAATTTTAGCCATTCTTATGGGTGTGAGGTGATATGTCATTGTAGTTTTGACTTGTATTTCCCTGAGTGATGTTGAGCATCTTTTCATGTGTCCAGTGGTCCTCTATAGATTTCCTTTTGAAAAAAGCCTATTCATGTCTTCTGCCTATTTTTTTAACTGGCTTATTTTTTGGGAGGAGGGGTGAGTTTTGAGAAGTTCTTTATAGACTTTGGATACTAGCCCTTTATCAGAGAAGTCACCTGCAAACCTCCATTCTGGAGGTTTCCTTTTAGGCCTAGGTTGCCTCAGCAAAGCTAAAAGGCAACCTATAGAATGGGAGAAGATATTTGCAAATAGCATATCTGATATAGAGCTAGTATCTAAAGTCTATAAAGAATTTCTCAAACTCAACACCCCAAAAAACAACCCATTTAAGAAGTGGGTAGAAGACATGAATAGACACTTTTTCAAAGAAGATGACCATTTAGTTCTGTTGATTGTTACCTTCACCGTGCAAAAGCTTTTTATTTTGATGAAGTCCCTGTACATTTTTGCTTTTGTTTCCTTGTCTCTGGAAATATATCTAGTAAGAAAGTCCTGTGGCTGATGTCAGAGGTGACTGCCTATGTCCTCCTCCAGGATTTTAATGGTTTTTTGTTTCACATTTAGGTCTTCCATCCATTTTGAATTCATTTTTGTGTATGGTGTGAGAAGGTGATCCAGTTTCGTTCTTCTGCATGTTGCTGTCTAGGTTTCCCAGCACCATTTGTTGAAGAGACTGTCTTTTTCCTATTGAATATTCTTGCCTCCTTTGTCAAAGATTAGTTGACCGTGTAGTTGTGGGTTCATTTCTGGGTTTTCTGTTCTGTTCCATCAATCTTTGGGTCTGTTTTTGTGCCAGTACCATACTATCGTAATCACTGTTGCTTTGCAATAGAACTTGAAGTCCAAAATTATGATGCCTCTGAGAAGGACAAATATCATATGTTTGCACATATAGGAGGATTAGGAGGAAATTAACTGAGGACCAAGGGGGAGAAGAAGGGGGGAAATGGTGGGGGAAAGGGAGAGAGGCAAACCATCAGAGACTCTTGAATGCTGACAAAAACTGAGGACTGATGGATGTTGGGGGGGAGGAGGGATTGGCATGGAGGAGGGCACTTGTGGAGATGAGCACTAGGTGTTATGTGGAAACTAATCTGACAATAAACTATTTGTAAAAAAAAAAAAAAAAAAAAAAGGAATGTACTCCTGCAGTCAGTGTTGCACTATATGCTAACTAACTTGGATGTAATTTTTTAAATAAATTTTTAAAAAAGTAAAAAAGAAAAAAATTATGATACCTCTAGCTTTACTTTTCTTCTTCAAGATTGTTTTGGCTTTTGGGATCTTTTGTAGTTCCATGTAAATTTTAGGATTGTTTGTTGTAGCTCTGTGAAGGACTTTGGTGTTATTTTGATAGGGATTGCATTGAATGTATAGATTGCTTTGGGTAGTTTCAATATTTTAACACTATTTGTTCTTCCAGTACATGAGCATGGAATGTTTTTCTATTTCTTTGTGTCTTTTTCATTTTCTTTCATAAGTGTTCTGTGGTTTTCAGAGTCCAGATCTTTTCCCTCTTCAGTTAGGTATCTTGTGGTTTTTGGTGCTGTTCTAAGTGGGGTCAATTGCCTGATTTCTCTTTCTGCAAGTTCATTACTGGTGTATAGAAGTGCAGCTGATTTCTGTACAATGATTTTGTATCCTGTGACTTTACTGAATTTGTTTATCAGTTCTAGCAGTTTTTTGGTGGAGTCTTCTGTTTTCTATATAGAGTATCATGTCATCTACAAATAGTGACAGTTTGGCTTCTTCCTTGGCTGATTTGGATGTCTTTTATTTGTCTGTATTGTTTGAGTGCTGTGGTTAGGACATTCAGTACTATGTTAAATAGCAGTGGTCAGAGTAGACATCCCTAGAGGAAAAGCTCTCAGTTTGTACCCATTGAGGATAACATTAGCTGTGGTTTTTCATATGCAGCTTTTATTATGTTGATGTATGTTTCCTCTAACTCTACTTTGTTGAGAGGATCATATGGTTCTTTTCTTTTATTAATGTGACGTATCACGTTGATTGAGTTGTGAACATTGAGCCACCCTTGTAGCCCAGGAATAAATCCCATTTGATTGTGGTGAATGATTCTTTTATTGTATTGTTGGATTCAGTTTGCTGATATTTTATTGAGCATTTTTGCATCCATGTTTATCAGGGACATTGGCTTTCCATTCTCTTATTTAATGGAGTCTTTTTCTGGTTTGGGATAAAATTTCAACTTTTAAATTAATTTATTATACAGATCTTCCTTGACTTATGATGAAGTTATATCCCAGTAAACCCAGCATAAGTTGAAACTATCCTAAGTTGAAAATGCATGTAGTACACCTAACTTGCTGAACATTATAGCTTAGTCTCACCTTGCTTCAACATGCACAGTGTTTATGTCAGTCTGTAGTTGGGTAAAATCATGGAACACAAAGCCTATTTTATAATGAGATGCTGAGTATCTTATGTAATTTGTTCAATGCTGTGCTGAAAGTGAAAGCCAGAATAGATGTATCGGTGCAAAATGGTTTTAAGTGTATCAGTTGTTCACCCTCCTGATGGCAGAGCTGACTGGGAGCCATGGGTGCCGCTGGCCCTGCTCAGCACCTTGAGAGTATCATCCCACACACCGCTAGCCCAGGAGAAGATACAAGTTCAAAGTACAGTTTCTAATGAAAGCGTAGGGCTTTCACAGCATCATTAAGTCCAAAAATCTTAAGTTGAACCATCATAAGTCAGGTTCTGTCTCATTTAATAATAAAGAAGTTTGTATTTGTAATTTATAAGTAAACCAATAGATATACATGGAGAGCGTTTGAACTTTTTTTATTTATGGGATGTATAAACAAAAAAGATTTGAGACCACACAGATTTAAGCTGTGAGAGTAACCCCTGAGGAAACCTATTTAATAAAAATAGAAGTGGCAAAGGTTAAGTAGATAGGTAGCTTGAATTATATTTTAATCCGTTCATTTGCATCAAAATAGCATACTCTTGCAGTTTCTAAAACTAAATCGAATTTAGTATACGGGTACATTTTACTTAGATTTAAGAGGTCTTGGGCAAATGACGTCAATAACACAATGACTTCTATAATACAAGAAGAAATGAAAAACCATTAGCCACACGCACCTACTTAATTTCTATATTCTCGTTTTTTATATACCCTGTGCATTTGCATAAAATAACAGGAGAGTTCTCTAGAGCTGCATGTTATTCAGATAGGACAAGATTGATTAAAAATCTTTCATTTTGATTTTTAAGAATACAGTTATATCAAGTTTTCAACAAAGAAAAGATCAATAATCCATTTCCCT
>JAESUZ010005365.1:0-121091 GCA_017311185.1 Proteles cristata cristata
AACTTCTTACTTGACACATCCCCAAAAGCAAGGGAATCAAGAGCAAAAATAAATGATTGGGACCTCCTCAAGATTAAAAGCTTCTGCACAGCCAAGGAAACAACCAGAAAATTAATAGGCAACCAACGGAATGGGAAAAGATAGTTGCAAATGACATATCAGATAAAGGGTTGATATCCAGAATCTACAAGGAACTCACCAAGCTACACGCCCGAAAAACAAACAACCCAGTGAAGAGATATGAACAGACACTTCTCAAAGAGGACATCCAGATGGCCAACAGACACATGAAACGATGCTCAGCATCGCTCCTCATCAGGGAAATACAAATCAAAACCACACTGAGATACCACCTCACTCCAGTCAGAGTGGCTAAAATGAGCCAATCAGAGAACTCTAGATGCTGGCGAGGATGTGGAGAAACGGGCACCCTCCTACACTGTTGGTAGGAATGTAAGCTGGTACAGCCCCTCTGGAAAACAGTGTGGAGGTCCCTCAAGGAAACTAACAATAGAACTCCCCTATGACCCAGCAATAGCACTGCTAGGAATTTACCCAAGGGATACAGAAATGCTGATGCATAGGAGCACATGTACCCCAATGTTCATAGCAGCACTCTCCACAATAGCTAAAACCTGGAAAGAGCCTAAGTGTCCATCAACAGATGAATGGATCAAGAAGATGTGGTTTATCTATACCATGGAATACTACATGGCAATGAGAAACAATGAAATCTGGCCATGTGTAGCAACATGGATGGACCTTGAGGGTGTTATGCTGAGCGAAATAAGTCAGGCAGAGAAAGACAAATATCATATGTGTGCACGTATAGGAGGATTAGGAGGAGCTTAACAGAGGACCAAGGGGGAGAAGAAGGGCGGAAATGGTGGGGGAAAGGGGGAGAGGCAAACCATGAGAGACTCTTGAATGCTGACAAAACTGAGGACTGGTGGATGTGGGGGGGAGGAGGGGTGGGCATGGAGGAGGGCACTTGTGGGGATGAGCACTGGGTGTTATGTGGAAACTAATTTGACAATAAACTATTTGCAAAAAAAAAAAACAAAAAAAAAAAAAAAAGAATTAGAGAACTTAGTGACTCACTAAAAAGGAATAATATCTGACCCACAGGAGTCCCAGAAGATGAAGGGAAAGAATAAGAGGTAGAAGGTTTCTGTGAGCAAATGATAGTGGAAAAACTTTCCCAATTTGGAGAAAGATACAGACATCAAAATCAAAGAAGCACAGAGAACTTCTATTAGAGTCAACAAAAACTGATGATCAACAAGGCATGTATAGTCAAATTCACAAAATACACAGACAAGGAAAGAATTATGAAAGCAGCAAGGGGCAAAAATTTTTAAAAGTCCTTAACCTACAAGGTGAGACAGATCAGGTTTGCAGCAGACCTATCCACAGAAATTTGGGAGGCCAGAAAGGAATGGCAGGATATATTCAATGTGCTGAATCAGAAAAATAGGCAGCCAAAATTCTTTATCCAGCAAGGCTCTCATTCAAAACAGGAGAGAGAAAGAGTTCCCCCGACAAACAAAAACTAAAGTAGTTCATGACCACTGAACCAGCCCTGCAAGAAATTTTAAGATGAAACAAAACGAAAAAGACCCAAAGCAACAAAGACTAGAAAAAAAATCCAGAGACCACCACCAGAAACTCCAACTCTATAGGCAACACAACGTCAATAAATTCTTTCAGTACTCACTCTAAACATCAATGGACTAAACAATCAAAAGACATAGGGTAACAGCATGGATAAGAAAACAAAATAAATCTGAAGGCTGTGTACAAGAGACCCATTCTAGATCTAAAAACACCTTCAGAATGAGTGTAGGGGATGGAAAACCATCTATCATACTAATTGTCACCAAAAGAAAGCTGCAGTAACCATACTTATATCAGACAATCTAGATTTTAAAATAAGGACTATAACAAGAGATGAAAAAGCACATCATATCATAATTAAGGGAGGGGTCTATGCACCAAGAAGAGCTAACAATTGTAAACATTTATGCCCCCAACACGATCCAAATCTGTAAATCATTTAATCACAATCATGAAGAAACTCACTGATAATAATACCATAATAGTAGGGGACTTCAGTGTCCCTCTTACAGCAATGGACAGATCATCTAAACAGAAAATCAATAAGGAAACAATGGCTTTGAATGACACACTGGACTGGACGGACATAACAGGTATATTCAGAACATTTCATCCTACAGCAGCAGAATACGCATTCTTCTTGAGAGCACATGGAACATTCTCCAGAATACATCACATACTAGGACACAAATCAGCCATAAACCAGTTCAAAAAGACTGAGATAATACCATGCATATTTTCAGACCACAACCGCTTTGAAACTCAAAATCAACCACAAGAAAAAATTTGGAAAGACAATGAATGCTTGGAGATTAAAGAACATCCTACTAAAGAATGAATAGGTTAACCAAGAAATTTACGAGGAAATTAAAAAGTACATGGCAGCCAATGAAAACGATAATGTCACAGCCCCAAACCTCTGGGATGTAGCAAAGGCAGTCATAAGAGGAAAGTATATAGCAGTCTAGGCCTTCCTAAAGAAGGAAGAAATTTCTCAGATACAAATCCTAACCATACACCTTAAAGAGCTGGAAAAAGAACAACAAATGAAACCCAAAACCAGCAGAAAGTGGGAAATAATAAATATTAGAGCAGAAACCAATGCTATTGAAATTAAAAAAAAACCCAACAACAGTAGAACAGATCAATGAAACCAGGATCTGGTTCTTTGAAAGAATTAACAAAATTGATCAACCCCTAGCCAGTTTGATCAAAAAGAAAAAGGAAAGGACCCAAATAAATAAAATCAAGAATGAAAGAGGAGAGATGATAATCAACACTGCAGAAAATACAAACAATAATAAGAGAATATTTTGAGCAATTATATGCCAATAAATTGGCCAATCTGAAAGGAATGGACAAATTCCTAGAAACATATAAACCACCAAAACTGCAACAGGAAGAAATAGAAAATTTGAACAGACCCATAACTGGTAAAGAAATTGAATTAGTAATCCAAAACCTCCAAAAAAACAAGAGTTCAGGGCTGGATGGCTTTCCAGGGGAATTCTACCAAGCATTTAAAGAAGAGTTAATACCTATTCTTTTGAAGATGTTGAAAAAAATATAAATGGAGGGAAAACTTCCAAACTCATTCTACAAGGCCAGCCATTAATTTGATTCCAAAACCAGACAAAGATCCAACTAAAAAAAAGAACTACAGACCAATATCCCTGATGAACATGGATGCAAACATCCTCAACAAGATACTAGCCAACTGGATCTAACGATACAGTAAAGTAATGATTCACCGTGATTCAGTGGAATTTATACCTGGGATGCAGTGCTGGTTCAATATCCCCAAATCAATCAATGTGAGATGTCACATTAATAAAAGAAAGGACAAGAACCACATGATCCTCTCAATAGATGCAGAAAAAGCATTTGACAAAAGACAGCATGCTTTCTTGATAAAAAAGTAGGGATATAAGGATCATACCTCAAGATCATAAAAACCATATACGAAAGACCCACTGTTAATATCATCCTCAATGGGGAGAAACTGAGAGTCTTCCACCTAAGGTCAGGAACATGACAGGGAATGTCCACTCTCGCCACTGTTATTCTACATAGTATTGGAAGTCCTAGCCTCAGCAATCAGACAACACAAAGGAATAAAAGGCATCCAAACTGGCAAGGAGGAACTCAAACTTTCACTCTTCACAAATGACATAATACTCTATATGGAAAACCCAGAAGATTCCACAAAAAAACTGCTAGAACTGACCCATGAATTCAGCAAAGTCACAGGATATAAAATCAATGACAGAAATCGATTGCATTTCTATATACCAATAATGAAGCAACAGAAAGAGAAATCAAGGAATTGATCCCATTTACAACTGCACCAAAAAACACAAATACCTAGTAATAATTCTAACCAAAGAGGTGAACAGTCTATACACTGAAAACTAAAGAAAGCTTATGAAAGAAACTGAAAAAGACACAAAAAAGGAAAAATATTCTAATGCTCACGGATTGGAAGAACAAATATTGTTAAAATGGTGATCCTACCCAAAGCAATCTACACATTCAACATAATCCCTATCAAAATAACACCAGCATTCTTCACAGAGTTAGAACAAACAATCCTAAAATTTGTTTGTAACAAGGTAAGACCCCCTGATATCCAAAGTAATCCTGAAAAAGAAAACCAAAGCTGGAGGCATCACAATCTCAGACTTCAAGATGTATTACAAAGCTGTAATCATCAAGACACTATGGTACTAGCACAAAAACAGATACTCAGAACAATGAGACAGGATAGATAACCCTGAAAAGGACCCACAAACATATGGCCACCTCATCTTTGACAAAGCAGGAAGGAAGAGCCAAAGGAATAAGACAGTCTCTTCAGCAAATGGCACTAAGAAAACTGAACAGCAGCATGCAGAAGAATGAACCTGGTCCACGTACTCACACCACACACAAAAATAAACTCAAAATGGAGGAAAGACCTAAACATAAGACAGGAAGCCATCAAAATCCAAGAGGAGAAAGCAGACAAAAACCTCTACTTACTTAACACCTGTCCAGAGGCAAGGGAAACAAAAGAAAAATGGAACTCCTGGGACCTCATCGAGATAAAAAGCTTTTGCATGGTGAAGGAAACAATCAGCAAAAATAAAAGGAAACCAATGGAATGGGAGAAGACATTTGCAAACGACATATCAGATAAAGTGAGTGTCCAAAATCTAGTGAGAACTTATCAAACTCAACACCCAAAAACAAATAATCCAGTGAAGAAATGAGCAAAAGACATGAATAGACACTTTTCCAAAGAGGACATTCAGATGACTAACCGACACATGAAAAAATGCTCAACGTCACTTATCATCAGGGAAATACAGATCAAAAGCACGATGAGATACCACCTCACACCAGCCAGGATGGCTAAAATGAACAGCTCAGGCAATGACGGATGTTGGCAAGGATGCAGAGGAAGAGGAAACCTTTCACACTGCTGGTGGGAATGCAAACTGGTACAGCCTCTCTGAAAACAGTGTGAAGGCTCCTCAAAAAACTAAAAATAGAACTACCCTACAACCCAGCAATTGCACTACTAGATACTTATACAAAGGATACAGGTGTGCTGTTTCGAAGGGACACAGGCACCCCAATGTTTATAGCAGTGCTATTGACAATAGCCAAACTATGGAAAGAAGCCAAATGTCCACTGACAGATGAATGGATAAAGAAGATGTCGACTATATACACAATGGAGTATTACTCAGCAGTCAAAAAGGATGAAATCTCATCATTTGCAACAACATGGATGGGACTAGAGGGTATTATGCTAAGTGAAATCAGAGAAAGACAAATATATGACTTCACTCATAAGATGAACATAAGGGAAGGGAAGCATAAATAATATAAAAACAGGGAGGGGGACAAAATATAAGAGACTCTTAGAGAACAAACTGATGGTTCCTGGAGGAGTTGTGGGGGGTGGGGATGAGCTAAATGGGCAAGGGGTATTAAGGAGGACACGTGTTGGGATGGATGAGCACTGGGTGTTATATGTAGGGGATGAAGCACTGGATTCTACTCCTGGAATGATTATTGTACTACATGCTAACTACCTTGGATGTAAATTTAAAAATTAATTTAAAAAATATTGGATGTGGGGCGCCTGGGTGGCTTAGTCGGTTAAGCGTCCGACTTTCGCTCGGGTCATGATCTCGCGGTTCGTGGGTTCGAGCCCCGCGTCGGGCTCTGTGCTGACTGCCAGCTCAGAGCCTGGAGCCTGTTTCAGAGTCTGTGACTCCCTCTTTCTCTGACCCTCCCCTGCTCACGCTATCTCTCCCTCTCTCTCCTAGAAATAAATAAAACATTAAAAAAATATATTGGATGTATCTCTCACTCTGTGGACAGTGATAACAATCAAGACATCCAATATGCCAGCTCCTTTTTGTCTATGCAATATGATTAATATGACATACATATACTGAACGAATAAGTCTCTTGGGGAATTTATATATGAGCAACAAGCCAACACTACCTCTTGAGGACCTACCACACAATTTTCATTTATTAGCCGGAATGAGGCCACATGGGGTCAGATGACAGGTGGAATTCACCGTTGAAATGCTCATATTTAACCATATTAACACCAGACGCAAACAGGTTTTTTTTCTTGTTTCTGAGGGGGATTTTTGTTGAAGATATATACCTTCAACAAATGGCATAATTTCATTTTCCCTTCCTGACCACTGAGTCAAGGGCTACCTAATCAAACAGTGTATTTCCTCCTCTAGGGGAACTGCAGAGTAATTTGCCACCATGAAGGACTTGAAAGATTTAAGCCTATTGATTCTTATAATAGCACTATCTAATTCTCTCAATTGGCCAATAAATAGTCTAACAGGTCTTGGAGAATAGTATTAGATGTTGGTAAAGTTAATCAAACAGAGGTTTGGTGGCTACAGCTTGAGGTGTGGTCTCCTTACTTGAGCAAATTAGCACCGCTAATGGTACTTCCTTTCTTTAAAAAAAATTTTTTTTAATGTTTTATTTATTTCTGAGACAGAGAGAGAGAGAGAGAGTGTGAGCAGGAGAGGGAGACACAGAATCAGAAGCAGGCTCCAGGCTCCCAGCTGTCAGCACAGACAGAGCCTGACACGGCGCTCGAACTCACAAACCATGAGATCATGACCTGAGCCAAAGTCGGACCCTTAACCGACTGAGCCACCCAGGTGCCCCGGTACTGCCTTTCTTTACGCTGAGTTCAAAGGAAACGTAACTGCCCTGCAATTTTACAGGACATTCATGTTGGTCTGTTACATGGATAACATCTTGCTGAGCAAACCTCGGGAATAGATACTAGCAGTTTCGTTGGCTGTCTTAGGAAAATATACAAACATTGTGGTAAAGAAATCTCAAGAAAACAGAGTAAAATTCCCAGGAATCCATTAATCTGAAAGCGTGTTAGGATATCTCCTTCCTTATGACTCTATGTGGCAATGCAGGGGACTCTTTATTCTTTGGGGTTAACACACGCGCTGTCGGGTTTTTGTGGGAAGCAGAGGAGAAGCTTTCCAGCTGCTTCCAGTGGCAATTATAACACGATGTATCCAAATATGATTAAAGTGTCACTTGTATACTTGTATGTTTTGCAGAGTCTATGCTAGGACTACTTATATTGGAAACCATTAAGAATTTGGAGCAAAGCCATAACCACCTTTTAAAAACAACTTTGGAGAAACGATTGATGAGTGACTACTGGTTGCTAGTAAATATTGAAAACAAGATCATGAAGCAGTAACCGTGACATCCAAGTGCTTATCATGAATGAGATATTAGCTGAGACAACTAAACACAGTCTTGGGCATGCTAAGGAACATTCTGTCATCGAGTGAAAGTGGTAAACCCAGGAGACACAAATAACTCCTAGAATTATATTTTTACAACTCCTAATTCCACTTATACTACAATTATGTTTCTCCTTCAACGGACACCTGTGGTCTCATGAGGAATTTTCTATCAGTTTAGAGAATTAAAAATAAACCTTTGAGGGGCGCCTGGGTGGCTTAGTCGGTTAAGTGTCGGACTTTCGCTTAGGTCATGATCTCGCGGTTCGTGGGTTCGAGCCCCGCGTCGGGCTCTGTGCTGACTGCCAGCTCAGAGCCTGGAGCCCGTTTCAGTCTGTGACTCCCTCTCTCTCTGACCCTCCCCTGCTCACGCTGTCTCTCTCTCTCTTCTAGAAATAAAAAAAAAAAAAATTAAAAAAAAATTTTAAAAAAAAAAATAAACCTTTGAGCCTGGTTCATAGATCTTTCTGTATTCCAGCCTCAGTCAAAACTGAACTCTAAGATGTTAGCGCTCCACTCTGAAATTACCCTGAAGAACAGGAAATGGAAATCCCAGTGGGCAGAAATCAGAGCAATCTAAGCGGCAGAACATTCATATTAGAAAAGAATTTTCTCAGGCTCGGGACCTATTACCTGGTGTTCATCTATGAATCTGTATCTCAGTCTTTCTTGTCTTTAATCCTCCAAGTTTGTTCCTTTCAAGTCGTTGGTACTCCAATAAAAATGATGTCTGCTACTTTGAAACTAGTGTAGAATCTTATAATAGGCTATCTTTCCTTCTGGACAAATGAACAATAATTCCTTTGAGACATAACATGCATTTTTTGGGAATATTTCTTATGTTTTCATCTAATTTCCTGTGGTCTTACAGGAAAAGTAACAATACTGGTTAGATTAGAGGATAAGTGTCATCTGAACAAAGTGAAATTTCCCTCATCTAAGCAGACAGGAAGTACCACCAGCGACTGACCAATACTCTGGCAGCAGTAACCACTCTTGTTTACATGATTCAGAGTTAATGAACTATCTAGCCATCGGGCTTAGGTGGATTACACTGTAGTCTTTCCATTGTGGAGAGGACAAGACTTTGTTGATAAATATAGATTTTAATTTAGATTTGCTATCCATGCCCATTCTTTCTCTTACAGCATGTATTAGTTTACCACAGCTGTCATAACAAAACACCACAGACTGGAGGGCATTGGCCACAGAAACTTATTTTCTCACAGTTCTGGAGGCCAGAAGTCCACGATCAAGGTGTTGTTAGGTTTGGCGTCACTTTCTGAGGTGCTAGGGTTTAGGGCTTGAACACGTACATTTCGGGGGTGGACACACTTTAGACTGTAAACAGAACTTACGATATATCTTACATGATGATGTCCCAAACGTCTTCCTTCAACCAAGTAAATGAGTTCACAGACAAAGAGAGAAGACAGGGATGGACTGGCCGAGCATCTCTGGAAATGAAAAAAAATTTACAATGATTAAGAAGGTCTTGCCTCACCTCTCTCAGAAACTGATAAATCAGGAAGCTACAAAATTACTAGGAATATTGAGAATAAACCAAAAAACCGATCAAGTTTGTTAACAATATATATCCAGTGTATTCTTTGCCAGCACATATAAAATATTAACAAAAATTTATTGTCTGTGTCCCAAAGGAATTCTCAATGAATATTAAAGAATCCAAAATATACAGACCACAATCCCTGAGACAAGTGTAATAAAGTAAGAAATCAATAATGGATACTTCTATGTATAATAAATAATAAATACTCTGCAGACAGTAAAACATAAGTGGATGAAATAAGAAACTGTTATGGAAATTATAAAATATTTAGAAATAAAAAGCAAGGAAAATATGACATATCAAATTTCCTGGTAGGCAACCAAAATAGTACTTAGTGGAATAAAGTATGGGTAAAAATGCATACATTACAAAATGAAAAAGGTGAAAAATTAATGGGTTAGTTGTTTCACTCTAGAAGCTAGAAGAAGAATTAACAGAAGAAACCCACAAGAATGGAGGAGAGTTAACAGCAGGAATTAATTTATAGCAAATAAGCAAGAGAGCTTAAACACAGTAATACTAGTTCTTTGAAAATTAATAAAATAGTACTTTCATTAAGTACTAAAAATTTTAAACAGTTTTATCCTAATAAGTTGGGGGAAAACTTGAGATGGACCATAGAAACTATCAAAGATGGCTCAAGAAGGAGCACCTGGGTGGCTCAGGTCATGATTTTACGATTTGTGAGTTCGAGCCCCATGTCCGGCTCTGTGCTGACAGCTCAGAGCCCGGAGCCTGCTTCAGATTCTGTGTCTCCCTCTCTCTCTGCCCCTCCTCCACTCATTCTCTCTCTCTCTCAAGAAGAAACATTTAAAAAAATTTTTAATAACTCAAGAAGAACTAGAAAATATGAATTAGGGAACAGAAAAACCATCTTTATTGAACTTGTTTCCATTAAAACTAAAAAGAAAATTCTTAGTTTATTAAAACAAAAGAATGAAAATCTTATTTTATTAATCTAGAAGGCTTTGAAATCTGACAAGGGTTAGTAAGAGAAGGAAACACTACAGACTTCCAAGCATAGATGGAAAACCTTAAATAACTTATTTAAAAAAACGGAATCCAATCATATATAATATGTATGTCACGACTAAGTAGTTTTTCTCAGGAATGAAAAGATACTATAACATAAAACAAATCAACTAATTCACCTTTAAGAGATTAAAGGAGAAAAACTACATGATCATATAAATGAAAGCAGAAAAGGGCATTCAGTAAATCACACAGATGTTTGTAATAAAAACCCTTAGCAATCTAGATATTCCTCAAATGGATAAAATATATCTACCAAAACTCTGCAACAATCACACTTTAAGTGACAGATTTTAGCTCTCATATCAGAACAAGACGAGAGCTTTGCTGCTTCTTTCCACACGACACTAAAAGTCCCAGAAGCAAAATAAGAACAAAGGAACTAGAAAGGAATACAATTTTAAGTTTATAAATCAAATACAGTCACAAGATAAATACATTTATCTATAATGATATAACCGGAAGTGGGTAAGAACTGTAGCTGAAGAAAAGTGCAAATTCTTGCTTAAGACATGAGCTGAATAAATGGGGACACATAATTCTACAAGGTGTCATTCAAGTTCTCCCTCCCTCAATCTCACATTCAGTCCTATCCTCTACCTCCGAAATAATCTTGAATCTTTGGACTAGTCCCTCCCTCCACTGCCATCCAAGCTGCTCTTCTCCCCAGCTCTGCCTGTAACCAGTAACCTCTAAACTGGTCTCTGTGCTTCCATTTTGTGTCTCCACAATCCATTCTCCACGTAGCACCCCACGCAATTATTTTCCCAGTGTAAACACAGTCACATCTCTCCCTTCACTAAATTCTCCAAAGATGTTCCTCTGCACAGAAACGAAAATCCAAACTCTTGGCCTGGCCAAATCTCCTTCTTAGATCTCTTATCAAAATCCCTTACCACTGCTTTCCTCACTTCTCTACCCCCAGCCCCACTGGTGTTCTTCCTATTCCTCACATTAGCTGATCTCGTCTTCACATTGTGGTCTGGTAAATTGCTGTTACTTTTGCCTTAATGGGTCCACCCCAAGGTTTTCTGGATGAATGGCTTCTTCTTGGCATGCAGGGCTCAGCTCAAGTGACTGCTTTGCTGAGAACCAATCCCTGACCACACTTTTGAATGACCTTCTCCCAATCCCTGCCCCACCCCCAACAGGCGCTGTGACTTCAACCCCATTTTATTTTCTCCACAGCATTTATCTTAAAGTAGTATTTTTCATTGTTTATTAACTGTTTATTCTCTAAGTTCATAAAAACTAGAGGTGATGAAACTTTCTTAGTCTCCTGTCTCCAGCACCTAAAATAGTACCTCACATGTGGGCTCTGACTTAAGTAGGTCTTTGCTAAGGGAGAGATGAGGAGAGGGCATTTTACGCATATGCCCAGGGATATCGGGGCAAATCATTGGTTCTATATTTATACCATTTATGTAGTTCTATTTATATGTTTCTATGATTGATTACATCATTTTCAAAGTGGCATTGTTTTCTGAGACCAAGACTGAAGTCTGAATGGTCATAAACAGGGAAAACACGGCATTTCCTGCTAAGTATCCTTGATGTTGTTGGAACTATCGATTGTACTACTCCGGAACACTCATTAGATTATGAATCATGAACGTCAAATAAATTTATAAAGTTTCAATATTTTGGATTCAAGTGAATAGTCAAGTATGTCGAAATAGTTGAGATGACAGAGCGAAATGTTGAGATACCGCATGAGTACTTCAATCTTGACTAATAATTATTAAAGGAAAACAAACAACAAAATAAAACAAAGCAAAGCCGCCTAGCCAAATTAAACATGGAGGAGCATGACTTTTATTTTTATTTTTAATTTTTTTTCAGTGGGACCAAAAGAAGCTACTTCCTTTTTTTTCTTTCTTTCTTTAGGATAATTCTGTTCTTTTATTTATTTTTTAAATAGTTTATTGTCAAGTTGGTTTCCACATGACTTTTATTTTTACAATTAGATACTCCAACCAGAGTGTATGTGCCACAGATTTGATATAGAAATGTATATACTAGAATATAATTTAATTCTGCGCATCTCCAGAGAACCCCAAATCACAAAATTATTTCACTCAAACTCAAGTGATATTTGGAAGAAACAGTGAAGCCTGAAGACTGTTAACTCAGACAAGGCAATTAGATTTTAGATGGGCACAGACTTGTTCACCCTTGGGTTTGATGAGTGGCAAAGAAAACTATTACAATTAACCATGTAGTAAACAGCAATATGGAATTAAACAGAATTAACATGTCAGAACTGTGACTGCCAACAGAGTTAAATTTAGATTTAAAGAAAAATGGATGGTCATAATTTTCAGACTCGACTGAGCTTAAGTCGAACATAGTGCTTGATGAAAAAGACACTGACTCTTTCCATCGAAGCTACAGGACCTTCCTCAAACTACTCCTTTAAGCTTCAGTATCTCATTGTCAAAACTAGGGGCGCCATGGTGGCTCAGTTAAGTGTCCGACTTCAGCTCGGGTCATGAAGTTGAGGTTTGTGGGTTCATTTCAAAAGGGCCACAATGGGAGTTATAAGGCCACTTGAGGTTTAAAATCAGAAGTAGTGAGGGGCATCTGGGTGGCTCAGCCGGTTAAGCGACCGACTCTTGGTTTTGGCTCACATCATGATCTCCAGGTTCGTGAGTTTGAGCCCCATGTTGGGCTCTGCACTGACAGCTCAGAGCCTGCTTGGGATTCTCTCTCTCCCCTTCTCTCTGCTCCTCCCTGTCTAGTGCTCTCTTTCCCCTCTCAAAATAAATTAACATTTAAAAAAATTAATAAAAAATAAAAAAAATAAAATCCGAAATAGCATGTCACTTCTGCCACATTTTATTGGTCAAAAAAATCATACTGCCAGCATAGATCAGAGGTGGGGAAAAGTCACCTCCTGACAGGAGGAGGTAAAAAGAAATTGTGACCATTTAATCTACCACAGTAACCTTAGTGAAACAATTTCAGTGGAATGAGGGAGTGAAGGGGTTGGGTTGGGATGGGTTGGAAAGTGAAGTGGAGATAAAGAAGTTGACACTATGTATACCCATACTTTCAAGAAATGTCTGTGAAGGGAAAGAGCATGAAACTGTGGGAGGTAAGGATGCAGGGCCAAAGAAATTTTCTTTAAGAGGTGCCTGAGTGGCTCAGTGGGTTAAGCATCGGACTCTTGATTTTGGCTCAGGTCATGATCTCACTGTTTGTGAGTTCGAGCCCCATGTTGTTGACAATCAAGGCTAGGAAATGAGTAACAGAATAAAATTTTAGAAGGAATGGCCAGCAATGCACCAGAGGAAATGGAACCTTCTTTGAGGCCAATGGAAGGGAATTCAATGTAATTGCTACCGGCTTGAAAATATGTATAGAAACCATTGGGTATATTACTGGGGAGTCACACTAAATGGCTTTTCTTGGTGGAACAGGAGGTGCGATGATGTAAAGATGTTTTTGAAGGTCATGAATTTGCAGTGATACAGATGGGCGCTGAGGTGTGACTTTGACCAGCCTTGCTGAGTATCCATTTCAAAGGAATCAGAATTAGGATGTTTCTGTATGCTTGTAGATGAAAGGCAGGAGGACAGAAGAGTTCAGTGGTGATCAAAAAAGTCATTTAATGTCAGACCATGAGGTACAATTTTGACTGGTAACATTAAATGGACATGAAGGAGTTGGATAGATTGGGGGAAATCAGGTGGGGCACCTGTAGTGGTAACATATCGTGAGAAAGTTATACACACAGAAAAGGGTTTTGAAAACAAAGGATCGTGTGCCTCTAAAGTGTGCCTGGGACAGTCCCAGTATAATTTCTAACAGAATTCCTGTTACATCTTTCGTCTGCAAAAGCATCCTCGTTTGGACAACAAATTACATGGTCACTCATCATTTTAGATTAAAAAAAATTTTTTTTAATGTTTTATTTATTTCTGAGAGAGAAGAGACAGTGTGAGCAGGGGAGGGTCAGAGAGAGAGGGAGACACTGAATCTGAAGCAGGCTCCAGGCTCTGAGCTAGCTGTCAGCACAGAGCCCAATGTGGGGCTCAAACCCACGAACTGCGAAATCATGACCTGAGCCGAAGTCGGACGCTTAACCGCCTGAACCACCCAGGCGCCCCTCATCATATTAGATTTTAAGATTGGAGGTGCTGAGTATTTCTGGGTGTGGCAACAATGAAAATGGTCTTCTTCAGCTTCTTTTACGATAGGAAGTGTAATTGATCAAAGGCTCCAACTGCTGCTCTACCCTGAAATCTATCTAAAACTTGTGCCAAGGCCATAAGTCCCATGCACTACACCCCACCAATGCCTGAAAAATACCAAGGTGAGCATGTTCTTGGGAGAAAAAGGACACCTTGGTTTGTCTACTCTGGTTCAAGGGCATCCTGATGGCTTTGCCCAAAGTTCTTTAGAGAGCACCACAGTCCAGATTGCTTCCACCCAACTTTTCCTCCCCCTTCTCCCCTGGCTGTCAGGAGACTGACAGCTCTTCTAGCCTCCCCAGCTCCGTCTATATTCCCTTTAGTAGTGATTCTAATAAAATCCTTATACAGTTAGTCTTCTCTTAGTGTCTGTTCTTGGAGTACCTAGGCTAAAATCAGTGGTACTCAGGATGGTCCAAAATAATAGTGGGATAAAGATTTCTAACCGGTTCACATAAACTTCCATCTCTACCCCACCTTACCCCACGCCGAAGGTGAAGAGGACACAATCCTGACTGGTACCATGGACAGTCCCTGCCACAGAACAGTTACTCAATGGCTAAACATTTCACCTGCAGCAACCTTGAAAATACATCAGAGGAGGGGAATGCTGTAGCAGGTACAAGCAAGCAGGCATTTGGAACATATGCGTAGAACAGTGCCTGCAAGCACAGCGGAGTTGGCTGGTTAATGCTAAGCCACGTTGGCACACTGCATATGGATAATGAGAGACGTAGAGCTGTTAACAAGCAGTTAATAGCTAAGTGCAGAAACCGGAGGGCCTTAGTGGTCGCACATAAAGAGGCCCTCATCGCCTGCAGCAGCAGGCCAAGACCCAGTGAGACAGCAGACCGAAGAACTACTCGTGAGAGCTGCGGAGCTCCGGAGACACCAAAGCAGGTCTGTTGTGTGAAGGTCAGGACCCTGATAGGGAAAACCTAGTATTCTGAAAACTTGAAGGGACACATCTAGAAGGGCTGTCCTGAGTATGCTTACTTTATAGCCCTCCCACACTCCACACAAGAGCACACAAGGCATGATGTGTAAATGGCCCAGTCTTCCCATATAATGGCTAGTACTTCTGCTGTAAGTAATCCCCTAAGGCAATTGGTACTCTTTTAGGAGTCTGTCCCAGCTCTACTCTTCTGGCCACCAGGCTTATAACTCGTGTCAAATTCCAGTATAATCTGGCTGTGGACAAGTTGAGACTGATAAGGGAGTTAAGAGATCATATACTTAAAGATGGGGTCAGAAGTAAGGCTAAATAAGAATTCATTAACTTGAATAATTTTTCTTGGACCATGAGATTTAATCCTAGCAAGGACCCCATGGACTAGGGCAAACCTGCTGTTAGGATGGCTCTTAGAAGCCTTGAAAAAATGATGACTGGTGTTTGGCAAGGAAGACATTCATACATTGCCCTGCAAGATGGCAAATGAGAAAATAAAGAAGCTTAGGGAAGTGGACTTCCAGGAATGCATATGTTAAAGCCCAAACTCCACAACAGATCTGTATTCCCTGAGAGGAGCCAGAGTCTGTGCCATTCACCAAGGTCATCAGGACCTTACTGATGATAGGGGCACAGGAGCAGCTGAAAGGGTTTGGCCCACAGATTGCTCACAGAACATGGTGTAACTAGGGGCAAGACAAAGAGTAGACAACAAGGGGGCCGCTTAATATTTACAACCAGAAAAAGGTAAGAATGGAGAAGCAGATGGCTGAAGGAAGTCACCTCAATAAAAAGTCATGATCGTTTCTTCAGTTTCCAGACCTGAGGTAATTTTCAGCTCTAGAATCCATTGACTGAATAGGTATCTCAGTCTCCAGGGAGAAGGGACTTCATAACACCATGAAGAAAATCTATGCCATGATAATTTCCCCAGTCCTCACCCAAAGGAACTTCTGGGTATTTACTCAAGTGACTGATAAAATGAGAATAATGAGACAATTCAAGAACTATTGGACATAAGATATGAGTTGATACTGATACACAGAGACCCAAAGAATCACTGCATCTCCCCTGTGGGGGTAGGATTCCATGAAGAACAGGTAGTAAAGTCCTGGCTAAAGTCCGGCACACAGTGGACCCAGTAGTTATCTCCCCAGAAGCTAAGTATATAATTAGGATGGATATACTTAGCGTTTGGAGTAATCCCCATCTTGGGTTCTTGGCTTGGAGTAAGAGATATACCAGAGAAAGCCAAGTAGGAATCACTGAATATGCTCCCCATCCACTCCAGATAAGATATTAAATTAAAAATTATATATGTATATAAATTATTAGAGGTAGAGATCATGACAACTATTAAGGCCTAAAAGATGTTGAGGTGGTGGTCCATATCATATCTACAATGAATTCACCAAGGTGGCCACTACAAAAACTTAACAGATCCTGGAGAATGCCTGGACTACCAAAGACTTAAGCATAAGCCCTGATTATAGGCACCATGCCATTTATAATGTCATGCTAGAGCATATTAATAAGGACTGAGATACATGGCAGTGACTAATAGCCTGACCAAATGTTCGGGAGCCTGGAAGAAGACAGACAGATACATAAGGCAAGGAGTTCACTAGCAGAGACATATGGATGGGCATGAGGGAGGACAAAATGTGAAGCCGTTTGTGTCACAGGTCAACACCCACCAGAAAGCATCTACTGTAGAAGAAACATTATACAACCAAGTGGACAGAATAACTCGGCCATTTCACCTTAGTCAACCTTCACCATTGGGCATTCCCAAACCGGCAGAATGGGCACATGAATAGTGCCTGTGGTGGCAGAGATGAAGGCCACACATGAGCCCAGAAACATGGACTCCAACTTAAGAAGGGTGATCTGGTGACTTACTGGTGCCTCTCAATAACAGAACTGTCAGCAACAGAGGCCATCACTGAGGCCCCAGTAGAGCAGTACCCCTTGAAGATACCTACTGGCCAACTTAGCTTTTTGCGGCTCTCTCACCCTGGAAGGGCCAGGAGTTAATCCTCACAGGGACAGATAATTTTTCAAGGCATGAGTTTGCCTGTCCTGCTTGCAGAGCCCCAGCCAGGAGCATACCACTCCACCGGTCATATTATCTACCACACCATGCTGGGTCTCAGAACTCGGGAAGAACTTTCTAAAGATACAACCAAAGTGTTAGCTAAGAAGACACACTCTGAAAAATAGATGGAGAACCTTAAAGGCGTAGTGTATTTGTGAAATCAGAGACCTCTATATGGTGCTACTACCCCAACATTAAGGATCTTGAATTTGGGAACTTAGGGTTGGAGGCAAGAATGGCCCCAGTTACCTTCGCTACTAATGACTCACTGAGAGACTTATGCTTTCTGTCCCCTCAACTCTGGGCTCTGAAAAGCTTAAGGTTCTGTTTCCCAAAACAGGTACACTCCTTCCAGGGGACATGGCAAGATTCCCAATGAACTACAAGCCGGAGCTGAACTACAAGCACTTTGGACTCCTTGTGCCCAGGGACCAGAGAGAGAGAGAGAGAGAGAAGGAGTCACAGTCTGGGGAAGGGTAATGGATGCCGGTGTTCTGGAGGAGGCAGAGCGGCATACGGAATGGCGGCAGGGAAGAATCACGTGTGTGTCCCAGATGATCCATGTGGGTACCTCCTATTACTCCACTGACCCGTTGTAAGTGTGAATAAAGAAGTAGAGCAATCCCAGACAGGACGTCTCATACTATTCAAGCATGAAGGTCTGGGTTCTAACACCAGATCAGATCCAAGGCAAGCTGAGGAGACAGCTGAGGGCCAGGTGAATGTAGAATGAGTAGTGTGTGAGGGAGCCCCATGAATAGCAGCTGTGTCCCCAAGACCAACTGCAGTGACTGGGGTTGGACTCCATCCCGCTAACTACCTTCTTCTGAGTTCTCCTTTAGAAAGAAATGGCCATGGGAACTATGCAGAGGCTTCTTCACAAATGTTTGTGGAGAAGTAGATCCGCATGGCCCAAGGGTTGGACGGTGGTAGCCGTAAGAATGCACCTCACAGACCTCTTACTACAGGGAGCATAATTAGCCAAGGGCCTCAGCTAGTGCGCTCTGAGATCCAGCCTTGTGTTTGCGCCAAGCCTCGCCCCCACCTCCCATCATCTTCTCCAGTATTTGAATACTAAGGAAGATACAAAGGCAGACCCAACTCTGGAAAGACATGGGGCTCCTGTGCTACCTGACTTTGGTTCAAGGAGTACCCCATGGCTTTGCCAAACCTTCCTTAGAATGCACTGCAGTCTAAGTCACTTTCATCCAACCTTCTTTCCATTTATCCTTCAGGTGAGGACAGATTTGGCATGACAATTTGACAGCTTTCTCAGCCTCCTCAACCCCTCCATATTTACATTCACGCAGGCATTTCTCTGATAAAACGCTTGCACATTTAATCCATATCTGCACCTCTTTAACTGAAGATCCCAACTAAGACATTGGGTAACTAAAAAGAAAGTTACGTTATGAACTTAGGAGTGGATGGATGAAACGGAATCGGGTCATTGGAATTTAGGAGGTGAGGAAAATGAAGTCCTAGGTTTCGGTGGGGGTCATTCAAGTTTGATACGAACAATCCTGTATGTGACGGAACTAGAGACGGTTATAAAGTAAGTAAAATTGTAAAGGCAGTTGTGACATTTTCAGTGACTACGAAAAGGCTGTCCTGGAGAATATCTGCACCTAGCTAACTCACAGAAGCTAAAATGTGATCAACCAACCAACCAACCAACCAACCAACCAATCACAGAGGTTAAAGTGTAGTATAGCAAAAAGAATGAAGTTCTGTGAAAATGTTTTATGCAAAGAATCTTTATATTTTATGAATAAACATAGATCTAAATATATAGATGTATTCTACACATTCTTTTTTAAAAAATTTAATGTTTACGAGAGAGAGAGAGAGAGAGTGCGCGTGCACAAACGGGGGAGGGGCAGAGAGAGAGAGAGGGAGACACAGAATCCGAAGCAGGCTCCAGGCCCTGAGCTGTCAGCACGGAGCCTGACATGGGGCTTGAACTCACAAACTGTGAGATTATGACCTGAGCCAAAGTTGGACGCTTAACTGACTAAGCCACCCAGGCTCCCCGTATTCTATAGGTTCTGTGTAGAACATAGAATAGATGTATAGAATACACTTAGAATATATAGATATATAAATATATAGATATAGAATATATCTAGAGTTGCTTGGCTGGCTCAGTTGGTAGACCATGTGACTTTTGACCTTGGGGTTGTAAGTTAAACACCACATTAGGTTGAGAGATTACTTAAAAATAAAATCTTTAAAATATATGTGTATATATATATACAGCTCTATCCAAGTCTGTATCTATCTGTCTAGTTATCTATACTAGTGTAGTGCAGTATAGTATAAGGTAAAAGGTAATTTGCTTATCAGGAACATGCATTCCAGTGATCCAGTTAGAAAACTTTGGCAGTGATACTGACAAGTATATAAGTCAGGGATAACAAAAGTCAAGGCCAAGATAGGGCGAGATTATGGAAAAAGTTATGAGAAAAGAAGGTAGTATAAAAGAGTGATAGAGGTATGATTTAAGTAGCTTTATGGTTCCAAAGAAATTATAGCATTTTTCCCAGTTAACAGACACTGATATTTTAGGATATTTAGCTGTTTGCTGACTCATTAGACATCCTTGGCCTTTGCTTAGGATTTCAAACTGAGGAGAGAAAACCCATATTTTGCACTATGAAATATCCATGATGTCTTTATTTCTGTTAAAATTAATTCAATACTCCTATTCCTTTGTATTTCTTCACATTCAACATTTTCTGTAGCTTCTTCACCTTACTCATGGGACACAAACTCACCACATCAATCACGCTTTGCATTTATTCAGTGCTTTGCAAAGCCTTCACATTCGGTATCTCATTCATGTTCGCCAACAAGCAAGAAAGCGAAAGGATTCATTTTCTCATTTTCAGGAACTGGGAACTAAGTGTCAGAACATACTGGAACTTCTGACTCTGAGTCCTGGGGTCATTTTCACCAATGTACAGGCACTGAATTCACCTTCTTAAGCATGTAAAGGTGTAAAAGAAAAAGTAGAAAACAGAATTTCTATTAATATTTCACAAATTATGATTCTGAACGATACTGGAGAAGAGTTCTTGAAAATAAGGATTGATTTATAAATACATGAAAGAATACATTTATTTATTTATTTGATGTTTATTTACTTATTTTAAGAGAGTGAAGGAGAGCCTGCGTGCACATAGGGGAGGGGCAGAGAGAGAGCCACCTAATGCTGTCAGCATGGAGCCTGATGCAGGGCTCAATGCGGGGATCGATCCCAGGAGCTGTGGGACCATGACCTGAGCTGAAAGCAAACATCAGATGCTGAACCAACTGAGCCATCCAGGTGCCCCTGAATTAATACATTTAAAGCTGTAAATTTCCAGTTCTGGCAGAGGACTTTCAATCACACTAGTCCTTCAGAATTAATTGTAAACACTATAAAATATTGTTTAAAATATTAGGATCTACTTTTATCTTACATGTTTAGAGGTCAATAGTCTGAAATAGATCTCACTGCACTAAACCCAAGGTATCAGGAGGGCTGTGTTCCTTTCTGGAGACTCGAAGGGAGAACCCATCTCCTTGCCTTTTTCAGCTTCCTGAGGCACCCACATTCCCTGACTCATGACCTCCTTCCGTCTTCAAAGCCAGCAACAGTTGGTCCAGTATTTCTCTTTTTCAACTTATAGAAGGACCTTATGGTTATATTGGAACAATCAGAATAATCTTTCCATCCCAAGGTCAGCTGATTAACAAAGTTAATTCCAAATGTATCCTGAATTCCCCTTTGTCATACTCCAGGTTCCAGTGATTACAGCATGGACATATTGGAGCAACTGGGTGGCTCAGTCAGTTAAGTATCCAACTCTTGATTTCTGCTCAGGTCATGATCTCATTGTTTTGTGAGTTCAAGCCCCAATTCGGGCTCTGTGCACTGACCCTGAGGAGCCTGCTTGGGATTCTCCCTCTCTCCCTCTCTCTCTGTCTGCCCCTCCCGCACTCACACACTCTCTCTCAAAAAAAAAAAAAAGAAGAAGAAGAAGAAGAACAGGTACGTCTTTAGGGGACCATTCTGCCTACCACACAAGGCCCACCAAAGTCCATAAAAGCAGGGGAAAATGTTAAAGAGTTCAACCTTTGAATGGAGGGAACTCAAGGGAGAAAGATTCACATTTGTACAGTTATTGGTCTAAAGGCAACCACAGTCCGTGTTGCATAGGAAGGCCATATGTTAAGCAGGAAGATATGGTTATATGAGCTCAGGCAGAGGACCCAGTTGATGCTGCTAGTATAGCTGCAAACGGAGAAGGGAAATCATGGGAGGCAGCTACAAGGTGGAGAGAGAGCCCCCACATCTACATACAAACTTCAGTCAAATCCCTCTAGTTCCTGAACTGCTTTTGAGTGAGGGAGACCACAAAGAAACAGCTGGAAGTCTGAAAGAACTAATCAGAGATTTCAGGTACTTCTACTGTAAAGGCGGGGGGGGGGTGCAAATTGGACTTTCTTATCTCCCAGGGAAAACATCAGTATTCGTCAAAGATACGGCATAGAATCCAGATTTTCTATAATACACAACGTATCAGCAACAGTATCCAGTCTCTAACTAAAACTTATTCCACATGTCAGGAAATAAGAAAATAGTAAAGAAAATGGCGGTTAATCGAAGCCAATACCAAGATACCCAAGATGACATAATTAGGATACAAAGGCTTTCAATAAACACAATGCAGATGTGTCCAAAATGGTGAACTATTGACACAATGAGTGAAGACAAAGCAAGTATTAATTATAAAATTAAAACTATAAAAAATGGGCACCTGGGTGGCTCACTCTGTTAAACACTCTACTCTTGGTTTCGGCTCAGGCCATGATCTTGTGGTTCATGAGTTCCAGCCTCAAGTAGGGCTCTGTGCTGATGGTGCTGAGCCTATTTGGGATTCTCTCTCCCTCTCTCTCTGCTCCTTCCCTGCTCTCTCTCTCTCAAAATAAATGAAATAAGCTTAAAAAAAGTTTAAAAATGGGGGGAAAAGAGACCTGAATTCAGTCATCTGAAATCATTCACTTAATGAGCTTAATAGAAAACTGGGCCCAGGAAATTTAAAGAGTCAATTACTTGAAGGTAAACTAGTAGAATCTATACAGTTTGCAGAATAGAGAAAAAATTGTGGTTAAAAAAAGGAAATAAACAGAGCCATAGTGACCTGTGGAAAAATGTCAAATAACAAACACATGTCATTGGAGTTTCAGAAACAAAGAGCAAGGTAGAAAATTTATTTGAATATATAATAGCTGCAATTTCCCCAAATTTGTTTAAAAATATCAACTTACAAGCTCAAGAAACTAAACAAACACCAAGTAGGATAAATTTCAATGAGTTGTAAGAGCAAACGAATTAAATGGATATCATACTTCTAAAAAACATCGTAAGCAAGGCAACAATGTAGAAACATTTTTGAGAAATCTCTTTTTAATTTTTTTAATGTTTGTTTATTTTTGAGAGAGACAGAGAGGGAGACACAGAATCCGAAGCAGGCTCCAGGCTGCGAGCTGTCAGCACAGAACCCAACGCGGGGCTCCAACCCATGAGCAGTGAGATCATGACCTGAGCCGAAGTCGGATGCCCAACCAGCAGAGCCACCCAGGTGCCCCTACCCAAGGATATTCTTTAGCCATAAGTCCTTGTTGAGACTCAACCCAGGGAAAACTTCGAGAGAAAGGGATAGAAGGTAGAAAATGAACTTAGCAAACATATATGCTATGACAAAGTAGGGAGAAGGATTAGATTTTGCAGCCTTCACAGAGCACCTGAAGATCCCTGCTGCTACTGGTGATCTCGGGGGAAGGCACTGGATCCCAAGATTAAACTTGGGATCTATTAGCCCACAGACAGCTGGGAACCAGGACACACTTTCAGGGTTCATTTTCATCTAGCCCTCTGCCTTTGGGTCACTCTTGGTGTTACATACTCTTTGGGTTTGGACAACTGTATAATGACATCTATCCATCATTATTGTATCGTGCAAATAGTTCCAGTGCCCTAAAAATTCCTTATGCACTACCTAAGCATCCCTCCTTCCCCTAAACCCATGGCAATCACTGAATTTTCCACTGTTTCCATGGTTTTACCTTTTCCTAAATGTCAGAGATGGAGTCATGCAGTCTGCAGTCTGTAGCCTTTTCACATTGGCAACTTTTACTTAGTAATATGTATTTAAGTTTCCCCCACATCTTTTGATAACTAGATAACTCGTTTGCTTTTAACACTGAATCATATTCCATTGTACTGATTTACCACATTTTGTTTCATTCACCTATTGAAGGATATGTTGGTGGCTTCCGAGTTTTGGCAATCATTAATGAGGCTGCGATAAGCATCATGTGCATGTTTTTGTGTGGGTATAAGTGATCAACTCATTTGAGTTAATATCGAGGAGGGAGACTGCCGAATCATCTGGTAAAAGTGTGTTTACTTTGTAAGAAACTTCCAAGCTGTCTTCCAAAGAGGCTGCACCATTTTGCATCCCTACCAGCACTGAATGATAATTCTGTTCTTCCACATCTTCGTCAGCATTTGGTATTGTCGGTGTTTTGAATTTTGGCCATTCTAATAGGTGTACAGTGCTTGCTCATTGTTGTTTTAATTTGTGTTTCCCTGCTGATGTATCATATGGAGTATTTTTTCATATGCCTGTTTGCTACCTGCATTTTGTCCTTGGCAAGGTCTTTTCAGACTCTTCATCACTGGTTAACACTGTATTAGAAGTATTAGTCAATGAAACTGGCCAAGGGAGGAAAAATCGATTTGAGGTATACTAAGTGGCAAAGCAGTGAAGCTATCTCTACTTTCAGATGCTACAACAGCACATCTAAAGATCTCTAAAGATTCAGTGATAAAACTAATTGGAACAATAAAGGCATTCCATAAGATATAGCAGGATATAAAATTAACGTACAGAAATTATTAGCTTTCTTATAGAAAACAATTGCTAGCTACAGGGGATAATATTAGAGAAAATACCATTTATGACTGCATCAGATATTACTTTCTTAGGAATAAAGCAAACAATGAAAAGGGCAAAATGTCTATGAAGACGATGTTAAGACCATTGAAAGGCATGCAAGCAGACCTAGCTGCACTGAAGGCTACGCCCCATTCTTGGGAGAGGAGGAATCAACATCATAAAGATGTCCATTATCTCTGCTAACATACACGTTTCATGTGATTCTAATAAGAGTACTTACTCCCATTTAAATGGAACTTGATAAGCTGATAATAAAGACACATGGATAATAAAATCGATATAGAAAACAATCCTGCAAGTCGAACTAGGACAATACAAAAAGAGAAAACCTGCAAGGGGGGACTAGCCCCCATCAGATGTCACAACGTACTTTAAAGCCTCATGAGATAAACCAGAATAGTTTTGTGACACACGAATAAGAAGACCCATGTGAGAAAACAGAAATGCCAAGCGGTGATCCTAACACGTATGAAAATTTTAGTACGTGATTAACGTGGCATCTCGAAACACTGGGACAGAACTGGACTTCTTCAAAAACGGTGCTGTGAAAGCCGGTTAATGACTTTGGAAAAGGTACAGTCATAATTACCTCACGCTGAAATCAAGAATAAACTCTAGGCGTGTCTGAGTGGGTCTGTCGATTGAGTGTCCAATTTTGGCTCAGGTCACAATCTCGCAGTTTGTGACATCAAGCTCCACATCAGGCTCTCTGCTGTCAGCGCAGAGTCCGCTTTGGATCCTCTGCCCCCTCTGTCTGTGCCCCACCCCCACTTGCGCTTGGGCTCTTCAAAAATAAATACTAAAAAAAAAAAAAAAGAATAAATTCCAAATTGATTCGTTATCTAAACTTAGAAATTGAATGACACCAGTGCTGGAAGAAAACATGGGTGAATTTGTCTATCGTACATATACAGCTAAGTCTTCTAGCTATGGCTCAAAAGCCAGAGACAACAAGAAAAATTATTGATAACTCTCACTGTAAATATTCAAAAAAAACTGTTTCATGGCAAGAAAAGAAAAAGAAAACCCACCACATATAAATCAAAGGGAACTGCTAGGCTGGGAATAAATCTTTACATCATATGTGATATATAAAGAGTGACTATCCCTAACATTTGTGAATTTCTCAAAACCAAGGGGGAAAGAAACCCTTAAAATCTTGACTGAAAAAATAGAGAAAAGATGTCTAGTCTCACTGATATTAGGAGAAGGGCAAATTAAAGCCATGCTCTGCCACCTAGCAGATTGGCAATTTTTTAATATATTTTTATTATTTTTAATTTATTGTTATTTTTTAGAGAGAGAGAGAGAGCACGTGTGAGCAGGGGAGGAAGCAGAGGGAGAGAGAGAAAGAGAGAGAATCTCAAGCAGACTCCCTGCTCAGCACACAGCCTGACACAAGTCTCTTTCCCATGAACTTGGGATCATGACCTGAGTCGAAATCAAGAGCTAGACGCTCAACCAACTAAGCCACCTGGATGCGCCAGGAATGGCAAAAATTTTTTAAATAACAACCTATGATGTTAGTGGAACTGCAGTAAAACGGAGATCAAATACTGCTGGTTAGCATGCAAACTGATAAAATTCCGTGGGAGGGAAATTTGGTAGTATCCAAGAAAAGTACAAATTTACTTACTATTTGAAATAGCAATTCTACTTTGGAGAACTTACCCTGAAGATGTATCGCCAAGAATAACAAAAATGTGCACAAGGATATTCGTGCTAGCATTATTTGTAATTATAATATATTGAAAACCTGAATTCCCACACAGAGAAGAGTGACTGGATAAATTATGGTAATCTATACATTCTGATATGTTACAGCTGTAAAAAAGGACATGAATGACTTCTATAAAGAGATAAAAAGTTATTTCCAGGAGCGCCTGGGTGGCTCAATCGGTTAAGCATCTGACTTTTTTTTTTTTTAAACATTTATTTATTTTTGAGAGAGAGAGCCAGAGAGAGCACGAGCAGGGGTGGGGAAGAGAGAGAGGGAGACACAGAATTGGAAGCAGGCTCCAGGCTCTGCACTGTCAGCACAGAGCCTGATGCAGGACTTGAACCCACAAGCTAAGGGATCATGACCTGAGCCAGCATCGGATGCTTAACCCACTGAGCCACCCAGGCACTCCAATATCTGACTCTTGATTTTGGCTGAGGTCATGATCTTGCCATTGTGAGATGGAGTCCAGCATCAGACTCCATGCTGGTTGTGGAGCCTGCTTGAGATTCTATCTATCCCTCTGCCCTTTCCCTGGCTTGCTCTCTTTCCCTCTCAAAATAAATAAAATGCACATTTTAAAAAAAAGTGATTTCTGAAAATGTATTTCTACATAAAAAGTAAGTGCAGTAGATTATCTACAATGTGCTATAAAGAAAGGTAAAGGTAAATAAGAAAATTACACACACAGACACACACATTCATTTCACAAAAAGAGAGAAAGAATAAACTAAAACTAATGAGGTCATTTATATAGAGAGTGGGTCAAAATATATGGAAAATGTTGGAATGATTAGAATGGGGATGAAGAAGTGGGAGTGAACTTTCTCGAAGTATAATTTTTTTTTTATGCGACTGACGTTTACATCTTGGTTAATATTTCTTAGAATCAGTTGTAATGACCCTGATAATAAAACTCCACAGAGATGAGGATCAGGACACAGAATGAAATACAAAGAGAATCAAATAACCTTACCTAAGACAATCACAGAACCATAATGAAGTGAGGGTGGGAGGGGAAGGGTAAAAACGAACTTCCCTAACTTTTGGCAAAAGTACTAGGACTGTATTTCTAGGAGCAATGACAAAAATGACTTTACACAAACCATAGTCAATAAGTTTTTTGTTTTTCTTAAGATTTTATTTTTTAGCAATCTCTACACCCAATGTGGGACTCGAACTCACAACCCCAAGATCAAGCGTCACAGGGTTCACCGACTGAGTCAGCCAAGTGCCCCAAGCTTGTTTTTCATAGGCGTATATGTTATCAATTTTCAAATTACTTCGAAGGTATTCTAGACTTAAGCAAGTAAGTAAAAATATGGAGTATGAAGAGTGAGAAATTTCTCACTGTCAAAGAAAGGCAATGTAAATAAAGAGATGAACCTGTGATATTTGAGGACAATTGATGGTTTCAGTATGACTTCATGGTTTTTAATAAATACACAGAAATACAGAAATTGAGAGACATATGTATGCATAAATACATACACATCTTATCTCTGACGATTGACACATGCTGATAATGATGACACTCTAGTATCAACGAAAACAATTAGTACCCAGGTCTTGGGTTCTAATTACCATGAACCAGCAAAAGGGATCAGGGATCCCTGGAGAAAAGCAAAACATGAGCCTGAAATATCTTGTGATAGCAAATAATAAGGAAGTGCACAAAAAATGACAAGGACATGAACAAAGGACAAGAGCCAACCTGAAGGGGCTCTCAATGGCCCAAACTGGGACAATGCAAGCAAGAAAATAAATAATAACAACGTTTGTTCATTTGTTTTGTTAAATTCCACATGTAAGTGAAATTATATGGTATTTGTCTTTCTGTCCGATCTATTTCACTTAGCAGGATACCCTCCAGGTCCTTCAATATTGTCAGAGAATAGGGGGCGGGGGTGATGGGTGAAACAGGTGAGGGAGGCTAAGGGATACAAACTCCCAGTTATAACACAAATCACTCACAGGGATGAAAAGTACAGCATAAGGCATATAGTCAATAATACTGTTATAACGTTGTGTGGGGAAAGGTGGTAACTGTACTTACTTTTATAGTTTATTTCTTTTGTGTGTGTGTGTGTGTGAAAGAAAGAGAGAGAGAGCACAAGCAGCAGAGGGAGCGAAAGAATATTTTTTACCTTTTTATTAATTAATTTATTAATATAATTTATGGTCATCTTGGCTAAGATATAGTGTATACAGTGTGCCCTTGGTTTTGGGGGTAGATTCCTGTGGTTCATTGCTTATATACGACACCCAGTGAGAGTGAAAGAGTCTTAAGCAGACACCATGTCCAGTGTGGAGCCTGACACAGGGTTCGATCTCACACCCATGAGGTAATGACCTGAGCTGAAATCAAGAGTCGGCTGTTTAACCGACTGAGCCACCTGTAACTGTACTTAGTCATGAGCACTGCATAACGGATAGAGCTGTCAAGTCACCATGTTGCACAGTTGAAGCTAACATTTATGTTAATTACAAAAAATTAAATTACACCCTGTAAAATAAAACTGCATAAGTTGCTAGAGTGATAAAGAAATAATTTAATAAGTAAGTGGGAGAGAAGGGAATGTTCTTCCTTATACTATAACGCCACGTAATAACAATAGAAACAAAGCTTGAAACAGAAAAATAACCATTTGCAAACACCACGGTACTAATTGTTTCAGACAAGAAGCATCAAAGGATGCTAAAATTAGGAGGCAATGTGTGATGAAAAATGGGATAATTACATAGGCTTGGAGTATCTGCCTCCAGAGGCTGATTATAAAGTTAAAAATAGTAACTTTATGGTGGAGAAATCTAGCAGCCAGTACCTTAACCAAGCAGCCAGTACCTTAACCAAAGGCCCACAGTTAACATTACCACCGTTGGTAGGAATCAACACCATGTGATCCTCATATGTTGCGCTGGGACGGATATAACATCATTTACGTGGCACTCCTGCCAAGAATTCAGAAGATGAATGTAATCATGAGGAGACCTTGTACAATCCCAAAATGTGCGGCTTTCCAAAAAATAGCTGGCTGGCCAGTATTCAAATACGCTCAAGTCACCAAATACAAATAAAGACTGAGGACCTATTTAAAAACAAAGGAGCCATGAGAACTAAATACAGTATCTGACCCTGGATTGAATCCTGGGCTAGAAAAGTATGGGAGCAGGCTAACTGGTGACTTGGAATCAGGTCTGTGGATTTCATCATAGCACGGCTATAATGGTAGTTTTCTGAGGTGGATAACGGTCCTGGGATGTTACAAGATGTTAGCATCTGGGAATCGGGGTGATGTGTACATAGTTATAAATTTTTGTAAGTCTGAAAGATGAAAAACGGTAAAAATTTCTGTATTTAATTAACTGAACCAAAGGCAGGCCGGAAAACAGGAACAAAAGGAAATGTGTGACCAGTAGAAAACAAACACAAAGTGGTAGACAAAAGTCTAATCAAATCTGTATATATTAAATGTAAGAGGACTTAACACTCCAATTAAAATTCAGACTGTCAGACTGGATAAAAGAATAACATCCAACTATATGTGTTTGCTAAGAGATGGACTTTAAATACAAAAACACAGCTCAAAACTAAAATGATTTATGTATATATTTTGGATATCAACCCTTTATCAGATGTCATTTGCAGATATCTTCTCCCATCCCAAAGGTTTCCTTTTAGTTTTGTTGACTGTTTTCTTCACTGTGCAAAAGTTTTATATCTTGATGAAGCCCCAATAGCTTATTTTTGCTTTTGTTTCCCTTGCCTCAGGAGACATATCTAGTAAGAAGTTGCTACAGCCAATGTCAAAGAGGTTACTGCCTGTGTTCCTCTCTAGAATTTTCATGGTTTCCTGTCCCATATTTAGATCTTTCAGCCACTTTGAATTTTTGTGTGTGGTGTAGGACAGTGGTCAAGTTTCATTCTTTTACGTGTTGCTGTCCAGCTTTCCAATGTATAAAACTCAACACCCAAAAAACAAATAATCCAGTAAAGAAATAGGCAGAAGACACGAATAGACACTTTCTCAAAGAAAATCATAGATGTCTAACAGACATATGAAAAGACGCTCAAGATCACTCATCATCAGGGAAATGCAACTTAAAAATTACAAGAGATACCACCTCACACTTCTCGGAATGGCTAAAATCAACAACATAGGAAATAACAGGTATTGGTGAGGATGCAGAGAAAGGGGGAACCTTCTTATACTGTTAGTGGGAATGCAAACTGTTGCAGCAAGTCTGGAAAATGGTATGGAGGCTCCTCAAAAAGTTAAAAATAGAACTAACCTAGGACCCAGCAAATGTACTACTAGGTATTTACCCAAAGGATACTAAAATACTGGTTCAAAGGGGCACATGCACCCCAATGTTTATTGCAGCGTTATCAACAATAGCTTACCTATGGAAAGAGCCCACATGTCCATCAATTGATGAATGAATAAAGAAGATGTGATACATATATATGATTGACTATTATTCAGCGATCAAAAAGAATGAGATTTTGCCATTTGCAATGACTTGGATGGAGCTAGCGAAATTATGCTAAGGTATTATGCTAAGCGAAATTAAGTCTTCTGTCAGAGAAAATCAAATACCATATGATTTCATTCATGTGGAATTTGTACAACTAGAATTTTAAAAAGTTGAAAAAAAGAAGCCTATGGGAAAAAAGCCCTAAAATGATTTAAAAAGATATATCGGGCAAACAGTAAGAAGAAAACTGGAGTGATTATATTCATATAAGTCAAAGCAGACTTCAAGATAAATTGACCTTCATAGACCCCTATTCCAAACATCAAAGGAATGAACACAGTTGAAGTGTGCATAGAATATTCACCAAAATAGACCATGTTACTTCAAAGGGTTCCAATGATACAAAATACGTCCTCTAACCACAAAAGAATAGTTAAAAATCAATAATACTATCTAGAAAATCCTCAAAGAACTGCACATTAACAA
This sequence comes from Proteles cristata cristata, assembly GCA_017311185.1. Lineage (NCBI taxonomy): Eukaryota > Metazoa > Chordata > Mammalia > Carnivora > Hyaenidae > Proteles > Proteles cristata. Next base: position 30,968 of record JAESUZ010005365.1, read on the forward strand.
AACACATGCTTCTAAATACCTCCTCAGTCAAAGAAAAATCAAAAAGGATATTAGAAAGTATACTTAACTGGAAAAAAAAAAAAACAGAGCATTAAAATGTATGGGTTTGTAGCTAAAGCAATGTCTAGAGAGAAATTTATTAGTTTGAGTGTCTAAATTAGAAACAAACAAAAAGTCTAGGTTTTCATCATAAGAATCCAGATAAAGTAGACCACATAAATCCAAAATAGAAGGAAGGATATAATGAAGTAAAAAGAAAAAAACAGTAACAAAGCCCAAATTGTTTCCTTGAGAAGATCAATAAAATTGATTGCCTCCTAGCAGACCGGCTGAGGACAAAAAAGAGAGGAAAAAAAATTTCCTATATCCAGAGTAAGTGATGAGATATCACTATATACCCTACCTACATGTATTAAAAGTATGATAAAGAAATGTTATAAACAAGTTTATGCCAGTTATTTTAACAACATAGATGAAATCAAAACGTTTGTTGAAAGACACGCTATCAAAACTGTTAAAAACTGACACAGAAAATCTGAATGCCCCTATATCTATTAAATAAATAGGATAATTTGATCAAAACCTTCCCACAAAGACTACTAGAGGCCCAGATGATTTCACTGTTGGATTCACATAACAGACAAATAATACCAACCTTATACAAATACTTTCAAAAAATGGGGAGAAGAAAAATATTTGGTAACTCATTTTACAAGGTCAGCATAACCCTGATACCAAAACTGAAGAAAAAATTTACAGTAAAAGAAATGACCAAACAATATCATATGAATATAGATGCAAAAAAAAAAAAATCACAAACAAAACAAACCCAGAAATATATCAATAGTATTTTATGACCAAGTAAAGATTATTCCCAGGAACGCACAATTGGTTTCATATTAGAAAATCAATCGGTGTGACTGACTATATTAGAAGAATAAAGGAGCCTGGATGGGTCAGTGGGTTAAGCGACCAACTTCGGCTCAGGTCATGATCTCACAGTTTGTGAGTTACAGTCGCACGTTGGGGTCTGTGCTGACAGCTCAGAGCCTACAGCCTGCTTTGGATTCTGTGTCTCCCTCTCTCTCTGCCCGTCCCCACTCCTGCTTTGTCTATCTCTCTCAAAAAATAAACATTAAAAAAAAAAGAATAAAGGAGAAAGCCATTTGATCATTTACATACGTGCAAAAAAACCAGGATTTGACTAAATTCAATTCTGTTCATGACAAAAACTTCCAGCAAATTTTGAAGGGAATTAACTCAGACTGATAAAAACCATCTACAAAAGACAAACAAAAAAATGACAGTTGTGGGGCGCCAGGGTGGCTCAGTCGGTTTAGCATCCGACTTCAGCTCAAGTCATGATCTCGCAGTCCATGGGTTTGAGCCCCACATCAGGCTCTGGAGCCTGCTTTGGATTCTGTGTCTCCCTCTCTCTCTGCCCCTCCCCAGCTCATGTTCTGTCTCTGTCTCAAAAATAAATAAACATTTAAAAAAATGACAGTTGTATTCATGCTTAATGATGAAAGACCACACACATATCCTTTGGATTAAACACAGATATGAAATTGGAATGTTTACTATCGATTACATAATAATGTGATTTTAGGTTTGCTGATTTATTTGTTTGTTTGTATTGAGAGAGATGGAATGAGTGACATGCACAAGCAGGGAAGGGGCAGAGAGACAGAGAGAATCCCAAGCGTGTTCTACAAAGTCAGTATGGAGCTTGATATGGGGCTCGAATCCACAAATCACAAGATCATGACCTATGCTGAAGTCAGATGCTCAACTGACTGAGCCACCCAGGCACCCCTGAGTTTGCTGATTTTGATAATGGTAGTGTTGTTATCTAAGAGAATGTCATTATTCTTAGGAAATATACTCTGAAATATTTTGAGAAGACAGACTCAATATGTATCTATAGCTTAATGTCAAATGATTCATTGAAAGTGGAAAGAGGGACAGAGTGACAGAGGCACAGAGAAGGAGTGAGAGAGGCAATGATAATGCACTTGGGGTGAATATAAAGAACTGGTAAATCTTGGTAAAGTGTAGAACAAGAGTCTGTCAAATTACTGCAACTTATCTTTATGGTCTAAAATATATTAAAATAAAAAGTTAATGAATTCAGTTCTTAGTAGAGTGTCTCTCTCTCTCTCTATATATATATATTGAGGCCAGTTACTAAATGATGGGCATCATTATGAATAATGAATAAGTGAATTAATTTGAACAGAAGTAGAAACAAAATAGAGTAATAAAAACTAGTGATTCACCAATATAACTGAATCAAAGATATTAAATGTAATCTATTTTCCTAAAATGTTTACATGACTACCACATCAATAATCAGTTTAGTGAATTGTACTCAGAAATCAAAATTTCTAAGATCTTAGGATTAATACTTTTTCTTTGAAATATATATATTTTTTATTTTAGAAAGAGAGAGAGAGCACATGCAAGCAGGACAGAGGGCAGAGGCAGAAAGAGAATCCCAAGCAGGCTCCGCCCTCAGCATGGAGCCCCCACACAAGACTCAATTCCATGACCCTTGGATCATGACCTGGGCCTAAATCCAGAGTTGGATGCTTAACCGACTAAGCCACCCAGGCGCCCAAAATTATTTATTTTTTAATTTAATTTTTAAGTAGGCTTCACACCCAGTGTGGGGCCCAAGGCAGGGCATGAATTCATAACCCTGAGATCAAGACCTGAGCTGTGATCAAGAGTCGGTCACTTAAAGGAACTGAGCCACCCAGGTGCCCCCAGAGTGTCAGTGATTTAATCTCCTGCCTCATAGCTTCTCTTGATCTATGTGACTATGGTAAATAAGTATATTTTAGTAGAATAGTATATTTCTTTTTCTAATGCTGTGTTTTCAAAATACTTGCTCTTATTTTTATATAAAATGAACAAAATCTATAATTGATCAACAATTGTAGATTTTTCTCTCACTTGGGCCAAATGAAAGTTGAAATGTTTCTCTAGGAAAACACCGTTTGGTACAATCTATCAATCTCAGTTTTTCTTTGGAGAAATGGATCATTAAGTGCCCACTCTATGAAACATCAATATGTACCCCATTAGGGGAACAATTCACACTGCAAAATCAAACAAGTATTTCAATTTAAATTGGAAAATGAATGAAGTTCCAAAGTCTACTTGAAAAGGGAAATTAAGGTCAACATAGTAGCAACTGAGGGTTAAAATGTTTGTCTGGAAATCAACAGAGCTGCTCTATAGATAAGGATGCATTTAATACTATATGGAAAGAAATAGAAATAGTGGATTTAAGTGAGGAATTGCACTGCAAGTATGTGGGATCTCAAGGAATATTCTGCCCACCCTTCCATCATCAGGGAACATTTGAGTGTGTGTGTATATATATCAAGTACCTTATAATTTTTGTATGTATTGACCCTTCCAATGTTCTTTCAGGGAACTTTTTTTTTTTAACTTAAAAAAAATATTATTTTAGAGAGAGAGAGAGAGAGAGAGAGACAGCACAAGCAGGGGAGGGTCAGAGATAGAGAGAGAGACAGAATCTGAAACAGGCTCCCGGCTCTGAGCTGGCTGTCAGCACAGAGTCTGATGCGGGGCTCAAACCCACAAAATGTGAGATCTTGACATGAGCCGAAGTCGGACGCCCAACTGACTTAGCCACCCAGGTGCCCCCGGGGGACTTTTCTTAAAATAAGGGACCCACATGAGGACAGTGCTTTCTACAGAAAAATGTCCACCGTGACCTTACTTATAATAAGAAAAAATGGCAGTAGTCCAAATGTTTAATAGTACTAAATGATTATATAATACTGGCGTTAGTAATAATAATATAAACTCCCCAAACCTTGATGGTTTCCCCATATTTTAGTCAATATTAAACATAGCATACATATATATGCATATAAGCCCACAAAAAGGTTTGGAAAGACTTCTTTATAGCAGCTTTACTCAAACCTGGAAGCAATTCAAATGCCTATTAACAGGTGACTATATAAATAAATTTTGCTGTATCTATAGAGTTGACCACTACTACCAAAAAAAAGGAACAAACTATGGGCATCACAACAATATTCATAAATCTCAAAAACATACTGAAAGAAGCCAGACACAAAAGAGTATATACTATACAATCACATTTATATGAAGTTCTAGAAGACACAAAACTAACCTATCGTATCGTAAAGTAGATTGGTGATTGCCTAGGGCTGGAGATGAGGGAGATTGAATTCAATGGGGCATGAGGGAAGATTCTGGGGCGATGGAAATTTTCTATACTTTGGTAATGGTGTGATTTTATATATGTATACAGTTGACAAAACATTGGAATATACAGTTGAAGTGGGCTCCTTTTATTGTAAGTAAATTATTTTCTAAAAATTAAGAGCGATGCCTAAGAAACACAAAAAAGTTTTTTCATTTCATTGTTCTCATAGTATCTGAAAGAAATTTACAGCTTCTGAAGGGAAACTGTTCATTGTCTCCTCACCTATCTTATCTAGCAGCTGGTACATTTCTAAAAAATCTTGGAACAGCCATGCCCTGAGAGAATGTTTTGTAATGTGTGGATGCTCTGTTATAATATCAAATTAGATTGTATCGAAAAAATAAAGCACCTCAGTCATGTGTAACTCAAAGGCTATTTCCTAACACCAAAGGCTATTCCCTAACACCAGAGGTGGTTTTCAATGGTCTGCATGGCGCATTAGTTTCGTAGCCTCTATTCATATCAGGAATCCAGTTTTTATTTCTCTTGATGTTGGAAGAATGACGGTGCATGTCAATCAGCTTCATTCATTGCTTTCTACACGTCTTCCTGGTTCAGATATTCAGAAATCTTGCGGAAGGAAAGAAAATAAGGTGTTGCATTCTAAGTAACCATACCAGAAGAAGATGATGAGCATGTACTTAGTAAATAACTCACAAGATAACCCTGTGTATTTGGTACCTTTTGCATTTTTTTTAAAGATTTTGTTTTTAAATAATCTCCACACCCAACACAGGGCTTGAAACCACAGCGCCAAGATCAAGAGTTGCACGCTCTACTGACTGAGCCAGCCAGCCATCCTGGCACTTTCTGCATCTTGAAGCCTTACATTTTCCTATCGGTCTACCAGAAATCTATTATCATCAAGCGAGGACATACTTAATAGGATACTCTTTCTACTTGATATAAAGATGTTAACATATGTATATAGTCTGCCCTATGCATGTGTGCATGTGTATGTGTGCACACAGGGGGAGTAATATTCCAACTTAGTTCATTTCTTCTTTTAGAATTCTAATTACTTAGTGTACTTTGGGTTTTTGTACTGAAAGACTGTGGGACCTAAGGCATTTTCAGCAATTTTTGTTGAAATAATAGAGGTGGTCTACAAATTTAATAGCCGTTTACTGGGCATCTGTTAACGCATGTGCTTTCAAAGGACTAATGGATGAGAGACTTGTTTGGGAATATATAGAATTCAGGGTTTCCTGAAAAAATACATAATAATGAACCTAGCAGATATTTATTGTGTGAGACTTCACCCAAGTCCTAAAGAATATGCAAGGTACCCTTCTCCAATGGCCCCAAGGGGTGTTCCCACCGGCACTTCTTGAACACATGTAGTGACTAAGAACTTGCTAACTCTTTAAATAGCTCATTCTATCATTGGCCAGCTGTCTGTTAGAAAATATTTTTCTTATATCAAATCAAAATCTATTGCTCTGTAACTTCTACACACTAGTTTGAGTTATTCCCTCAGGGACCATAGGAAATATAAATCTAAGTGTATTCTTTCTTTGAAAATATTATTCTCTTTAAGCTTTCACTGTATTGAAATGATAAGAGGCTAAAACAACCTTTATTCATACAGTCACTATCACTGAGAGAAATCTTAATTTTTATGCTCAAAAAAGTATGCCATTTCCTTTCCAGAGACTATGAAAGAGCCCATGTTTTGAACATTTAAAATGTCAAATACTGAGTGAAGTCAGTACTTAAAGTAAATGGATTTGATTTTTATACAAGGAATAAAAAGAAATTAAGGAGAATAGTAACATTTATTGACTATCTATTGGGTGCTTGGAACTATGCTAACGACTCACACATCTATCACCTCGTATTGACAAACGGCGCTGTGAGGTCCTACTGTATTTCCATTTGTCAGATGAGGAAAGCCAAGTTCAAATAACTGACACTACTTTTCAATCTCTTTGAATTTCTCTGGAGGACTCCTCCTGGGATTTGCTTAGCACTGTATGCACCTCCATGGTCTGCTCTTCCTTCGTCACAAAGCCTTGTGTCAAAGTTTAGCTCTTCCTGTTAACAGATGCCCTCCCCTGCCCTTTTTGTGAGTCACTGGCTACCTGAACTCCCAACACCAAGGAGTGTCTGAAACTGTTGGTGCTTTCGTGTGACCTAGTCAATGTCATAGGAGCTCATATTCTCACCAAGCTGTAGCGTTCTCTGTGACCTTCAGTGTGTTGGACTAGTTCGAAAAGCTGGGCTCCAACACAGAGTCCTATTCTGAAGTTGGGACGACTTTACTGGAGCCCTAGCTGGGTCCTGTCAACCTCTTTTCCCTGGACATCAGGCCTACTCCCTCACATCATGAGTTGCTTTCTGGGGATCTTTCTCCAAATATGTTGATCACCCATAATCACACAGCTGTTAACCAATTGCCAATATTCATTTAATCAGTAATTAAATAAATATGAACCGATAATCCACTGTGCTAGGACTGGGGATGAAGACCTAGGTAGGAGCTCTCCGTCTACTGAGGGGAGGGCAGTGGCACCCATTATCAATCGTCCGTTCCCAAATTAGAGTGTTCGAGGATGCTTTCTGAGAGGAGATGATACTTGTGACAGTCTGGAGATGAAATATATAGCTTATTTACATAAAGAGACGGTGTGAAAGACGATTGAGAAGAAGAAAACCGCGCATACAGAGCCCCCCATGCAGGAAATGTGGTTAATGTCTGGAAATACAGTGATGGGGACAGAATGTTAGGGACGATCAGAGAAGCAGGCAGGTGCCAAATGACAGAGAACTTCTTCCCATGCTCTGGAGTGTGGACTCAGCACTCTGGCACCACATGGAAACACCTCCTTTCACATGTTATTATCGGCCTAGAAACGCTTGGACTTCAACTCTAGAATTCTAGGTCTACTGCTGGGGCATTCTCTTCAGCCACACTCCCCACCGTGATTCTGCACCTACTAGACTTTGGAGGCTTAGCTCTCTCTTCACCTTCAACTGTGGTTGAGCTCCTGGGACACCATCCATGCATCAGGGCCGCCTCACTCAGAAGGTAACTTGGGAAGGTGTGCCCATTTATTATAATCGTTAAATGTGCTCTGCAATGTTCATCGAGGGGATGAAAAAGAGGAGGGTCATATGCTTCCAAAGAGAATACTGACAAGTAACTTCACTTGCAGATTTTATAAGAGTCTTCATTTTGAAGAAAAAAACTCCTTTAGCTCAGATAGCGGGACAGCACAAGTCCAATGTGTGCGTGTGCGTATCTGGTGCGCATGCGTGCGCATTTTGATTTTTCTGGACAGGAAGAGGGAAAAAAAATTAGGCTTTCTGGTTTTCAGCACAAAATTCTGGCGACGCTCGGTGTGGGTCCCGGCTAGGGGACTGGCACCACCAGAGGCTGGAATACGACGTACCCCAGTGAGAGCTCCATGTTATGGGATATCCATGGGGCCGTCACGACACTTGTTACCTTAAGGCTGAATCCAACTCACCGCTGCATTTAGGAGAGAAGTAAGCCCCTTAAAAATTGCCTGAGCCATCAATTCAAAGGAGTGGTGGTGAGAGAGATTTGGGTCATTTAAATAATTTGAAATACTATAGAACATATTAGCTATTTAGTTCTCCGGTAAAGGTCCCCTGGCATTCTCTGCAAGCAGGCACTGCAGAAAGCCTTGTGTTTCGGGAGCAATCTGTGAATCTGTTAAGCTATTCATAGCCACACCACTTTTAAGCCCACTTTCTGCCACAGTCTTATTTACTGTGTATTATACCACTGAGTAAGAAAAGGAAATCCAGCTCTTTGGTGGTGTTAAGTTTTTAAATGGAAAACATCCGGTTTCCATGTGTTTAATCGTGGCTATTACGCAGAGGTGAAAAAGAGCTAATCATCCTTTCCCCTCTCTTCTATTTCGGTAACCCCAGGGTGGAGGGGAGAGTTTACCTAGAAGGAGGGTATACAAAAACATAAAAATAAAACCACGCAGCGTTTTGTTTTTAAATGATGTAATTTCAAGCTTTGGTGGGTGAGAGGTAGGGAAGAAAGACTGTCCACAGCCAGTATTCCTCATATCGGTCACCTAAGAATTTCCTCAGGCTACATCCCTGAAATGATACTTAGCTCAGAAAATACAGTGTGGATCCCTCCCATATCGTGCTCGCCCTTAAAGCTAAGCTTACCTGATCCTGAGATTGTAGTCCGGGATCAAGGACTAACTAGGTTTAGGTGGGAGGAGAAAAAAAAGAGTCTGAGGTCAGGAGCCCAGTAGGTAAGTGTCTATCACATCATGTGTCTGACCCACACTGACCTGCGTACCCCAATTCCCAGTGCTTACGTAGTTAAGGCCATTCTTGTTCTAAGGAGGATTTATAGCCTTTTTCTGAAGTACATACAAAACAACAAATTAAGCCATAGAAATTAATTTGTTGTACAAATTAGTTCATGTTGTGGGCATGAAAAAATTCGTATGTACATACATATATACATACATACATATTTAATCAATGTTCTGGAGGACAGCACTTCTCATTAGAAGCTGTCTTTAGGGGCGCCTGGGTGGCTTAGTCGGTTAAGCATCCGACTTTTGCTTAGGTCATGATCTCGCGGTTCGTGGGTTAGAGCCCCGCGTCGGTCTCTGTGCTGACTGCCAGCTCAGAGCCTGGAGCCTGTTTCAGTCTGTCACCCCCTCTCTCTCTGACCCTCCCCTGCTCACACTGTCTCTCTCTCTCTCCTAGAAATAAATAAAACATTAAAAAAAATTTAAAAAAAAAAAAGAAGCTGTCTTTAGCTGGAGAGATTATGAGTTATTTTTACATCTATTTTACTATGTTTTATAATATTTTGTGCAATGCCCAGGTATTACTTTTCAAAACAATGGATTTTTTAAAGAAAGTGAGAAAATCTGTGCAAAGGAAAATTAAAGAAGGACAACATAACATGAAGCCAGGGTTGAGGGTACTACCCAAACTATATTCCACAAGTTGCTATGAACTGCATTCTTCATTTGACAAATATTTTTATTCATCTACCATTTGATGGGAACTGGGGGCAATAGAGTTAAAGAAGAAAAATGCTTTTTCTGTCTTCATAGATTACTCTCTAGTGGAAGAGGCAAATATTAATCAAATAGTCATACAAGTAAATGAAAATAGGGACACCTGGGTGGCTTGGTCGGTTGAGCATCTGGCTTTGGTTCATGGTCTTATTGTTTCTGGGTTTGAGCCCCACATCAGACTTTGCTGCTGTTAGCATGGAGCCCACTTGGGATTCTCTGTCTCCCTCTCTCTCTTAAAAATAAACACTAAAACAAAACAAATAAGTGAAAATGTACATCTGTGATAAGTAATACGGAAGGTTACGCAAACATATAATAAAAGAAGTAGGTTGTTTGGTTTGGAAGTTATGTTATTCAATGATTAATTAAGTGAATATGACCCTCTGCTATTTGTGAGACCTCTACTTGTCTCTGAGCTACCTAGTAGCCAAAGCAAACAAGAAATATGATTGCTTGCATGATTCATTCCCAAGAGAAGCATAACTATTTTTAGGACTAAGCCAAAGGTTTCATAAGGGACCTTGAAAAGATGACATTCTTCAACGGCACTAACAACATCTCTACAGTAAGTACAAGTGTACTGTCTACGCCAGGGTTAGGGTCCTTCTCTTCCATAGCCAGAGTTTCTTTTAGAAAATCTCAATGGCTCAAAGATTTTGTAAGAAATCTGAGGATCACTGTTGCTCCAATTTCATTTCCATGAACTGCATCCAATCTGGACATCAGCCCATTACTCGATGCTTCCTCCCTGGGTAGGTGCTTTGCTTAGACCTCCCTTTGGGATTTGATTTTTAGCTCTGTCACAGAATGTTTTCTTCCCTAGAATTGCTGGTGTCGGATTAAATAACCTTGTTGAAACATATGTCTATATCTTAAGCAAGCTCTTAATGAAACTTAATATAACAGTATTAAGGACAATAGTCATTCTCATTAATGAGTACTTAATAGGCAACAGTCCCTGTGCTAAGTACTTTATATACAACATATTTAATCTTACTACAACTGGATAATGTAGAAGATTCTTCTTGTCTCTATTGTTAGGATGAGGAAATTGAGACATAAAAATGGAAAAGTAACTTCCTTAAGGTTACACATCTATTACATGGTCAAGCTGAGCTGTGAACCAAAGATCATGACTCAAACCACCAAGCTCTCTCTAGTGCCTGTGGTGATTAGTTATCTGCCAATGCCTGTTTTCCACGCATGGCCCTCCCAGGACTGGCTCAGCTCTTACCATCTGCCATTATTCAAACACTAATTCATTCATTCATTCATTCATTCATTCATTCATTCATTCACTCAACGAGTATTTATTGAGGGTATCTTATGAGCAAACAGTATGCTAACCATTAAAGATATGACAATGAGCTACATAGATATAGACAAACATGCTGACACAGACTCACTCAAGCATGTAATTACAAACTGATAAATGCTGTGTTATAGACACAGAAGAACCCAATATAACGTGTGAAGTTAGGGACTTGAAACGTGAAGAATGGATAGTGATTAAATTGGCAAAAGTGTGGCACATGGCCGGAGGGCACAATTGCAGAGTGTTTTAAGTGGACGGAATAATTTGTGAAAAAGCTTTGACATTGTAAAGAATGCTCCCAGTTGAGGAAATTAAATAAAAGCAGCACCGTAGGAATAGGGGGCACTTAAGAGAGGAGTCTAAGATGAGGTAGGAGGCTTTGGTAGGGGTCGTACCTCTCTGTTCATGTTAAGTACCATGAGTAGATAGGATTACGGTAGAAATTGTGGGTTTTTAAAAAATGTTTTATTGATTTTGAGAGAGAGAGAGAGAGAGAGCGCACAAGTGGTGGAGTGGCAGAGATGGGGGGTGGGGCAGAGCATCTAAAGTGGGCTCTGCACTGAAAGCGGTGAAACCGATGCGGGGCTTGAACCCACGAACTGCGAAATTGTGACCTGAGCCAAAGTCAGACGCTTTAACTGACTAAGCCACCCAGAGGCCCCAAAAGTGTGGGTTTGTAATCAGAAGAGCAATGAAAAGCTATGGATGGGTTTTAAGCAGGTAGATATCATGCACGGATTTGTTTGTTTTGTTTTGAAACTGGTAAGTAGTAAGGGAAAACAGGAGAAAAAAAAAAAAACAGAAATAAAAGTGGGTAAACTAGTTAGGAAACTACTACAGGCAGTTGTGTGGGTGCAGACGTCCTGACTCTAGTCTTTTTATTAATTGAGATACACTTAACATATAACACTGGTTAGATTTAGGGTGAAGCATGCTGATTGAAGACATTTCTATATTGCAATATGTTTACCACTACAGCATTAGCTAACGCCCAGTCACATAATTATCATTTCTCTTTTGTGGTGAGAACATTTAAGATCATTAAGTCTTGGAGCATCAGGGTGACTCAGTTGGTGACTCTTCATTGTGGCTTAGGTCATGACTTCACGGTTCCTGAGTTCAAGCCCCACATCAGGCTCTCTACGGTCAGAGCACAGCCTGCTTCGAATCCTCTGCTCGCTCTCTCTGCCCCTTCCCCACTTTTGCCCTCTCTCTCTCGCTCTTTCTCAAAAAATAAACATTAAAAAAGGAACAGTAAGTCTCTTGGCGACACTGAAGTACACGACATGGTACTGTTATCTATCGTTACTATCTATCATCACTATTAGATCTCCAATACCTATTCATCTTCTAGTTGCAAGTTTCTACCCTACGACCACCCCATTCTAATGCCTGCATTATCAGGGTGATAGGACAATGGAGCAAGATTCTACTTGCCTACCTCCCTCTCAAATAACCCAATAGCTCAGACATACCTGTTACAAATAAACTGATTAATTCAAATAACTGGTTATTGTGGAATTTGACTAGCAATTAATCAAACAGTCACAGAGCAGGGTATGCAAAACTGTGTGGTTAGGTTGCGAAGTGGCGGAGGGGGGTGCATACGCATTATTACAACATCGTGGAGGTGGTGTCTGGTTACTGCTAGCCGCAGATGGAGTTTTCCAGGCACAAGCATCCACCCTCAGGCCCCATGCCCAATGCACAGCAGAGGTTATTGAGTGTACTGTTTGGTTAAACCAGAAGGAACATTTTTGAGATCTCACTGTTAGATTATTCATGGAAATTGCTTACAGACTGGACAATATTGTAACCACTCTGTAACATCTTTCTAGAACAATGCTCTTAAACAAAGGCTATTCCATAAATACTTGTTGGGCAAATCTGCATTAGTTTATTCTCTGAAACCTCCGCCACGTATTGTACAGCTCTTGCTTTATTTGGGAGAACGTTAGGGGGTACGAGTCAGAAGGAGGGAGGTTTTAATCAACATGGCATCTCATGTACATTCATCATATTTGTTTTATGTCTATGATTTGCATATCTAAGCCTCAGTAGGCTGTGAGTTTAAAATGAGGTCACTTTGGGTTTCTTTCCTTATTAAACATTAATGCTCCATTTATAACAGCCCAGCCCTCTACTGATTCAAATGTAGGAATCCTGGAAACAAAGTACATTGTTTCCGGTGAGCTGGAAAGAAGTATCATGAATATGTTCACGGCTAATCTGCAGGCCTATTCCTTCCCTGTTCTGCCTCCTAGCTAGTGGCCACTATTTACGACATTCACCTAAAGAAACTCACTACTGCCAGTATCATCCAAGTGCCTTTCTAGAGATGTCACTGGTACCAGGAAAGCCTGATCCCGGAGTTCACAAGAAGCCCGAGTGATGCTCGATTCTCTGCAGAGCTGCAAAGATCTGCCTTTGCCTTGGTTTCATCTTATTTTGTATCGTGGACCCTGAAGTGGCATTGTTCAAGTCCAGAGTCTCACAGACTATCTCAGGAATGTTGTCCCTTCAACTCGCTCAAGTTGATTTATCATAAGAAATGCGATCAAAGAAGACACGTGTTATTTGCATTTCCTATCTCCATTAACAGATATCTCTTTGAGGAAAAACCATGAAGGACAAGGGGCACTTGAGCGGCTCAGTCGGTTAAGCGCCGGGCTCATGACTTCGTCTCAGGTCGTGATCTCACGGTTCGTGGGTTCGGGCCCCACGTCGGACTCTGCACCGACAATCGGAGTCTGCTTGGGATTCTCTCTTCCCCACCCTCTCTGTCTTTCCCTGGCTCACATGCTCTGTCTCTCTCTTAAATAAACTTAAAAAAAAAAACCACACACACCACAAAGGACATACTTGCCATAGGCATTTGCAGAATGAGTGCATACTCTCTCTAGATTTGAGGGCGTTTATTTCCAGAATTCAAGTGCATGCCAAGGCTAAATATAAGAATTTTGATTAAAAGTCCTTTTCCCTTTCCTTGAATGATTTAGATAATCATTTCAGCGTCTCACTAAACCATTCAGATCTAGATTTGTAGATCTGAATCTATACAATATAGATATTATAAAATAATATAAATTAATAATTATATTATAGACATGTAAAAATGATAACAGCACACCATACATAAGCCAAACTGGGAAATAATCCACATGTATTTTGTAAAGGGAAACAAATGTAGAAGAAAACAGTCATGCAATTTCAAATACTAACTGCCAAGTAGAGAATAAACAGAGTATGAACGACACGGGGCAAACAACTGCATAATTGGCAACCTCAGTAATTCTTCTGTCACAATTATTTTTAAGTTATAATTATTTTTCATTCGTAAAAGAGTATAGAAAAATATTGCCACAATGGAATATATAATCTATTCATCAGAGGAGTCTGTTTATTGAAATGCTGAGATTGAATAACTTTATCTAAATACTAATTAGAACTTCAGTACAACAGCATGAGTGTCATGAACTTCTAGCTTTCATATTATGTACCTAGCTTGCCTAACCGCGTCCTTTGTCACTGGCATCTTGTAAAATTATGAATAATCACTTTCTAGAGCAGGGGTCCTTAAACGTGGTGGCACATTGCAGTCACCTGGGAAAGCTTGACAGAAATAAGTGATTTGGGGTTTGGGAGATTTCACAACTCACCAGGTGATTCTAAGCAATGGTACCTATCCTCGACTTGTCATGGGGACCAAATTAAATACATTTTGGAAAGCGTTCAGCAGTCTGGCACACAGAGTATACACCATATGGATTAGCAATTCATACTTCTGATTATTATTAATAAATGAAATCATACATGTAGACCATATATCAAGGAAGCGGATCCACTAAATGTCTGTTGATACTAGGTTGTTATTGATATTTAAATGATGTAACTTAAACTTTACTTATTTTATTGCTAAAATTTTCTTAGCTAAATAAAGTTTATTAAGAAAATTTTCTTACTTAAATAAAGTGTATTTATTTAAACTGCATTGCCTCCTACAGTCACATTACCAGATGCAAGCCTTCTGTAGCAGCTAATGTTTAAAGAGCTTAATTTAGCGATAAATCTATTGCTGCACTTAAAAAATAGACTGGAATGAAACACCTCATCTTTTTAAAGATTCGTTTGGACAACACCCCAGGGTATCCATCTTCATGTCCAAAGGATGACTCCGATAAGTTAAGGATTAAAGTCATTCAGACGTATCATATGCCATCTAGACAGAAGGGATGTCTGTTTGAGACAAATTGTTTCTTGCATTTACTTTAATGCTGCATAAGAAGTCAAAGACTCTTTCCGGTGTGAATGCTGCCACGTAAACCAGTGGTATCTATGAGAAAGGGAAAGAACTAACACAGAGCAAAGAAGAGGGGTGCGTCAAGTTCTCATCTGAAAACTGCCAGGCTCCAACTGGTGTGATGTCGCATCGGTTATGTACACTTATTTTTATGACTTTGTATTTTGAACCAATTTGCGAATTATACAAAAGTGGCAAAACCACCAGCAAGTTCCCCATATAACGGTGCTTCTCAGTCTCCCCTCATGCTAACATCTTACATAACCACAGCACAGTTATCAAAACCAAGAAATTAACATTAGAATTCCTATTAACCAGCCTATAGAATTAATTCGCAATTCGCAAGCTTTGCCCCAAAGGTCCTTCATCTGTTCGGGGATCCACTGCAGGCTACCACGTTTCATTTACCTGTCACCTCTCCTCCCTCTCCTCCAATGTGTGACAATTCCTAAAGGTTTCTTTGTCTTTTGGCCTTACCATTTTTGAAAAGTAACGGTCAGCTGTTTTGTGGAATATCCTTCAATGTGCGTGTGTCTGATATTTTTGTGTGGTTAGACTGTGATTATGGAGTTTTAGTTAGAATGCTACGGAGGTGAGGTACCTTAGTACCTAGAGGGTGGGTAGGTCTCGTTTCGTTGATGCTCACTAACCTTAATTACTTTGAGGTGGTGTCTGAGGGGCTGTACTGTTATAAAATTACAACTATTCCCTTCGTAATTAACAAATGTTTTGGGAGTGATGCGCTGAGACTATATAAATATCCTGTTTCTCCTCAAACTTTGCTCACCAACTTCAGCGTCCATTTGCTGGCACCCATGGATTTGGCTTGCAACAATTATTAGCTGACGTTACAATGGTATTTTCTCTTTCCCTCATTCCTTCCACATTTATTAACTGGAATTCGGCAGTAAGAACGAACTATTTTTATTGAAGATTTAAGTGGGTGAGGAAGATTAAACAGGTGCTGATTTCCATTTATAAAATAAGTGGGTCGCAGAGATGAAAAGTACAGCACGGGAAATGTGGTCCGTGATACTGTAATACCTTTGTGTGGTGACAAAGGGTGTGCTGTACACCTGAAACTAATGTAACATTGTATGTCAACTATACTTAAATAGTGAAAATAAACAATACAAAAAAGCTATTCCTGGGGCACCTGGGTGGCTCAGTAGGTTGGGTGTTGGACTCTTGATCTCGGTTCAGGTTATGATCTCACGGTTCCTGAGATGGAGACCCGTGTCGGGCTCTGCGCTGACAACATGGAGCCTGCTAGTTGTTTCTCTGGCCCTCTCCCACGTGCTCTCCTTCTCCAAATAAAGAAGTAAACTTTTAAATAAAGAAGCTATTCCTCTTTCAGCATTTGCGGATTATCTAATTATCACAGTATAGACTCCTCGTGGATCTATATTCTCTTCTATAGGTTTCAATCCAGTACTATAGTTACTTCTTTTGTTGCTTAAATTGTTCCTGCTTTCACCCTCGGGAACTTTTTCATGTTGAGGTCTCCGCCCTTTGGATGTGCCTCTGAGCACTTCCTTAATTTTTGGCACTGCAAAATGTTCTAGAACCATTTTGTATTTTCTCTGCCCTAGTCCTAGAATCAATCACTTTTCCAAGTGACTCTGTTTCCTAACACTGGAGAATGGTATTTAGAAACAAATATCTGGAAATAAGGTGTGCTCGTGGTTCCTGGGTATCACTGCTTCCAGGTCAGGTAAGCAGAACTTGGACATACGTATGTATGCCTCGTGCTTCCACACACATCTGTATTTATTTCTCTCTATATAAATCTACAGCTATACATCTATCATCTTGCCATGTTTATGTTAACTAAAACATGCGTTCATAATGATATCTCCAAATCCAATCCAACACCAGGAGATTCATTCTAGGATTCAGTCTTTTGTTGTTTGTAGCTTCTTTTTCTGACACAGAAACTTGTTCTCATTTTCTACAATATATTTACTTATTTCTTCAACTCTGCTGCACGCAGAGTAGTTTAAGCATTGCTAACCCATACCCCTGTGTGTTCTCATTAACACGGTCCAGTTAGTGACTGGAGTATAGGTGTTATGTGGAGTTGTTTTTCTCTTTGCTTACACAGTATTTAATCATACTATTCTTCCAAAGTAAACTGAGCCCCAAATCCTTTTATCTGAGGATCTGCTGATTCTTGAACCTCTTTAGTAGCTAATGAAGCATCTCTCTTTCCATACTTGAGATGAGATATACCAAATATTCCATGCCTTAATTTTATCCCATAGTATCTTATGAAGTGTTACCTCTTGGCAGGCCATAATATATTTGCATATTTTTGACCACTAAACATTTCTTGAATGGAAATCAAAACTTTTCTCTCCAGCTTCTACACACTAGAAATCCTTATAAATTCCATATTTAAATACCACAGAAGGTGACTTATAAAAGAATCAATTAGTTCTTATTATTTAATTCTTTATGGGCATATACTGGGATCATTACGTTATACTGATATACATACACTGATATGTTTAAATGTGCACATCAGTAATCTAGCAAACAAAAAAGAACCTTATTCCAGTTGTACCTGGAAGTCATGACTCATTTCATACCATGATCCTATTTTTGTCATTGTTAGTGAACCATGATTTCTAAATAATTACATACAAACATATGTAGTGGTATGAATCTATATATTTAGGAAAAAATAAAAAGGTCAATGAATGCACACTCTGTGATATGCCTTTTGTGGAATAAATCTAGATGGATTACGTTCCTTATAAAAAAACTCCTCTTGTCTTACTGAGATCTTTTTCACAAAAGCAGACACTAATAAAGTGAAAGACATGTACCTTGTGTGGATAACTGAAGTCTGTGACCCGTAATCTGTTCAGCGCTGTAAAAAAAACAAAACAAAACAAAAAAAAAAACAACTGATCTTTTGAAATAAAATTATTTTATCAATCTAAGGGAAAAGAACATTTATCATTAGTACCATCATCTTTCTTGTAGATTTTCTCAACTGTGTGAGAGGGAGTTCATATTTATAGATTTTGTTTTCTGCATGATGGCAAGGGGCCAAGACAGCAGGCAAATGAAGAAGACAACCTGCACAAAGCCAGAAGTGCCTCCAGTTCTGGACGAGCGGCGGTGGGGTGATATCCAGACTTTAGGAGGACAGCGTCTATAATAATCACTTATCCCCAGTACGCAGTGGGTGTGGCTTCACTGATGACAGGGGTTGTCTTCCTGGGAATTCTTTAAATCCTTTAATTTCTGATTACATCCACTCAGCCTCTCTCTTAGCTCATAGTGCATGCTCCAAAGGCAATTCTTGAATGAATGAATGAATGAATGAATGAATGAATGAATGAATGAATGGTTTGTCAAGCATTGGCTGCTAAGAGCCATGGGAATAGACCCACAGCTTGCAGCTCAACATGCATCCATGCTTTCCCAACTGCTGTAGGGGTCAAAATTAGGAGTGAGTGGGGCAGAGGTTTCTGAAGAATTTTTTATCCAAACTCCCACCGAAGGGCTCATGAGCTCAAAGAGGATAATGAAGCTGAAATCCTTGATAAATTTTCTCCGGATTTGTCTTCAGTAATTGATCATTCCTTCTGGCTATTGATTTTGCCTTTAAAGAAAAATTACTTTCTTTCTCTTTTCTAGTTACTATGAATGAACAGTGGCATTCATCATCGTGAGCAATTCTCACTCCAGTTCAATTTAGCTGTCATCCATAAAATATCCCAATCTTAGGAGTAGAGTAGGATTATTGTTTGAAATCATTTTCTCATCTTTTGCTGTCTCCTGATTTGATCACAACCAATATAAACTAAATGATTTCCGAGCTTCAGATGGGAAAGTTACATTCTCATAGGGATATGAACTCGTTTCTTAGCCAGCACTAAATAAGTCTTTCACAGCAAATGGTACTTCGGAATTAAAAAAAGAAAGGAAAACATACAGAAATTTCTGCACGTGCATATCTGTTTATCAGTACCATCTGTATACCTTGAAGGCTTACGTAACATACCTTATAGCAGTCTATTTTAAGCTGATAACAATTTCAATAGCATCTAAAAATTCCATGCTCTTTCTCCCCCACCCACATTGTTTATATTTTTATGCCACAATTAATATATTTTTATAGTGTATTCATTAAAAAATTATTGTAGCTGTAGGATTTGAGTTTATTATTTTGATGGGGAGAGAGAGACAGAGAGAGACAGAGAGAGACAGAGAGAGAGAGAGAGCAGGCGCACAAGCAGGGGAGGGGCAGAGAGAGAGGGAGAGAGAATCCCAAGCAGGCTCTGCCCTGTCAGCAAGGAGCTTGATACAGGGCCTGATGTGGGGTTCAAACTCACTAACCGTGAGAACATGACCTGAGCCAAAATGAACAGTCAGATGCTCAACCGACTGAGCCACCATGGTGCCCCTGTGTCTGTAGTATTTTAATATTTTTGTCTTTTAGGCTTTATACCAGAGTTAGAAGTGATTTACACACCACCATCACAGTATTAGAATACCCTGAGCTTGACTGCATACTTATATATAAAAGTGTTTGTTATGATACAGTCCAATTTATATGGTTTCTCTTTTGTTACCTGTGCTTTTGGTGACACATCTAAGAAATCACTGCCAAATCCAATTTCATTAAGTTTTCCTCTATGGTTTCTTCTGACTTGGCTCTGAAATTTAGGTTATGAATCCATTTTTAGTTAATTTTTAAGTATGGTACAGGGTAGCAGCCCAACTTTATTCTTTTGAATGTGGAGACCCAGTTTTCCCAAGACTATTTGTTCAAAAGAATGACTTTTCCTCATTTGAATGGTCAACACCCTTATTAAAATTTCTTATTTTAATGAATATTCACTATTTTATTTTATTTTTAGCAGAAAAAAGTGTTGGTCCTTATCAATCTTGAAATATGAATGTTGATGTATGATCCCATACATCAAATATATGTTACTCCCTTGACTCACATCAAAGGGTAATTCATCTCATTAAGTATTTTGGAGACTGTCATCAAAAATGATGATGTGACATTACATCCTACTCTACTGGTTCCTATCTACGCCACTTTTGCCACTATTAAAATAACTGAAGGGGCATCTGGGTGGCTCAGTCGGTTAAGCTTTTGACTTTGGCTCAGGTCATGATCTCACACACAGTTCATGAGTTCGAGCATTGGGCTCTGTGTTAACAGCTCAGAACCTGAAGCCTGTTTCAGATTCTGTGTCTCCCTCTCTCTGCCCCTCCCCAACTTCTACTCTGTTCCTCTCTCTCAAAAATAAAAATAAGAATGAGGATAAGAATAATACAACATTTTGGAGCTCTGAATAGGTCAGGAAGAAACAAAGTAGGACCATTCACGTTTTTTGATGATCTTAGTCAATAAACTGAAGAACATATTATTAATAAACATTTTTAATTTATTTTCTCATTTTTTTAAGATTGGGAAGGATCTTTTTCCCCAATGTTTATTTATTTATTTTGAGAGAGAGAGAAAGAGAAAGCAGGGGAGAAGCAGAAAGAAAGGGAGAGAGAACCCCAAGCTGGCTCTGCGCTGTCAGCACAGAGCCCCATGCAGAGCTCAAGCTCACGAACCACTACATCATGACTGGAGCCGAAACCAAGAGTCGGGTGCTTCACTGACTGAGCCACCTAGTCACCCCTGTTGATTTTCTCATTTTTCATTAAGTAACATCTTGCCAAATTGGCAAAGGTTTTATATCATGAGTTATTTGAGTCCACAGTCCAATGCTGCAAGCATATCACTGGATTATTAAACTCATTGTCAGAAGCACTGACAGCAATGATAAAACAAAGGAAAATAAAATCACATTAACCTTTTCCATTGAGCCATTATGAGTAGTCTGTTACAGAAGAAGAAAAAAAAAAAGGCCCAGGTACATTTTGAACATTTACTTAAGAACAAAAGAATAGCTCTCAGGTAAAAGCAGGTCTCTGTTTGCAGCCTCACCATAGGGAAACTTAATTCATGTTTGCTTAAATTTACTGGAAGAAAAGACCTTGAAAATGAGAAAATCTTTGTTCTAATATTCTCATTGGATCCATACATGAGTGAACTGTGATAAGTAGTGCACCTAAGTGATTTGTAGAATTCTTTCCCAATTCTCTCACCTTTTCAAGAGAATTTGTTCGGTATAGTGGGAATATTCATGTGAATAATAAATGAGAACATAAAAAGTCATGCAACTTTTTGGAAATGTGGAAAATCTCAGTTTTCTTACAGAGGCTGTATTTATTATAGTGTAGAGATTTATTTAGAAATAAATAATTTAGAACCTTGGAAACTTTACCATCTCCAACAACAATATATTCAGAGGCTTTAACAAGCTTGGGTTTTTTGAATAGAATTCTGAAATTTAGAGGAAGAAAATACGTTTGAGGGGATCTTCTCCAATACGGCAATGAATGACTACAAGAAACAAATGCAACTACGGCCAGTTTTCTAAACCACACTGAAAGTATTTGGAGAGGGAGAAAGATTCCAAGTTTTTGGGAATTTAAAAGAAATGCATTTGTTTTTTCATCTTTGCAAATACATATAGTCCAGGATAGCAAAGTGGTGCTAAAGATATAAAGTTAGTGACTGGCATGACTGGCATTGGGTATCCCAATGGTTGGTATGACCTGAACATGACCTGAACATGACCTGAACAAGAGAGCAAGAATCTTCATGCATATTAAAGATTTTTTAATGTTTACTTTTGAGAGAGAGAGAGAGAGAGAGAGAGAACGAACACAAGTAGGGAAGAGACAGAGAGAGGGGAGACACAAAATTCGAAGCAGGCTCCAGGTTCTGAGCTGTCAGCACACAGCCCAAGGCAGGGCTCAAACTCATGAAACATGAGATCACGAAACTGAGCCGAAGTTGAATGCTTAGTCCACGGAACCACCCAGGTGCCCCAAGAATCTTCATGCATATTAAATCTTCCAAAACAGATTGTGATTTCAGAGCAATTATTTTCTACATATTTCAGTTTCTTTTTGTAGACATTTCAAAATGTCCCGCATCAATTTTGCAGGTTTAGCTTAGATTTGCTTTATTAACTTTGTAATTTTACACACTCAATTCAAAGAAAGAGGAGGAGGAAAAAGAAGAAGAGGGAGAAGCCTTCATTGCCTATATAAATATTTTTTTGAAACACTGCATGAGGCCAACAGAAATATCTCTAGCTGTGACGAAAAAAACATCTGGCAATAGGGGTAAGGTCTGATAGCAAATGAAAAACACAGCATCCTAAAAGGGAAATAAAAAGAACTTTTTTCTCCTTTTTGATCCTTCAATGAAGAAAGTACTGGAATTCGTTCAGAACATAGCATTTTGGAACTGTAAGCCCAATCTTCAAACTGTTCAAGGTAATAATTTGACCCAGTTGGTTGTTTTGCTTTTTTCCATTTCAGTTTTCTGGGTAGTCAAGAAGTACTTCATTTCCAGCACAGAATGGGCTGGTCTGATATTCCAAAACCCAAGAATAAGGCATGTAGAATCTAATGTAGGAGTTGATATGCATTTGACTTTCCTATAAAACTTGTTTCTTTCTAGATGCTCTACACAATGAATCCTTTTTTTTTTTTTTTTAATGTTTTATTTATTTCTAGGAGAGAGAGAGAGAGAGAGACAGCGTGAGCAGGGGAGGGTCAGAGAGAGAGGAGTCACAGACTGAAACAGGCTCCAGGCTCCGAGCTGGCAGTCAGCACAGAGCCCGACGCGGGGCTCGAACCCACGAACCACGAGATCATGACCTAAGCGAAAGTCGGACGCTTAACCGACTAAGCCACCCAGGCGCCCCACAATGAATCCTTTTTGCTAATGCCCATGAAGCAAGCGTTATCTAGCTCCTGGTTAAATATCGGGTAACATTCACTATTACACAACCCATTGGATGACATAACCGATAAGCCCCAAAGAATCAAGCATAAGGCACCATCAATTCAATTCAATAAAAACAATCATTAAGTATTCCCTAAGTAAGTACGAAGCAAGTACTCAGTTTTGCTAAGCATAGTGTGCAAGGAGCTGAGTGTAAAACAAGGGTGAGCAAAACATAAACATAAGGCTGATATAAAAGTTGACTGAATTTTTAATTAATGAATCACAATCAAGACTCATTAGATCAAGACGATAATGTTTTCTGATAATAAGGCAATCCTTTCCTCTGTTATACCTATATGTAGCTATTATCCACCTGTGCTTTCATACCTAAGAGAAATCATCAACAGGGCTGTTCCTAGCATTAGCCTCATATGCATGGAATATGCACAATATATATAGATATCAAATATGTATGCATTGTTAGTGACATGCTGTTAAAGGAATCCATGTAATTTCTCAAACACCTTTAAGATGATTCTTTTTCTCTCTATGACATAGGTGGAGGCGGAGGGCACGAATCCTCCAAACAAAAGGCAAAATTTTGAATCCTGGTTCTCTTGCTTACTAGCGGTCCCACCTCCGGCAATGTATTTAAAATCTTTTGTGCCACTTGTTGGGATGAGCACTGGGTGTTGTATGTAAGCCCATTTGACAATAAATCATATTAAAAAAATCTTTTATGCGTTGGTTTTCTCAATTTTCCAATTAACATAGAGTACCTGCCTTATTGGGTTGTCATGAAAATTAAATCATATTTATGAAAGTTTTACAATGGTAATTGTGACATATTCGCTAAATGGATATAATAAATGTTTTTAAGGCCTTCATGTATTGAAAATTCGGAAGTCTCTGTGTCCCATTTGCCTTTATTCTTCTGTATTTAAAGAAGGGTTTCCATTAGTTAAATATCCTAGAGCAGTCTGGATTCTCCAGGCTGTAGTCAAGAAAGTCACAGCTGAATAAATTCTCCACATGATGGACTGGATAAGGAACACAAACTATCTAACTATATTTAATACAAAATAACTGTATGAAGAAATATATGTTTATGCACAGAGCACACTAATTTTTGTTGCATTGCCAAGATGGTCATGGATTCAATACATCAATGTGAAGAGAGCAGAATATATTTTCCTGGCTTTGATTTCAATTCTGTAGGCTTGGTGCAGAGAGGTGCCATCATGAATACTCATTATCTATAAGAAGAAAAATGTGATGAGAACCAAATGTTATGAATGGCCTCACAGGTGAAAGCAATATTAAATCATATCTTTCCAAAGGACTATGTTGGATAGGAACTGAATAAGTATGACAACTTAAGAAGGTGAAAATGTTGGTCTAGTATCTGAGTTTTTCCTATGTACTTTGTCATAATTTGCAGACATTTTTTAATAGTTTATTGTCAAGTTGGTTTCCATATAACACCTAGTGCTCATCCCCACAAGTGCCTTCTTCCATGCCCATCACCCCCCATCCCCTCCCCCCACACCCATCAGCCCTCAGTTTGTTCTCAGCAGTCAAGAGTCTCATGCTTTGCCTCCTCCCTCTCCCCCACTATTTTTCCCCCCTTCTTCTCCCCCACGGTCCTCCGTTACGTTCCTCCTAATCCTCGTATACGTGCAAACATATGATATTTGTCCTTCTCTGCCTGACTTATTTCGCTCAGCATAACACCCTCAAGGTCCATCCATGTCGCTACACATGGCCAGATTTCATTGTTTCTCATTGCCATGTAGTATTCCATTGTATAGATAAACCACACCTTCTTGATCCATTCATCTGTTGATGGACACTTGGGCTCTTTCCAGGTTTTAGCTATTGTGGAGAGTGCTGCTATGAACATTGGGGTACATGTGCTCCTATGCATCAACATTTCTGGATCCCTTGGGTAAATTCCTAGCAGTGCTATTGCTGGGTCCTAGGGGAGTTCTTCACTCTGGTTTAGCTCTTATAAAAAAAGCAGTCAGGCAAGTCCAAAGTGAACTTCTCCCCTGCTACCCTGTTACCTCAGTTACTCTAAATTAACCTTTCTTGTTGGGTATACAACTCTATATATACAAAACCCTGGACGCCAGACTTAAATAGCATGCTTGATTTTGTGGTTGTTTTTGTTCTTCTTTTCCCACAGAGGCTCAAACTTTCTCCTAGTGGTGGTGAAACATAGTGAAGGGAAATGAAGGTGGATGATGGCTACCTAATTGTGTGACCTTTGGTAAACTGATCTCTCTGAAGCTTTAATTTTCTCACTTAAAAGACAGGCATAATAATCACCATCTGCTAGAATGGCGGTGCGGGTTGGAATGGTATTTCTGAAATACTAACCATTTTTCTCTAAAATGTATATATAGGACCTCCTGCTTCTTCCCCTTGCCTCGCCTTGAGAATTGTGATATACTTTGCCTCAGGAGAAGGATGTGACCGAACAGAAATCATATCCCAAAAGAGAGAATCCCTGGATTTGGTTTTCAAATAAGGACTTTAGGAAAACACAGAAATACTGAAGGGCAAACAGAGATTTCATTTCTATTGTAGTTTTTATCTATGGCTTCATAACAAATTACCCCAAAACTTAGCAGCTCCAAACAACGAACATTTCTGTAGGAGGTATCAAGATATCAAGGGGATCTATACTCTGATTACTATGTTGGAGACACAAGAATACAGGGGTGCCTGGGTGTCTCAGTCAGCTGAGTCCAACTGTTGGTTTCAGCTCAGGTCATGATCTCACGGATCATGGGATCGAGCCCTGCATCGGGCTCTTCCCGGAAGGTTCATGGAGCCTGCCTAGGATTCTTTCTCTCCCACTTTCTCTGCCCTTCTCCAGCTCGCACTGTGTCTCCCTCTCTCAAAAATAAATTTAAAGATGTTAAAAAAAAAACTAAAAAAAAAAAAAAAAGCAGTCATTGTGCTGTGAACAAAATAGCTCTATTGTAACCAGACACCCAGTTACTGTAGCTGGTGAAATGGTATGTTTGAGCCTAGTGATTTCTCTTGTAATGGTTGCTACATTTTAGGTAGGGCTTGATACACCATGGGGAGAGGAAGGGAATTAGTAAAAACCACTGAAGCAGTAAAATGTTGTATTATCAGACACGTCCTACGGTGCCCACACAATTTTACCCATCTGTTCTTGCATCAGTCCAACCTCTCCTTCCTTTCGTCTTAAAGTAAATCTCTCTCAACTGGACCAGTCTTTGTCCTGATAGCTGTATTACATATTAGAACATGACATACTGAAGTTCACATTCCAGCCACAGAATGTCCCATTTGTGTAAATTATAAAAGTCACATAATCTCAAAACGGGAGTAATAATAGTTATGCCGTATATAGTTCTGCATAGTATATGTGATAATGCACGTAGAACACTTAGCAAAGTGTCTGGTATGTGACAAGCACTCAGTAATGCTTAGTTACCATCATGATCTTTTCATCTTACCACAAGCACTGGCCAATTTATGAAACCCTTTTTATTCTTATAGTACACTGTGCCTTACTTGGTTCCCTAGAGACAAAAGACCCATTTCTCTGGACATATTTGGTTATCTGGAAACAAAAGCACTATTTTCCTAGAAACAATTTTACAAACAGTTCTCGGATTCCTAGGTTACCCTGCTCAATTCCATTAATGCCATCTTGTACTTTTATAAATGTTATTTATCAAGTGTCGAGCAAGAGACAGGCTAGAGGTCTTCAGAGCCTCAGCCTAACGGCTAGGAATAACAGCGGTAGAGATAGAGGTTGAAGGGAAGCATTATAGGTATGTCGAAATGACCTAGGTATGAAGGGGAATGAAATCTTCAAAAATTACAGATTCCAGGTTAGAATAAAGGGATTGATTTACCACTAATAAGTTAGTGAAGGTGCAGAAATGGCAGAAAGAAGCCAAAATGAAAGTGGAAAAAGGTCAGGAGAGACGCAAGGTTCTGGGAAGAGGGCTTGGAAGCCAAATATGGGAGAGACACCTAGAAGGCCAGAAAACGTGCCCTTCCCTGAGGTCCGACCAGGGAGAGGTCCTGTGTCAGGCTGTAATTTTCCACTTGCATTTGTACTTCTGAAGCTTGACAGCTAAGCAATGATTAGACCCAGGAGGGCTGCATATGCCTCGCAAATACATTTGTTGGACAGTGTGGTGAAGGTCATGAAGAGATGTAATTCAGGGACTCAACTTTCTATTAAAATATTAGTCTCCCTTCGTGCAGACGATTTTCCATGTGGACTTAATAATTACATCCCGCTTCCAGGCAACTGGACAAAATCCTGTAACTCGGAGCTTTTGCTTGGAATCACTTAGTATTTTTCACTTCTGATGAAGCAGTCACAGAAAGATAAACAGCCAGCACATTAACATAAAAATCTTTTGGGTGATGCTCTAAGGCTCAGTATTTATTAACAACACAACGATATTATTTGTAACAAGCTGGGATGCAATTTTCATTTCCTCCTGCTGCCATTTTCGGAGACCAGATGTGGGTGTCCCCAGCAGCAGTACAAGTAGGCTAAACACCTTAATATATAGTATAAAAGCTTTCTGTAGAGGAATGTAAGTTTACCTAGAGGGTCGGCTCAGCACTAACGCATGCAGATTGCTTTCTCTATATCGAATCAAATTTGTTGACAAGTCACTCCTTAGAGCCCTTAAAGTCTGACATCACCTCAGACTTATTGTAAACGCTGTGCAGAGAATCCAAGAGCAGCAAGAGCACTCTCCGCCGTGGTGCTCTGTCTCCAGAAGTGGAGGCTCGATAACCTGATCTGCCTGGAAGAAGTTGACATTAGGGAAATTCGGCCGCTTTGTGTGGCCGGTTTTTACAGGGCAACGGAAAGATGTTTACACAGTCTAAAATGCAGCAATCGATTGTTCAAGCATTATCTTTTCCCACTTCCCAGGAGAATATAAAAGTTCGAGGCAAGCCAGACATAATTCAATGTACAGCGCCGTCTGTATACTGATAGATATCATTTTTTCGCAGGCAATAAAAGGAGGTAAACATTTCTGAATGTTCTGAATCTACAAAGTTCAGATTCTTTTTTTCATGATTTGAAGTTATGCTTAAGCTGATGTGTACCCCAAACATTGCTGCCTT
Source organism: Proteles cristata cristata (assembly GCA_017311185.1). Classification (NCBI taxonomy): domain Eukaryota; kingdom Metazoa; phylum Chordata; class Mammalia; order Carnivora; family Hyaenidae; genus Proteles; species Proteles cristata. Next base: position 58,859 of record JAESUZ010005365.1, read on the forward strand.
CTCGGGGAGAAAGGGATGCTTAATGTAATCCAAGTTTTCTGATGCCTCCGAGTCATTACCAAGGTCACTAACTAGTTTCCTATTGCTGTTGTACCAAAGCACCACGAACGTAGAGACATGACCAATGCAGATTTTTGGCTTCCAGTTCTATAGGTCAGAAATCCCACACAGCAGTGCCTGGGGGGCTGAGTGGGTTGAGCGTCTGGACCCTTGATTTCGGCTCAGATCATGATCTCACAGTTCGTGGGTTCCAGCTCCGTGCTGGGCTCTGTGCCGGTGGTAGAGGCTGCTTAGGTTTCTATCTCTCCACCTCTCCCCTGCTCACGTGCACTCTCTCTCAAAACAAAGGAGGAAGAAGGAGGAAGGAGGAGGAGGAGGAGGAAGAAGAAGAAGAAGAGGAGAAGGAGGAGGAGGAGGAAGAGGAAGAAGAAGAAGAGGAAGAAGAAGAAGAGGAAGAAGAAAAACACCTGTACAGATTTCCTTGGCTTAAAATCAAGATGTCAGTACAGCTACATTCCCTTCCAGAGGATGTAGGGGAGACTGTTTCCTGGCCCTCTCCATCATCTACAGGCTGTTCACACTTAGGCACATAACTCTCTTCCTTCCTGCTCAACTCCAGCAGTGTAAGATCCTCAAATATCCCTCTCTTCTGACCTCTGCTTCCATCACCTCCTGTGACTGACACTCTGACATCCCTCTTAAAAGGACTGGGCCCACCTGGATAATCCAAGATGATCTCTGCATCTCAAGATTCTTCTTTTTTTTTGTTTCCTTCCTTCCTTCCTTCCTTCCTTCCTTCCTTCCTTCCTTCCTTCCTTCCTTCCTTCCTCCCTCCCTCCCTCCCTCCCCTCCTCTATGTTGAGATAGAGTGCACAAGCAGAGGATGGACAGAGTAAGAGAATCCCAAGCAGTCTCCACATGCTGTCAGCACAGAGCCCAATGTGGGGCTCGAACCCATGAATCACAAGATCATGACTTGAGCTGAAATCAAGAGTCGGACACTTCACCAACTGAGCCACCGAGGCACCCCTCCATCTCAAGATTCTTAAGTGTATTTGTTCTCAATAGCTTGTTTGAAGTTCTTCCTCAATGACCAGCTGCGGTGTGCACATGCTTCCTCTAACTAGCTTTCTCCTTCCAAGTTTCTATGAAGAGTGAGCAGATAATTCTTTTTTTCCCCCCTGTTGTTAATTTCTTTTATTTCTTTTTATTTTTTTTTCAAATAGTTTAGTGCCAAATTAGTTTCCACATAACACCCAGTGCTCATCCCCACAAGTGCCTTCCTCCATGCCCATCCCCCCATCCCCCCACATCCATCAGTCCTCAGTTTTTGTCAGCATTCAAGAGTCTCTCATGGTTTGCCTCTCTCCCTTTCCCCCACCATTTCCGCCCTTCTTCTCCCCCTTGTTCCTCTGTCAAGTTCCTCCTAATCCTCCTATACGTGCAAACATATGATATTTGTCCTTCTCTGCCTGACTTATTTCGCTCTGCATAACACCCTCAAGGTCCATCCATGTTGCTACACATGGCCAGATTTCATTGTTTCTCATTGCCATGTAGTATTCCATGGTATAGATAAACCACATCTTCTTGATCCATTCATCTGTTGATGGACACTTAAGCTCTTTCCATGTTTTAGCTATTGTGGAGAGTGCTGCTATGAACATTGGGGTACACGTGCCCCTATGCCTCAGCATTTCTGTATCCCTTGAGTAAATTCCTAGCAGTGCTATTGCTGGGTCATAGGGGAGTTCTAGTCTTAGTTTCCTGAGGAACCTCCACACTGTTTTCCAGAGGGGCTGTACCAGTTGACATTCCCACCAACAGTGTAGGAGGGTGCCCGTTTCTCCACATCCTCGCCAGCATCTAGAGTTCTCTGATTTGCTCATTTTAGCCACTCTGACTGGCGTGAGGTGGTATCTCAGTGTGGTTTTGATTTGTACTTCCCTGATGAGGAGCGATGCTGAGCATCGTTTCATGTGTCTGTTGGCCATCTGGATGTCCTCTTTGGAGAAGTGTCTGTTCATATCTTCTGCCCATTTCTTCACTGGGTTGTTTGTTTTTTGGGCGTGAGTTTGGTGAGTTCCTTATAGATTCTGGATATTAACCCTTTATCTGATATGTCATTTGGAACTATCTTTTCCCATTCCGTTGGTTGCCTATTAGTTTTGTGGGTTGTTTCCTTTTCTGTGCAGAAGCTTTTAATCTTGATGAGGTCCCAATCGTTTATTTTTGCTCTTGATTCCCTTGCTTTTGGGGATGTGTCAAGTAAGAAGTGTGAGCAGATAATTCTAGGTGATGGATATGAGAGAGAAGAAAAAGAGGAAAAGAGGAGAAAGATTGAAGGCAGACCTCGTGAAGTCTGACATGATCTGTGAATAAAGGGCACGATGTCCATATTGTGCATTTAAAGGACTTTATTGCTTGATTCAGTTTCTCAGATGCGTTCAGGAGTTTAGTCTGCTTGTCCAAGCCCACTCAACTATTCCCACTGAATTCTTTCCCTTGAATTTCCTGCTCATTCTTTCCTCTGTTCCTACATTCTGATGGCCCCTTGCTCCCTGGACTATCCTTCTTACTTTTCTCCCGTCCAGAATCCTTTTCAAATGTCAGTTCTTCCTGGTGACTTTCTTATCCTTTCTCCCCAAGTTGATCACTCCTTTGTGCTCCTAGTGAGTTGTGTTCCTGATAAAACAGCTCTCACCACATCAGATTTAGTTGTTCATACGTATGTCTGCCTGGCTAAACTGTGAGTTCCACGACAAGAGGTCCGTGTGCCCCCTCGTTTTGCATGCTGGCACGTATCAGAGTCCCAGGTACAGAGTAAGTTGCTGGGGAGACAAACGCATGGATTGCTGGATATGAAGCCAATATGGCAGCTCGAGGGGCGGTGCCAGAATGGGCCCATGCTGGTTCTCAGTCTGGTTATGATCAACCTACTTCTTTCCACTTGTTAAAAGCCTGTGAGAAATATGTGACAAATGGAGGAATAAATGAAGATAAAATATTGATCGAGTCTCATCACATTAGTGCTTATTTTCCTTGTCACCCAAAGAGAGAGTGGCAGCAATATTAACAGCCCCCTGTCACAGAAGTGCATATCAAACCACCTAGTATACAATTTGCCTTATCTTATTTACAAGTCCAAATAGCTGTAGGTAACAGGTTTCCATATCTACATTTGGCCATGAGGAAAACAATGCTGAAAAGCCTTTTGCCCAAGATCGTGCTAAGATCGAGTGTCACAACTGGAATACAAATCCAGATCTAAATGTTTTCATAACCTCTACACTGTATGACGTGTCTCCTGTTTAGGCTGACGATGTAGTTTTCAGGATCTTGTCCCATTTATGAGCTGGAAGGGATAGAGTAACAGGATGGTTCACAACATCTGCTCTGGGGTCTGACAGATGATTTACAACATCTGACCCTTCGATGTAGAATCAGAACTTCTTACAAAAGTTACGTAACTTTCTTGAACCTCAGATAGCTTACATGCAAAAATGGGAACAGTGATATCCACTAACTTCAGAGGTCACTGTGATGAATAAACAAAATGGTACATATAAAGTGCTTATTACAGTACGAGACTGTAGCTCCCCCTAGGATTGCTGAGAGGACTAATTAGGTAATATATCTAGCAAATAGTAAACATTAAAAATGGCAGTTGATATTAAAGAATAACATACTATGTGGTATTTAATGTTATATACTATATTTATGTTACATACGTAACTTACGTAATAGGTGTAAACATGTAATATGTACATGTTATACATAATTTGTAATATTAAATATAATACAAAAATGTCATGTAATATATGATGTTTAACAACGAACAAAGGTAAATGGGGTCTTTCCCATTTGTTGAAAACTACAAATTTACTTAACAAACTTACTTTCCCCGAGAGCTAAGTTTCCACTTAGCTAGATCATCAAAAATTCTTAAACAGAATAATCTGTAAGAATAATATTTTATGTGTGAAAAGCAGCTTCTTTTTGCCTAAGAAGGATATGAACACAAGACACAAATTCTTACTGAACCTCCTTTTACTCCAGAAGCTCCAAGTGTCCTAATCTGGAGAAATCACACACATGACAGGCAGACCAGACCTCCTCCATAGAAGAGCATAAATCTGCAGGGAACAGGAAACCAGCTGATTTGCTGGGGATCTGCTATCAAGAGAGCTTGGGTAAGAAGTTCAAACAGATTCTAGGGGCGCCTGGGTGGCTCAGTCACATAGGCATCTAACTTCAGCTCAGGTTATGATCTCAGGGCTGGTGAGTCTGAGCTGTGCCTGGAGGCTGTTTCAGATTCTGTGTCTCCCTCTCTCTCTGCCCCTCCCCCACTCACATTCTGCCTCTCTCTCTCAAAAATAAACAATAAAAAAATATCTTTCTGAACATATGTGTATGGGTATACACATACATAAACTTATTCTTTTTCAATGGCTGCATAGTAACCCAAGTGATAGAATTATCATATTTTATTCAACTATGGATAGTCACTGGGACTATCTCCAGGGTATTTTCTTTTGGTATTACCAAACAATGTGGATATACACATTTCATTAAAACTTTACCCACTGCAGGGGTGCCTGGGTGGCTCCGTCATGGCTCACTCCGTTCTGGCTCAGGACATGATCTCAGTTTCATAGGTTGGAGCCCAGAGCCTGCTTCGGATTCTCGCTCTCCCCCTCTCTCTTCCCCTCCCTGGCTCACAGCACTGTCTCTCCTTCACAATAAATAAATAAACTTTAAAAATTCACAAAAATACTTTATCCACTGAGGGGCGCCTGGGTGGCTTAGTCGGTGAAGCGTCCGACTTTCGCTCAGGTCATGATCTCGCGGTTCATGGGTTCGAGCCCCGCGTCGGGGTCTGTGCTGACAGCCAGCTCGGAGCCTGGAGCCTGTTCCAGTCTGTGACTCCCTCTCTCTCTGACCCTCCCCTGCTCACGCTGTCTCTCTCTCTCTCCTAGAAATAAATAAAACATTAAAAAAAATAAAAAAAAAATACTTTATTCACTGGAATCTTTGTTTCTGTAACAAGATCACCTAGGGTGGGATTCTTAAACCAAATGTCATAAACGTTTATTTTAATACATATTCCTTTGGTATTTGCCTAAAACACTGCCATTAATGAATAGTTCTGAAAGCAATGTATAAAAATCCCAAATTCCTTACTAACCACTCCAATCAGTAAATATCTTTTTAAAAAAATATATCATTGGTCACATTGTTTTAATTTCTGTTTCCCTGAATCATGGTGAAGAAGTGCATATATTCATATTTCATTTTGTCTTATCGTTCTTAACACGAACACAGTAATAAAATACACGATGCAAAACATGACAAGAATTACACGGAGAAATACAGATTATATAATCCCAATTGCTGGAGAAGACTTTATTAAATCTCTTTAAAACACTGACAGACTAAGTAGATTTTTGAAAGGGTTTGTACTATTAAGACCCTGGGAGGTATTTATTACACGGTGTATATTCTCTATATCACCTAAGAAATCAGCACAATAGAATCTGTCCGGTCCCTTCAGAGAAGGATATGCTGAGGATATCACCTTAGCTACAGAAGAGTGTAGATATGGGTACATCTATTAGTTTTGTGGGTCATGCCCTTAACATCTATATTGTACAGCTTCTCCTATGATCAATATTCATTTTCTTTCTTTCTTTCTCTCTAGATTTTCTGAGATATAATTTATCTATAACATTGAGTAAATTAACGATAAACAGCGTGATTTGATACACACACAAATGTTGCAAAATGATTAGCACAATCAAATTAGTATTCATCACTCTTGTAATTGCCTTTTCTTTTGTGGGGAGAATATTTAAAATCTATTCTCTTACCAACTTTCAAGTATATGATACAATATTGTCCACGATGGATACCATACTATGCATCTAAGATCCTCAGAACTTCTTCCTCTTTTTTATTCGTTTTTTAAATATTTTTATTCATTTTGTTAAAGACAGAGAGAGGCTATGAGCAGGGGAGGGGCATACATAGGAGACACAGAATCCGAAGCAGGCTCCAGGCTATGAGCTGTCAGCATAGAGCCCAGTGCAGGTTTGAACCCATAATCTGTGAGATCATGACCTGAGCCGACTGGGCCACCCAGGCACCCCAGAATTAAATAATCTTATAACTGAAAGTTTGTACCCTGTGAGCAACATCTCATACCCCCACCCCATCACCCCAACCTCGGGCAACCACCATTTTATTCTGTGCTTCTAGAACATTGGCTTTTTTAAAAAGCCTATTTATTTCTTTTGAGAGACACAGAGAGCACGAATAGGGGAGGGGCAGAGAGAGAGGGAGACAGACAACAGAACACCAAGCAGACTCCGCACTGCCAGCACAGAGCCCAATGAGGGGTGGGGGGGCCTGAACTCAGGAAACCCTAAGATCATGACCTAAGCTGAAACCAAAAGTTACATGCTCAACCCACTGAGCCACCCAGGTGCACCAGGACTGGCGTTTTAAGATCCCACATATAACTGAGATCAGACAGTATTTGTTCTTTTGTGTCTGATTTATTTCACCTAGTCTAATGTCTTCAAGTTTACCCAGATTTCCTTCTTTTTTTATGGCTGACTGATATATATATATATATATATATATCACATTTTCTGTATCCATTCATACACTGAGTTTTCTTTTTTTCTTTTTTTTAAACTTACTTTTATATACCTTTAAAATAAGCCATGACGAAATTGCTTCCAGGACAGTGAAGTCTCCTCTTATGTAAGGATTATATTCCAAAATTAAGTTTAGAACTAATATCATCAGATATGTCACTATCACCCTTTAAATATGGTAAATGATCCAGAATGTATTTATAACATTCTTAATTAACCCGGCACAGCTAGTTTTTCCTTCAGTCTGTTGAAACAGACTGCTATTTGAAACGATGCTGTTTATTTCTGCTCTGATTTTTATTATTTCTCTTCTTCTACTGGGTTTCGGGTGCTCCTGTTGCTCTCCCCCTAGTTCCTTTAGATGCGTTGTTAGTTTCTGTACTTGCGCTTTTTCTCATTTCTTGAAATAGGCCTGGAGAGCAATGTGCAGTCCTCTCAGGACTGCCTTTGCCGCATCCCATGGAATTCGCATTGCTGTATTTTCATTTTCATTTGTTTCCATATATTTTAAAATTTCTTCTCTAATTGCCTCATTGGTCCATTCATTCCTTAGGAGGGTGTTCTTTAACCTCCATGTTTTTGGAGGTTTTCCAGACTTCTTTCTGTGATTGATTTCGAGTTTCATAGCATTGTGATCTGACAGTGTGCATGGTATGATCTCAATTCTTTTATATTTATTGAGGGCTGCTTTATGTCCCAGTATGTGATCTATCTTGGAGAATGTGCCATGTGCACTTGAGAAGAAAGTGAATTGAAACCAAAAAAACAGTTGAACAGATTAACGAAACTAAGATTTGGTTTTTGAAAAAATAAACAAAATTGACAAACCTCTAGCCAGACTTCTCAAAAAGAAAAGAGAGAGCACTCAACTAGACAAAATCATGAATAAAAAAGGACTTATTACAACCAACCCCTCAGAAATACAAGCAATTATCAGGGAATACTATGAAAAATTATATGCCAACAAACTAGACAACTTAGAAGAAGTGGATAAATTGCTAAACACACACTACCAAAATTCACACAAGAAGAGATAGAAAATCTGAACAGACCCATAACTAGTGAGGAAATCGAATCAGTTATCGAAAATCTCCCAAAAAATAAGAGCCCTGGGCCAGATGGCTTTCCTAGAGAATTCTACCAGATAAAAGAGAATTAATACGCATTCTTCTCAAGCTATTCCAAAAAACAGAAATCGAAGGAAAATTTCCAGACTCATTTTACGAAGCCACCATCACTTTGATTCTCAACCCAGACAGAGACCCAGCAAAAAAAAAGAGAACTACAGACCAATATCCTTGATGAATATGGATGCAAATATCCTCAACAAGACACTTGCAAATTGAATCCAACAGCACATAAAAAGAATTATCCACCATGATCAAGTGGGATTCATTCCTGAGTTACAGGGCTGGTTCAACATTCGCAAATCAATCAATGTGATACATCACATTAACAAGAGAAAAGATAAAACCATATGATCCTGTTGACAGATGCAGAAAAAGCATTTGACAAAATACAGCATCCCTTCTTAATAAAGACTCTAGAGAAAGTCAGAATAGAAGGAATTACTTAAACATCATAAAAGCCATCTATGAGAAGCCCTCAGCTATCATTCTCAATGGGGAAAAACTGAGAGCTTTCCCCCTGAGATCAGGAACACGACAGGGATGTCTACTCTCACCACTGTTGGGTAACATAGTGCTGGAAGACCTAGCATCAGCCATCAGACAACGAAAGGAAATAAAAGGCATCAGAATTGGCAAAGAAGAAGTCAAACGGTCACTTTTCCTAGACGACATGATACTCTACATAGAAAACCCAACAGACTCCACCAGAAGCCTACTAGAACTGAGCCATGAATTCAGCACAGTTGCAGGGTACAAAATCAACATACAGAAATCGGTTGCATTTTTATACACCAACAATGAAGCAACACAAAGAGAAATCAAGAAACTGGTCCCATTCACAGTTGCACAAAAAAAATCATAAAATACCTGGGAATAAACCTAACCAAAGATATAGGAGATCTGTATGAGGAAAACTATAGAAAACTTATGAAGGAAATTGAAGAAGACACAAAGAAATAGAAAAACATTCCATGCTTATGGGTTGGAAGAATAAATATGTTAAAATGTCATTACTCCCGAAAGCAACCTACACATCCAATGCAATCCCAATCAAAATTGCACCAGCATACTTCTTAAAACTAGAACAAACTATCCTAAAATTTGTATGGAACCTCAAAACACCCTGAATAGCCAAAGTAATATTGAAGAAGAAAACCAAAACGGGACGCATCACCATCCCGGACTTTAGCCTCTACTACAAAGCTGTCATCATCAAGACAGTACAGTATTGGCACAAAAACACACAGAGACCAATGGAATAGAATAGAGAACTCAGAATTGGACCCACAAATGAAGGGCTAACTAATATTTGACAAAGCGGGAAAGACTATTCAATGGAAAAAAGACAGCCTCTTTTACAGATGGTGCTGGGAGAACTAGACAGCAACATGCAGAAGAATGAAACTAGATCATTTTCTCATACCATACACAAAAATAAACTCAAAATGGATAAAGGGCCTGAATGTGAAACAAGAAACCATCAAAACCCTAGAGGAGAGGGCAGGAAACAACCTCGTTGACCTCGACCTCACCATTTCTTACTTGACACGTCGACAAAGGCAAGGGAATCAAGAGCAAAAATGAACTACTGGGACCTCATCAAGATAAAAACTTCTGGGGGCGCCTGGGTGGCTTAGTCGGTTAAGCGTCCGAGTTTCGCTTAGGTCATGATCTCGCGGTTCGTGGGTTCGGGCCCCGCGTCGGGCTCTGTGCTGACTGCCAGCTCAGAGCCTGGAGCCTGTTTCAGTCTGTGACTCTCTCTCTCTCTGACCCTCCCCTGCTCATGCTGTCTCTCTCTCTCTCTCCTAGAAATAAATAAAACATTAAAAAAAAAAAAAGAGATCTAAAAAAAAAAAAAAAAAAAGATAAAAACTTCTGCACGAAAAGGAAACAATCAATAAAACTAATAGGCAACTGACAGAATGGGAAAAGACAGTTGTGAACGACATATCAGATAAAGGGTTAGTATCCAAAATCTATAAGCAACTCACCAAACTCCACACCCGAACAACTAATAATCCAGTGAAGAAATGGGGAGAAGACATGAATAGACACTTCTCCAAAGAGGACATCCAGATGGCCAACAGACACATGAAACGATGCTCAGCATCCCTCCTCATCAGGGAGATACAAATCAAAACCACACTGAGATACCACCTCACGCCAGTCAGAGTGGCTAAAATGAGCAAATCAGAGAACTCTAGATGCTGGCGAGGAGGTGGAGAAACGGGCACCCTCCTACACTCTTGATGGGAAAGTAATCTGGTGCAGCCCCTCTCGAAAAGTGTATGGAGGTTTCTCAAAAAATTAACAACAGAACTCCCCTATGACCCAGCAGTAGCACTGCTAGGAATTTACCCAAGGGATACAGGAGTGCTGATGCATAAGAGCACATGTACCCCAGTGTTCATAGCAGCACTCTCAACAATAGCCATCATGGAAAGAACCTAAGTGTACACCAACCGATGAATGGATCAAGAAGATGTGGTATATTTATACAATGGAATACTACATGGCAATGAGAAAGAATGAAATCTGGACATGTCTAGCAACATGGATGGAATTTGAGGGTGTTATGCTGAGTGAAATAAGTCAGGCAGAGAGGTGGATTAGGAGGAAGCTAATGGAGGACCATGAGAGAGAAGAAGGGGAAAAATAGTTGGGGAGAGGGAGGGAGGCAAACCATGAGAGACGCTTGAATGCTCAGAGCAAACTGAGGGCTGAAGGGCATCGGGGAGAGGGGAAGGGGGGTGATGGACATGGGGGAGGGCATTTGTTGGGATGTGCATTGGGTGTTATATGTAAACCAACTTGAGAATAAACTATTTAAGAACAAAAAAAATGAAAATTGTTGAATACATAATGGAATAGAGGACAGACTTCGATATAGAAGGCAAGCTCCATGATAACAGTGGTTTTTAGCTATTATGTTCATGATACAGCTCAATGCCTAGATACTGACTGCATGTAGGAGGTTCTCAACACATAGTTGTTGCATCAATAAATAAATGGTTATGGATGTTTCTTTGTTTTTAATAATTGAAGAAATACATTACAACAACAAAAAGAAACTATGCTGTTTTTAAAGTGGAGGGTGCACTTAAAAGAGTTGGCTTGATAGTGAGGTCATGTTACACGAGAGATGTATGCCATTTCATCTCTGGACTCGCACTGGGTCTGGACCACAAACGGATTAAGTCATGTGAGTTAACTCTGCACAAAGACGGTAAACTTTTGTAGCACAAACTGCAAAACCCGTCTATCGGGGATAAAGGACAGATTGGCATTTGGAAATTTGAAATGATGGCGGAGGAAGGGCTGGGTGTTCTGCAGTGCTGATTGGGGAGAAAAAGAGGTGGAGTAAAAGTCAACAAGAATCCTACAATTGCACTCATCTGTCTATCAGGAAAGAGGAAATAAGACACGAAGCGTTGGTAGGCTCTTTAGCATGAGATGCTCAGGACTGAAACTAAGATAAAACCTTTTCAGAGCAGCTATGAAGTTTAAAAAACAGCCCCTCGCCGTGCCGCATCACTTAAAGTCGCTCAAGGTTATTTTTGTTGTTGCTGTTTTCAGTTTTGTTCGTTTGTGCATTTCTCAGGTATCCAAGTTGTTACTCTGGATCCCTGTAAATCTTGATGATCCCAGGAGGCAAAAGTCAACTCCAAATTGCAAAATCGGAAAGACACTGAATCTCTGAATGGTGAAGCAAACAGGATGAAATGTCTCTTTGTATTCCTTATAAATGTACAATGAAGTAAATGGAATTCATTTCTTTAAAGTTCATAAGAAAAAGCAGAGCTGAGTATTTAGGAAGCAAGTGAGGATGATAACCGGAAATGTGATGACATGACTATTACTTTGTAAATGTTTTACATTCTCTTTAACCAATATCCTATTTTTCGAAAACAAAAATGCAATGGCTTTCACAATCGTGCCCACGACCATGGTCCCTTTGGCTGAGTATTTCCTAAGTGATTTGAAGGTGTTTAACCTCAAATTTCTGAACTGGAAGTGTTTACGCACCTGAGCCTCACTGTTGGAGAGGACTTGTTATTGGAAATGACAATATTATTTATTAAAACATTTTTGTCTGTAAATTTTCAAAATGTTTATTCAGTTGGAGAGAGACACGAACAGTGAGAGTTGGGGGACGGGCAGAGAGAGAGGGAGACACAGGCGCCAGGGTCTAAGCTGTCAGCACAGAGCTCGACGTGGGGCTCGAACTCATGAACCGTGAGATGGTGACCCAAGCCACGGTCGGACGCTTAACCGACTGAGCCACCCAGGTGCCCTGGAAATTACAGTATTATTGAAAGGGAAGAATATTCAATAGCAGAAGATCTATTTGTAAATATTATATAAGTGGAGCAATATGATTCACACATTTCGTGAATGTTAAAGGACAGGCAGGGTGCGTTTGAACTGTTGGCCAGGGTTGTCTCTTTCTTAAAGTAACCCAGAATTTTAATGAGGCATCAGTAATCACGTATTAAACATTTTATATAGAATAAAATTTCTATGTAAGGCCAGAGCTGTGAGCCATACAATTGGTTTGTAACTGTTTATTCTTTTGGCACAATTTTGTGATTAAGAAGCTACTTCTCCTGCCTCAGTTCCCATCTTTTTTTGTATCTAAGGATCTAATACATTTTTTAAAATTTTTTTTTGAGAGTGCGTGTGCATGTGCATGCAGGGGAGGGACAGAGAGAAAGGGAGAGAGAGAATCCCAAGCAGGCTCAGCATCAACAGCGCCAATGCGGGGCTCAAACTCAGGAATCATGAGATCATGACCTGAGCCGAAACCAGCAGTTGGATGCTTACCCTTCGGAACCACCCCCATGCCCCCTACGAATCTTATATTTAATGCAAAAATAAATGTCCAAAACAGCTTGGCCGTATTTTCGGCCTCTGATGATGTACTTGGTAGAAGACTCATCTTTTACAGTGGCTTAAAGATCACAAATATTTCCTTCTCTCTTTGTAAATAGTCCCGAATGGACCGGCAGGCTACTCTGCTCCATTTGGTCACCTAAGGATTTTGGATACTTTTGGGGCACTTGGGTGGCTCACCTGGTTGAGCATCGACTCTTGATTTTGGCCTCATGTCATGATCCTGAGTCGCCCCATGCTGAGCATGGAGTCTGCTTAAGATTCTCTCTCTTCTGCTCTCTATGCCCCTCCCCTACTTTCTTTATCTCTTTCCCTCTCAAAATAAATAAACATTACAAAAAAGGGATTTGGGGCTAACTGTTTCTTATTTTTTTAACATTAATCCTACGCCTTGGCTTCGTTGAAGTTGGGTTGCCGGTATGTCTGTGTTCTAGCTCAGAGGAAGAGGAGCGGGCATGGAGAAATTCACGGGTGGTGTTCAATGGCCAGTCGTGCAAATGGCATGCTATTCACTTCCACCTCACATGCTACTCTAGTATCGGGAAAGAAGGGCAGTATAGCTGACCCAGTACAAGATGGGCGATAGTGGGGTAGTGTGGATGAAAACCACATGTGAGTTAGAGATCATGGGAAACACCTTGGGTTTGTTCAGAAAACTGCTGAGGGCCTAACTCAGAGTCACCTTTGTTGTGCCCTGGCTACTGTCTTACTTGTCTGAAGTGAAAACAGAGGATTTTTCCCTAAGTGTAGATATTCTGATTTATCTTGTCAAGATTATTATCAAGATATTCTGATATCTTGTCTGATTTAAATCTTAGCTTTAAAACTGCTTTCAATATATCCACAATACATCTTTAATTTCTAGAGGAAAACACGTGTTTACCTCACAAAATGAGTCACTTCCTCACTCTGGTTCTTGCAAAGGTGCTCAGTCCTCACGTACATTTCCTAAGTGAACATAGTCACAAAATGATCAAGCCCCTCACTGCCTCAGTTGGTCATCCTAAGATGAAGTCAGGCAACGGGAGGGGTCTTTTAAGGAATGTTCCCAGACATTGGTGATGAGTTTCATATTTCTCCATTCTCATCCTGGTGTTTTTGACCATAAATGGCATGTAGTATTTATATGAATTTTAAGCTTTACATTGGGGGTGGTGGCTGAAATTTTTGGAAGCCCATACATTTTTGAAGAAACTTTATTTTAAAAATGCTTATGGTCTTCCAAAAATGGCTGACGCACAATAATAACAACTTGAATTATTCAAGTACATCAATTTCAACTCAATCCCACGTTGTAATGTTAGTTCAGCTTGACACTATCATGTGAAATCAATAATAATGTGTAGCTGACCTAGCAATATGGTGTAATGTCTGAGAGAGCATTGACAATTTTCCAAAACCTTCCAGATCACAGATCTTTTTACTACGGCTCTGCTCTCTGAGCTTAAAAAGGGCTCTTTTGGCAGACTGGCCATTAGTTTCCAAACTTTTTCAATAGACCACTGCCTCCTTCATTTCTTCCAGCATCTCAGTTCACAGAGGCAGTATATATTGCCCTTATGTGATTTTCGAATTTGTATGTTTATGCAACTCATCAACCAGATGGTAAGCTCTTAGAATAAATCAAAGGTTTATTATTTTTTAATCTTTTTTCCCTCCTATGGCATTTAATATATTCCTGAGCAGAGAAAAATCATCCAACACTTTGTATACATGTGGGAATAAATGAATGAATTAATAACTATAGCCTAACAGTGTGTGCAGATAGAGCAGACTAAGCCTAAAAAGGCAAGTTTTCCTCTGCCATCAAAATTATTGGGATCTTTGGGGCACCTGGGTGGTTCAGTTGCTTCAGTGACTCATTTTTTTAAAATATTTATTTATTTTTGGGAGAGTGCAAGTGGGGCAAGGACAGAGAGAGGGGAAGAGAAGATCTAAAGCGGGCTCTGTGTGGACAGCAGCAAGGCTGATGTGGGGCTTGGACTCGTGAACTGCGAGATTATGACCTAAGCTGATGTCGGACCCTCAACTGACTGAGCCACCCAGGTGCCCAAGTGTCTGATACCTGATTTCGGCTCAGGTCCTGATCCCAGGGTCATGGGATCGACCCCACATCAGGCTCCGCGTTGAGGATGGAGCCTGCTTAAGATTCTCTCTCTCTCTCTCTCTCTCCCCCTGCCGCTCTCCCCAGCTCCTCTCTTTCTCACTAAAAAAAATAAAATTAAATAAAGTTTTTAAAAGTACTGGGATCCTAGAAAAATATAATCAAAATGAAGTTTAAATACATAACTGAGTGTCAATCGGAAATGCCCAAGTAGGACAGAAAGAGCAAATAAAGCCATAACAGAGCAGGGGAAAGATGTTGACACAGAAGTGACTCTTGTGAACTGTAGATCCGTTAAAGGCTTCAGACTTTAAGGAACGGGGCCGGAGATGCAACTGACCTCGTAGTGACAACATACATGTCTGTGTGCCTCTGTGAAAACAAATGGCTCTTGTGAGTTAGACGTGGGTCAGGGAATTTTTCCCTTTCTCTCTCCAGGTCTACACAAGGTGGCCCAGATCTCCACTTTCTGTCTGGGCATGCCCATGCATGCAGAACTACTGCAGGGAATTGTCTGCACGTGATGACCTGCGGTGTACCCATGCACAAGATTAGCTGAATACCAAGTCCTTTATATAATATGAAATCACATGTTCCATGAAGGTATGCGATTACGTGTTTCACGATTATATCCACGACTGGAACGTGTGGTCCCTGCGATCATCTGTATGCAAAATTTTGCATATAATTAAAGGTACTAATAATATTCTCTGAGGTCCATCCATTCATTGAACAGATACCAACTGAGCCGTCACTGCGTGCCAGGCGCTACATTAAGCAAAGGCATACAGGAGTGAGCAAGTCAGGCCTAGTTATTATCCTTAGGACATTTCCCTTATTCTACCATATTAGAAATCATCTGTGTCCCATTGTATTTCCACCTGTGAGAGCTGCTTGAGAATTTTAATCTGGACCCAATAGAGTTGGCACATGGCTACAGGAAGGCAGGGAACTGAACTGTCATTGGTTTGTTTTAAACTGATATAGCAGACTACTAAAAAACTGGCATTTCAAGTAAATTAGCTATTTCTCATTACTTACAAGTGTCATACAACCTCTCCATCCCACCCAGATGAGAAATGAGTGTTATAATTTACTGCCCAAATAATTTAATAAATGAGTGATAATTAACAATCCTTCTAGGAGCTAGAAACCTATTTTCATATCAACCTAGAGGAAAGAGAATTTATAATCTCACAAGCTCACGGAGGTTTTCATGGCAATACAAACAATGATAGTTTTATGATTTGTACTTCACTGCAGAATCAGAGAGTATAAGAAATTTGTGATGAAGGAAAATATATAAAACAGTAGGAGAAAAATGAACTTTTATGTCTTAGTAGCTATGCAATTTAGCAGTGAATGAACAAGAGAGAGAAAGGAACTTGTCCCTAAACAACTAGAGACTGTGATTACTTGTGAAACACCTCTGGACGCTACCTGGGATGGTCAATTATGTCCAGAGAATTTACATCCGAAAGAGCACTTTTTTCATTTTATCACAATGTGCTAATATTAGATGTGAATAATAAAAAGATAGCAGGAAGAAAATGGAAATTATAAAATACTTAGAACTAAGTGATGATGAAATCACTACATATTAAAATACGTACAATGCAGTACAAAGTTGCACTGAGTGATCGTTTGTATTGTAGGAAAAACCATTGAGGGGCACCTTCGTGGCTCAGTGTTGAGCGTCTGACTCTTGATTTCAGCTTAGGTCATGATCCCAGGGTCATGGAACTGACCCCCGCGTCAGGCTCCACACTGAGCCTGGAGCTTGCTTAAGATAATTTCTCTCTCCCCCTCTGCCCTTCTCTCCTGCTGGCCTGCACTCTCTCTCTCAAATATTAAGACAGACCAACGCTGAGAAAAGTGCTGTTCTGAAAAGTTAGAAAAATAACCACAGAGTAAATACAAATAAAGTGGAAAGGAGGAATAAGTATGCACAGTAAGAATCAAAGAAAAGATTAGAAACCATAGAGAGCACCAACAAAACTCAAAGACTTTACCATTTAGAAGGAAAAATGAAAAACTTGAGAAGATATTTCTAAAAAAGAGTAAACTAAAAATAAACATTAGCCCAAATAAGTGGAAGTAAATACAGATATGCTGGAATATTAAGTATCATGAGAATACTATAAAAATCTTCAAGGGGCTCCTGGGTGGCTCAGTAGGGTAAGTGTCTGACTCTTGGTTTTGGCCAAGGTCATGATCTCACACTTTGTGAGACCCATGTTGGGTTTCGTACTAACAGTGTAGAGACAGATTGGGATTCTCTCATTCCCTGTCTCTCTGACCCTCTCCCTCTCTCCCTCTCTGAAAATAAACTAAAAAAAAATCATCAATAAATATGAAATGTTACAAAGTCTGTATTTGTTGAGAATAAAAACAACCAAATATAAGAAAAGGTAGAAAATCTGAATTTAGGGCCACCTGGGTGGCTTACTCGGTTAAGCGTCCGACTTTTGCTTGGGTCATGATCTCGCGGTTCGTGGGTTCGAGCCCCACATCGGGCTCTGTGCTGACTGCCAGCTCAGAGCCTGGATCCTGTTTCAGAGTCTGTGTCTCCCTCTCTGTCTAACCCTCCCCTGCTCACGCTGTCTTTCTCTCTCCTAGAAATAAATAAAAAACATAAAAAAAAATTAAAAAAAAAAAAGGAAAATCTGAATTTAAAAAAATATATTTTTAATCTGTAGTTAAAATACTCCACCAAACAGTACTATAACCCCTCACAAAATAATTACAAGATCCAAGGAGCTTTAAAGTTCTGTTTTTACAAATGTTCAAAAAATAGACAATTCTAATTTAACAGAAATCTTTCAGAGAACCAAGAGAAGAAAAGAGTCTGAAATAATTTTGACAATAACACTTGACAGGGCCAGTGCAATAAATAAAAATTAAAGACCTATCTCATTAATTAGAACATATATAATAAACCTCAATAAAATATTGATAAATTGAAAGCAATGAGTAAAATATATGATGAATCATAATAAAGTAATATTTAACCTAGCATCATGAGGATATTTTCATATTAGAAAGTCAATTACTAGAATTTAAAATTCAATGCCTATTCATGATAAAGCTATTAGAGAATCAGGAATATAGAAGTTTCTTTAATTAATGAATCATTTCTTTAAGAAACCTATAACAAACATCATATTTAGTGTTACAACTTTAAAAGCTATCATTTACAAGTCAGGATCAAGTCAAGAATGCCTTCTAGTATCACTATAATGCATTACAGTATTGGACATTATAGTCCATTAAATAAGGTCAGAAAAGAAAATGAGCTATAATGCTTATAAAGGACATAAGAAAATGGTAGTGATTTATGAATTGATTGTCTATAAGATCTAAGAATAAATGTATACACATTATTAGAATTAATAACAAATTTATTACATTTGGTTTATGTAAGAAGACAATCAATTAATTACACTTCCATATACCTCAACTACCAATTAGAAATTGTTATTAAAAATTGTCCATTCACAGTAGCTACCACAACAACAAAACACTCTTTAGGATTAAATGTAGAAAAATATATGCAATACTTTAATGGGTAAAGTTGTACAACTCTTGTGAAGAACATAAACTTTGACCTTGCAAATCCCATGGAATATAGGAGACTAAGAGTGAACCCTAAGGTCAATTACAGACTTTAAGGGATTATGATGAGTCAATGCAGGTTCATCCTTGGTTAAAACAAACCAACAAATGTACTATTCTGGTGAGTGATGTTGGTAACAAGGGAGGCTATGAACAAGTGGGGACAGGGGATGGATGGGAAGTCTCTGTGTTACAGACCTAAAATTGCTCTGAACAATTAGCGACAAAGGCATCCTAAAAAATTGACCTTAAAAATAAGGATTTTACGGGCACCTAGGTGGCTCAGTCAGTTGAGCATCCAACTTCAGCTCAGGTCATGATCTCACAGCTCACGAGTTGGAGGCTCGCATTGGGTTCGCTGTTGTCAACAGAGAGCCCACTTCGAGTCATCTGTCTCCCTCTCTGCCCCTCCCCTGCTCACTTTCCTCATTCAAGTGTTGTGAGGATTATATGATATAATGTAAATATAATGGCTAATACATGAAATATGTAATGGTTGTTAGCTGCTGTACGAGCATTTGGTATATAGCAGAGGTAGCATTGGAAATTAGTTGTGAAAAGACAGATCATGAAACAACTTAGGCTGGAATGATTTGAAATCGATGTGGAAACATAAAACGAGATTTTAAAGATAACATCATAACCTCTTCACTTTGAGAAACTTGAGAAGAAAAAGAAATTAATAAATAAATACAAGAGAAGATGCAGCATAATGTCATTGCGAACCTGAGGAGGGAAAGATCTATAAACAAGATACAAAAGGTACAAGTCAAAACAAGACTACTAATTGGATACCAAAATAGAAATTTTCTATAAGACAAAAGATATCATAACCCAAGTCCAATGATAAGCACTGACTTAGAAAAGAGGTCTGTAACTGAAAGTAATGAACATCCACAATATATAAAGAATGACTATGAAGCAATAAGAAAAAGTCAAATGAGCTGGTAGGAGTAGAGCTAAAGACTGAGAACAGGCAATTCACAGGTGAAGAAACCTGAAAGACCCAATAATCGAGGAAACTGGCACAAACTTGTTAATATACATGGAGCTACAAAATGAAGAAATGATATATCTCCTGCACATCAATGTGGCACACATTAAAAAGTAGGACAGTGCCAAGTTTTGGGAAGGGAATGAAGAAAGCTGACTCTAAAACTGCTGGCGGGCATACAAATTGGCAGACACAATCTAAAGAGCTAAAAGATCCATATATATGGGCCTCAATTCAACCTGACCTGTTGTCCTTAAAAGAGGAGGAATTTTGGACACTGTGGGAAGGGACCGTCTGCAAGACAAGGAAAAGGACTTGGGAGAAACCAAATTGGCTGACACCCTGATCTTAGACCCCCAGACTCCAAAGTGTGAGAACATTAATTTCTGTTGTGTATGTCACCCAGTCTGTGGTACAGATATACCTCGGAGATATTATGGTTTCAGATCCGGGCCACGAACGTAAAGCAAATATCAAATAATGCAAATCAAATGAATTTTCTGATTTCCCAATGCAAACAGAAGTTATGTTGACACTGTCCTACAGTCTATTAAGTGCGCAACAGTGTTGTCTGAAAATACAATGTATGTACAATTGAAAAATACTTTAATGGTAAAAAAAAATATACACCATCATTTAAGCTTTCAGTGAGCCAGAATCCCTGATCTAAGATAACCATGATGAAATTAATAACCATAAAAAGTTTCAAATAGTTTGAGAATTATCAAAAGGTGACAGTGAGACACAGCATGAGTAAATGCTGTTGGGAAAATCAAGTTAATGGACTTGCTGAATGCAGGCTTGCCCTAAAGCTTCAATTTGTAAAAAAATAAATAAATAAATAAAAATGCAGTAGCTACAAAGTGCACTAAAGCAAAGCACAATAAAATGAAGTAGGTCTGTATTTTGTTTTGGGAGCCCGAGCCAACGAATACACCAACACATATCACATGTGCACACAGACATATATACATGCATGTTTGCTATACAGAGAAAAATGAAACAATTTATTCATCAATAAATGGCTAGAGGAAAGAGTTAATTTTGAAAGGCAGTGATGCATTCTGGTTAAGAATCTAGTCTTTGCATTTTTTCCAAAAAAAGACATCCAGATGGCCAACAAACACATGAAAAGATGCCCAACATCAATGATCAGAGGGGAAATACAAACCAAAATTACAATGAGAGATCACTTCACACCTGTCAGAAGGGCTCAAACCAACAGCACAAGAGACAACAGGTGTTGGTGAGGCTGCAGAGAAAGGGGAATCCTCTTGCATTGCTGGTGGGAATGCAAACTGGCACAGCCACTCTGGAAAGCATTATGGAGATTCCTGAAAAAGTTAAAAACAGAACTAGTCTATGACCCAGCAGCTGCACTTTTTTAAGTATTTACTCAAAAAATACAAAAGTACTTGACACAAAAACAGACACTCTGATCAATGGAACAGAGAACCCAGAAAGGGACCCACAAACGTATGGCCAACTCATCCCTGACAAAGCAGGAAAGAATATTCAATGGAACAAAGACAGTCTCTTCAGCCAGTGGTGCTGGAAAAACTGGACAGTGACACACAGAAAAATGAACCTGGACCACTTTCTTACACCATACACAGAAATAAACTCAAAATGGATGAAAGACCTCAATGTAAACAAGAAGCCATCAAAATCCTCAAGGAGAAAACAGGCAAAAACCTCTCTGACCTCGGCCACAGCAACTTCTTACTCAATCCGTCTCCAGAGGCAAAGGAAACAAAAGCAAAAATGAACTACTGGGACCTCATCAAAAAGCTTCTGCACAGCAAAGAAAACAATCAGCACAACTAAAAGGCAACCGACAGAATGGGAGAAGATACCTGCATATGACATATCAGATAAAGGGTTAGGATCCCAAATCTATAACGAACTTATCAAACTCAACACCCAAAAAAATCCAAATAATCCAGTGAAGAAATGGGCAAAAGATATGGATAGACACTTCTCCAAAGACATCCAAATGGTGAACAGATACATGAAAAAATGCTCAACATTACTCATCAGGGAAATACAAATCAAAACCACACTGAGATACCACCTCACACCTGTCAGAATGGCTAACAACTCAGGCAACAACAGATGTTGGAGAGGATGTGCAGAACGAGGATCTCTTCTGTACTGCTGGTGGGAATGCAAACTGGTGCAGCCACTCTGGAAAACAGTATGGAAGTTCCTCAAAAAATTAAAAATAGAACTACCCTCTGACCCAGTGATTGTACTACTAAGTATATATCCAGGTATGATGTTTCAAAGGGGCACATGTACCTCAATGTTTATAGCAGCACTGTCAACAATAGCCAAAGTGTGGAAAGAGCCCAAATGTCCATCGATGGATGAATAGACACAGAAGAAATGGTATATATACACAATGGAGTATTACTTGGCAATCAAAAAGAATGAACTCTTGCCATTTGCAACGACATGGATGGAACTAGTGGGTATCATGCTAAGCGACATTAGTCAGAGAAAGACAAATATCATATGACTTCACTCACAGGAGGACTTTAAGATACAAAACAGATGAACTTAGGCAAGGGAAGCAAAAATAATATAAAAACAGGGCGGGGGACAAAACATAAGAGACTCTAACATACAGAGAACAAACAGAGGGCTGCTGGAGGGGTTGAAGGAGGGGTGATGGGCTACATGGGTGAGGGGCATTAAGGAATCTACTCCTGAAATCATTGTTGCACTATACGCTAACTTGGATGTAAATTAAAAAATAAAGTAAAAAAAATAAAAAATACAAAAGTACTAATTCAAAGGGATACATGCACCTTGATCATTATCTACAATAGCCAAATTATGGAAACACCCAAATGCATAACTGATGAATAGATAAAGAAGAGGGGGTATATATATATACACAAGGTATATAAGTATATATATAGATATATTTACTCATCTATAAAAATAATGAGATCTCGCCATCTGCAAAGACATGTATGTAATGCAAGGCAAAATAAGTCAAAGAAAGACAAAGACTACATGATTTCACTTATATGTGGAATTTATGAAACAAAACAAAGGAGCAAAGGGAAAAAAAAGAGAGAAATTCCACATTTGTATAGCAGGCAAAATAGCATCTTCCTCAGATGTGTGATTTGAGCATAAAATGAGTTAATACGTGTAAAACTCTTAGCACACTAACATCTTGTAAATGTGAATATTATTAATAAACTATCATTTCTATATAAGATACAATACTATAGAAGGGTCACACTGAGTAACATTAGACTTACTTTTCTGCAATTTTAGTTTATTTGAAGTTCTGACTCCAAATTTGCAAAAGCTTTACATTTGGGTGACAGTTAAATGGGTGTTTGCAATACTACCCTCTGTACTTCTCTGCGTGGTTAAAATACATTATATAAGTATAAAAACAACAAAGTCGATTCAGAGATTTAGAATGTCTAAGAGGTAATAGCTTAAGGGTTATACCACAATGGTGAAACAACCAGAATTATTAAATATCCACTTTCTAATGTGGCGCTCAGCCCAATTCTGCAAAGCTCTATTCAGAGATACAGAGGCCATGTGAGGTTCTTGAGCACCAGATGAAGCATTACCTTTTGAGCCAGAAATTGACACAGGATTCAAAGTTTATAAATCCAGCAATTTAGTCTCCATAAGGGGGGAGGAGGCATGGACAAAAGAACAAAGAAACTTCCACTCCATCCAGAATCCTAAAGTGAAATTTACTCCAAATCTCAACAGAGACTAATAATTGGACTATCTGTTTCATTAAACAGTGGATGAAGGTTAGGAAAACATCAACATGCAAATGTGCTGGTGGGGGGGACTGAGGAGAAAATATATTCCTCGGGAAGAAGTGTGACTTCAGGAGAAAGAAAGTATACTTGTGGTCTAGGCAAATATTTGGCTATATTTGTTTCATCTTCTAATTACTTGTACACTTTTTCTACCTCAGCACCTTTTTGCATTACCTGTTATAAAAATAGCATGCATTATTTTGAGTATCGCTGTCATAATATTCTTTTTATTTCAGAGATGCATGGCCTCAATTTTGCAATCACTCTGAAGACGGTGCAGTTTATCACCATGATTAAATATTTTATGTTATATTTCATGCACTCCTATAGGCCTCTGAAGCTAATAGTTTAACTAGTGCCTGCTGATGGAATATATTACAAAGAAAGCTCATGAATTTATGAAGGAACACGCAGACACCATTCAGCAACTGGGGGAAATGAGGAGGGAGGGTGATGAAAATAAATGAATCATATTTTGGTCACACTGAAGTAACCATTTGGACCAAGCTCTTTGATGTTGGCAAGGCCCCAGGGCCAAGGGAATTTCATTCTTCAAAGAAAGAGTTACATCAACCATAAAATCCCTTTTAGTGTTCTCGAGATTAGAACAGGGATGGAATGCAGATAACTTCCACATTAGCACTGATACATAGAGATACCATTACATAGTCTATACTCTAGAATATGCTTGAAGGCAGAACATGACATCGGTGATGGATGCTTGAAAACTTACACATTATCCCACAAGTAGAGGACATTACAATCTGGCTGATCATCCCTTTAGCTCTGACTTCAGTTCCTGGCACGTATGGGGACTCTCTTTCCCAGAAAAGTGGATTGATGGTTGGTGAAATTGAGTTCTTTGACTTAAGGAACTGTTTGTACTCAACACAGAGTCAAAAGACAATAGAAAAATTCCATCAAACCTTTCCCCCAACAAACACAGAAGAATTACTGCCACGGAGAAGATATTTTGTTTTGACAGATGGAACTCACACTGGCTTTCTGAGCGAAATTGGAGTCAGTGACAATGTTCTTACATATGGAACGTCCTTTCTGTCTGTGATCATGTGTTCACATTTTGATAAATCACCTCCCTACAAAAGTTATCTATGATCCCTTCCCACTTCCCCTTCCCTGGCGTCCCTGTCTCCCCACTTGCAGAAGAAACAAAGGAGGACAAGAGGGAAGTAGAAGAAGAGGAGGAGAGGGCAAAATAACCACAACAACAATAAATAGCTCTTAGTGACTGAGCCTTTATTGTGTAGGAAGGGGTAAGCTTCATATCCATGGTCTGATTATCACAATAACTCTCTCAGAAAGGAAATATTATTATTACAATTTTACAGAGAAGTAGACAAGCTTATCTTAGATGGTAACTATCCAAGGTCACTCGTCTAATGATTAATGGGATCAAAATTCAAATTCCAGGTCTGTTTGAGTCCACCCCACTACACTGCTCTCTTACAAGCTTCCTGACGGCAGGGCCTGTATCTGATTAATCTGTGCTTTATCTGCAGTACTTTGCAAGAATAAGTGATGGAAACTTTGATATTTTTGGCTGATTATATACATCCATGTCAGAGATCAGGAGGAAGATATTACTTTCAGGATTAAAAAATACCAAGCTGAAAAAGGGTATATTGCATATGAATATTCTTTGGTTAGCAGTAATAATGGCATTAATAATATTCATCTTTATAACCTTTCCCAGTTTCCAAAAATGTTCATATAGTGTCAAAGACATTAAAATTCAAAAAAGTATACTGTTAGTGCAATTTTTATTATTGTACCAATTGCTGGGGAGTACACATACTGTACTATATATATTTTAAAAAGAACTTATTAAAATAATTTGCCTTGACCTAGAAAAATTAAGTTTTATAGGTTAGGCTTCCAGATATTTAAGTTGATATTAAGAGTTGCCTAAAATATTCAAAATCATTAAGATCCATAAAGTTAACTCTATCAAAATGGTTAGGTACTTACTAACATTAATAGTATCCACAAAAGGGGGTGCCTGGGGGGCTCAGTCGGTTAAACGGCCAACTTCGGCTCAGGTCATGATCTCATGGTTCATGATTTCGAGCCCCGTGTCAGGCTCTGTGCTGACAGCTCAGAGCCTGGAGCCTGCTTCAGTTTCTGTGTCTCCCTCTCTGCCCTTCCCCAACTTACACTCTGTCTTCTCTCTCAACAATAAGCATAACAAAATTTTTTTAATTAAAAAAAAAATCCAAAAAAGGGGTGTCTGTCGGTAAAGCATGAGACTATCGATTTTGGGTTGCAGGTTCAAGCCTCACATTGGGTGTAGAGATTACTAACAAAAATATAATCTTAAAAAAAAATCTACAATTGTGCCATCATTATTAAATATTAAGTTACTACAAAAAGTCAAATATTAAAAAATATATCCACAATTGTGCCATCATTATTAAACATTAAGAGAGCATGCCAAGACACAATCTAGAGATGTCAAATTGAAAAGCACCATTTTCACCTTCCAGGACAATAATTCTCAGTCTGTGCTAAACGTAAAGAACATTTCTCACTTGATTCTTATCATTTTCATTCCAGTTTTCGCCTTGGAAGATAGAACCAGCCCTTCAGTCTGCACTAGGGAGAAAGAACGCAAAGTGCTGTGGCTCGGCGGCTGCTGCGGCTGCTGATTTCAGAACCTAGCGTATCACCCTGGCAGACACACAGCTGACCAGATTTGCTGATAAAACGCGAGGCATCCTAAATTGCTCATTTATCGAACACTACTCTTTCACAGCAACAGAAGACTTACTCGGCCCGCGTTGAGCTATTCAAAAACAGTCGCGAATAGACAAATTTCATTTAATGGTAAAGAATGCCAGGATTTTAATTGCTAACCTGACATTATCAGTTCCGACAGGTTGTGGAGGGTTTAACTTTTTAAACTGTGTACACAAAGAGAACGGAACACAATTGAAATGAGAAAAATGCGTGGCACACAGTATCACCACGGAAGACAATATTAGCCAAGACAATTTAGATAAGAGCCACTGAAATGGGATGAAATTCAAGAAACATTTCTAAGAGCGACTACAAAGACTTTTGCCGGGGGTTTTAGAACAAGGAAACAGATGGGGGAAATAACTGTCTAATGTTTATGTTAATGTAGCATAAAACCCCAATTATCTAGGCTGCATGGAGAATCAGGTGTTTGCTTATTTTTTTTTTTTTTTTTTGGTTAGCTGAGAGTTACTCTAAAACTCAATAGTATCTCAGCCATTGTTGTGGAAATTGTTCCTAGACAGTTGAAGAGCACCTAGGGATTATAAATTGCATTTTTCTTTGTGGATCTTGAAATGTTTCAATGTGACTGTTCTTTGTGGATCTTGCAATGTTCCTCACAGTCATCAGTTCTGATTGGGCATAACTATAACGGTAGAAACACATGGACTTGTGAGTGAACCTAGGATACAATGGAAAAAATTACTTAAAACTAAATATATAATGTGAATTTCTTTTGCACTGATTCCCCCTCCTTCTTTTAAAGCACAGCCCTCCTGTGCAGGCAGAAAAGGTGATTGTCTTCTGGGCATAATTTGGGGGTTCTTGGGGATTCTCTTGACTCCGAAAATGTTCTTAGCTACACTGATCACTATTAGATGTGTAGTAATTTGAAAGTATAAACTGATTATTGTAATATACAATTGTCTCTGGAAGTGCTGAAATTGATTGCTTTATACCGCAGTGTAAATTAATCTGATCAAACTTCTTTCGGTCAGATAGCTACCTGAGTTCTCTAAAAAGATGGAATGGGACTTTTAATTGGAAAAGGGATTTTTAGAGGAATTTTCAGGGAGTCATGCAGGGCTTACATAATAAATAATGAAAGGAAAAACTTACCCTCATTAGGAAGTATTTTATTTATGTATTTTCAAAATCAATTTTTAAAGTTTGTTTTATTTATTTTCAGAGAGAGCACGATCGGGGGAGGGGCAGAGAGAAAGGGAGAGAAAAAATCCCAAATAGGCTCTGAGGTTGTCAGGGCATAGCCCCACGTGGGGCCCGATCCCCCAAATCACAAGATCATGACTTGAGCCAAAACCAAGAGTGGGACGCTCAAATGACTGAGCCACCTAGGTGCCCCAGGAAGTATTTTTAAACTTCTCATTATTAAAGCCACTAATGTTAAATTATCACATTATTTTGTGATTGCCGTTTTCACGTAACATTATCGTTTGAAACACTGCCTATCTGTGATGGTGGGGACAGTCTTCTCCATAACATTCATTATACTCGTATGATTTATTTAATTAATATGTGAAGTGAGGCTTTACCATTATATTCACTGTCCTTAGGATAGTCCCTGATGTAGAGTAGAAATTGAAAATATATTTGTCGAAAGAATGTATTGATGATATGAAAATATTTGTGAACAGTAAACAGAGATCTAGAAGGGATTTCTATAAACAGCAATTGGTATTAAAATTGTTATTATTTCAAAAGTGCTATAAATATTTATAACTGAGAAAATTGAGGTTCAGGGATGTTACATATATTCATAACACTCTGGACTTCTCCATCATAAAAATTTTCATAATTTGTTATTGAATAGTATGTTTATTGTTAGCTTACACTCCAGACTACAGGTTCTTTTTGTTTTCAATGTCTTTTTTTTTGAGTTAATTCTTTTATTTTGAAAGAGACTAAGAGTATGAGCAGTAAAGGGGCAGAAAGAAAGGGACACAGAGGATTCAAAGTGGGCTCCACACTGACAGCAGAGAGCCTCATGCGCGTCTCAAAATCACGAACTGTGAGATCATGACCTGCACCTAAGTGCGCCTAAGGGACGCTCAGTGACAGAGCCACCCAGGCTCCCCTAAACTATAGATTTTAAGGTGACAGAGGCCAATGTAGTTTCACCTATGCTATATCACAAAACCTACCTGAGTGTCTACCCTAAGGAGTTTCCTGATAAATATCGGTTGAATAAACCAATGATTAGAATTTTATTGATAGCATTAATCATCTCGTACAAGTTTTAAGAGAAAAGGACAGAAATGTTTAGTGTATGCCATGTGTGCATGATTAACATGTCCATTTACAAATGAAATTTCTATCCTATCTAGTCTCATGCAGCAACCACTTACCTGGATTTCTGAGATGGTATTTTCAAGACAGCACATGGCATAGGCAAGATAAAACAATTTCTGTACAATTAATAACAAGCCTGAATTTGAGCTATATTGGAAGGTATGTCCCACAATTCAGAATATTTCAGGATTAATTTTCTCTGTACAACAAAATGATTTCTCACAGGTTTGATATATATTTTATA
The DNA here is from genome assembly GCA_017311185.1 of Proteles cristata cristata. NCBI lineage: Eukaryota > Metazoa > Chordata > Mammalia > Carnivora > Hyaenidae > Proteles > Proteles cristata. The sequence goes on from JAESUZ010005365.1 coordinate 87,377, forward strand.
ATATATATTTGGCATGTCTATATGGTATATACCATATTTATATAACCTGTATTTACATATTTTCTTCACCTGTAACCTCACCACTTTATAGTATATACTGCCAAACAGTTTGTGCCCATTTAACATGCAACAAACTCTGATCACCAATTGTCATCTAGGCACTAAACTTGACTTTAAAGACAAAAATGGGTAATCCACAGTCCTTGGTCTCAAGTAGATTACAGTCCACTAGGAAAGACAGATGCATATACAAATACAAGGATGCAATATATGGCATAATAAATGTGTATAAACTAGTTTGGGAATGATCCATTCTTCTTGAGTGGGGTGAAGTGAATGGAGATGGTAAGGGAACTTGAGAGAGAGGAGGGAGTATTTATACTGGACTTTGAAGGATGAGTAAGAGAATTGCATGGATTTAGTCGTAGCCGTGAAAGAGTACGGTATATCTGCGGGAGTTACAGGGGATTACGGCATATGTACCATAGCCACGTTCTGAAGGGCCTTTTGGCTAAGATCAAGTGTAGGTCAAGCTAAGGAGTTTGAACTTCACCCAAAGGCTAATGGCGAGCTCCTAAGTGTGTGACAGCTGGAGACGAACAGGGGCAAACTGCTTTGCTCTGATCACTGTGACAGTGTGGACGATGATTTGGGTCCGAGGCAAACACTGGACGGAGGAGGTCGGTATTGAGGTTATTTCAATAACCCAAGGAAGAAATGATGAGGATTAAAATTGGGAAAGTGGCAGTGATGATGAAGGAGAGATATAAGAGAGTGTCAGTGCTTTTGGGGGGACACTTTCATTGGTTTCATTAAGATCAGCTCACATTTTATTCTAAATTCAGTGTTAGACTCCTTTTTTTCTTTCAATAAGCATTACTAACAGTTATTGACACACAAGATTCTGTGCTTGGTTCTAGGTAAAGAGGCCAATAAGGTACAATTTGCTTCCAAGGAGCTCACAGTCCACTGGTAATCAAGAAATGGTATTCAGTACTGTGTTTGCTATAATAGCTTACTGTAAGCTATGGAATAGACAAAACATAACAGGTGTCAATTCAACTTGGAGATAGCAGGGTATATGTCAAAAAGAAGATGCTTAAACTCTAGGAGTCTCTCAGGGAGAAAAGTTGAGAACGGCACTCCGTGCAGTCGGTATGCAGAAGGGAGGAAAGATGAAAGTCTGGGACATATCTTAAGAGCCTCGTATGTCATGCTCAGGAACCTGGGTTTATTTTTTGTGGGACTGTTATGAAAATTTGATTGCTTTTAAGCAAAAGACAGACTAGATCAGCTCTAGTTTTCAAAAGGCCTTCAGGTTAGCCTGTGGAGATCACACTGGAGGGGTACAATCCTAGAAACCAGGAGACCAGTTAGAGAGAGACAATGAGGCCCAGGATGGGGTGATAGCAGACAGGACGCAGAGGGGAGGATGAACTGGAGACGTAGAAATTAAAAGTTAGGGGCACTTGGGTGGCTGAGTGGGTTAAGCGTCTCACTCTGGGTTTAGGCTCAGGTCACGATCTCATTGTTTCGTGAGTTCCAGCCCTGTGTCAGGCTCTGTGCTGCTAGTGCAGGGACAGCTTGGGATTCTCTCTCTCTGCCCCTCCCCTGCTTGCTTGCTCTCAGAAATAAACAAACTTAAAAAAAAAAAAAGAAATTAAAAGCTATCGGGCTTGATATGGTAGATGAAGAAGGAAAATTCTAGAATGGATCCTATCATCACAGAATTTGTTTTTAATAATGTAATCCTAGAGGTGCCAACATGGAAGCGAGCTCAATCTGACTGAGAAGGTCTCCTAGTCAGTGTGTGCCGATGGCCGCGTGTTCCGTGAACCCATGCCCTTAGATGGAAAATGACATTTAAGCATGTGGCAGGACACCCTCAAATACAACTTCTAAACAGTATCATGATTGTGACACCCAAATTGAATTTTCAATCGCAATCAAACTATAAGTAGCGTCATGAAAAATTTGTAGTCGTTGACAGACATGTAATAAGAAAAAGATATTTTTCATATATGCATTTGCTGACATCAGCTTCCTCATTATGTTTCAAGCCGTTGGGTCTAAGATATCTAAAATAATGGGGCCATCCGTAAACATCTTACGAACATGACATACCAAGTGTAGTTGACATGCTGATATTAAACATGTCTACCACCCATCGGTTCTTAAGAGTACGGCCTGCCTGGCAAAACAGCCTATGGTAGCAGAGACATTCCGAGATCAGGAGTAGACCTCTCAGCATTGAGGTCAAGGTCTTTGCAGATGCTTATGCCTGGGTTTGGTGATGAATCTGGACCTTTGGCAAGTTACCTAGCCTTTCTGAGCTCGATTTTCCACATCTACAAATTAAGATTGAGGATGATTAACGTATTTTGCCTACGTGAAGGTTTGCTAACATGATTGCTTAACACAACTGAAACAGCAATAAATGCGAAGATTTTATTATTGGGAAGAAAATTAATATATGAAACAAGAGATGGAAGCAAGGAGAGAAGAGGAGAAAGAAGAATGAAAGAAAAGAAGGGAAGGGGAAAGAATAGATAAATGAGGTAGGTAGGTAGATAGACAGACAGACAGGTTCTAGAAGAAAGAAAGAATAGGAGTAAATGAATGGAAGAAATAGAGAAAAAGAGGCACAGTAAGCCCAAGACATCAGGGGGACCCGAAGCATGTGAAATGTGTTCCCTAGGACGCCAGCATCATAAGGCTGCCCATACAAATGCAAAGTACTTGTGCTTTTTCCTGGGAGTGTAAGAGCCTTGTAGGGGCTTATGTCCTGCTGCTGTGGTATAAAAGGGAGCCCTGAGGCCCAAAGAAAAGGGGAGAGGGTAGTCCTCTGAACACTGAAATGAGGGACAGGCACGGACAAGGCACTTGAACGTCCCCTAGGGAACAGGGTCCGCAGGGTCCCCAGGGTGAGGTGTGCTGCTTGGGCACTTCCCTTGCTGCTGGGCGATGGGGAATTCAGACTGTGCATGAGGCCGCACTGAACAAAGGATTCCGGAGGTGAGGAGGGGTGGCAATCAGCCCTCTGGGGCTCCAAAAGTCTTCTGCGTGGCTGAATAGGACTTACTGATCTCCATTTCTCTGTGGCATGGACACGAGGCAAACGTTATTGATTATTAAAAACTGAAGATGTGAAATTCTAGGGAGCTGAGAGGAAGAGCAAGAATCCTAATATACTTGGATAAAAGCCCAGATTCCTCAGCATTCAATAAGCTAACGATCCTGATTTCCTTTAGCTTTTGTTTGAGATCTCGTCACAGGGAGCTTTTCTGTTCTCCACCAATACTATTTAATCCAGTCTTTTCAATAATTTTCTAAGAACTATTCGGCTGGATTTCATTAGAGGAGCAAAGCATACTGATTAAATTCTGAACTAGGTCAACACACCACCCTCCCTGCGCAGCCAGTTAGGCCCACTGGTGTCTAGAATCATGATGGGTTTCTGTCTTTTGCCTTTCATTACCATTTGGCGTCCAATGCAGTACAGTCCAAATACTGACAATTGTACCATGTGAATAACGCCACCGAGTACAGGTTATATCGGATGTCTTTTGAAGACAGGACACCAAAATGCCAGGCCTGGGACACAAAGACACCAGATTTCCAAATAAGTATCTGGCAAACTATCTTTTCTCTGTGCTGCTTCATTCCAAACTGTACTGAGTTAATTTGCCCAGCACTATCAAACATATTATGCAAATAGTTTTTCTACTGTTTAAAGAGGATTCCAACAAATACTGAGCCCCTACGATGTGCGCACCAGATTTGTTTGACGCTGGCCTTAGAGGAAGGTGAGGGCGTGCCACGACGGGCAGGAAATATAACTACTGATAAGGTGCTAAGAACCTTAAGGGGAAATATTATGCTGTACGTTAACTATACTGGAATTTAGAAAATAACAAATTTTTTTAAATTTTAGAAAAAGAAACTTACAAGGGGAAAATTACAGGTATGCATCTTAATGAAGTTAGGAGTACCCACCAAAATGGTGGAAGTTTTTCGAATGGAACTCTAATTTTTAAACCACCAAAATAGTATTTGATATTTCCAGTGGAGGGTAGGGCAGGAGGAAAGAAACTCAAGTGGGAAAAACAATTGAGCAAAGAAACCATTACATGGGTTGGTAAATTTCAACCAACAATGACTGCCTAAAACAATAACAACTGTGTTTAATTAGAGAAATCAAAATGTAGAATTAAAGTATTAGAAAACAATAAAATGGAAAAGAAATAAGGATAAGAAAGTTTAAAAGACGGGAAGGGAGGCTGTGTTTATAACGTTCTAAAGTCCTTTTACTTTTTTCACAATAAAGTAGAAATGTTGATCTGCTTTAGAATTTAATTAATATTTATACATACATTCTTTTCTATTTGAGGGAAAGCACAAGCTGGGGAGAGGGGCAGAGGGAGAGAAAAAACCTTAAGTAGGCTCTTTGCTGAGCATGGATCCTCACCATGGATGGCCCAACACCGGGCTAGATCCCATGATCCTGGGAACATGACCTGAGTCGAAATCAAGAGTCAAATGTTCATCAAGACTGAGCCACCAGGCGCCCCTTGATATTAATATATTAAGGGCAATTGTTGAAAGTGTGTAAGTAGACTGTATAATTTCCAAAGTTGCAACAGTAGAGAAAAAATACAATTTAAGAAATTCTCAAGCCATCCATATGTGTAAAAAGAAGGAAAGAGAAATAATAAAAAGCATTCTAAAAATCAAACAGAAAGTACAAGCTAGAATCATGGACCTTAGTCTGGTAAGCCAGCAGTCAAAATAAATGCCAACAGACTACTAAAGGGGTTCAGGATGGTTCTCCTCTGATCCCAAGACTGTGTACTTCGACGTGCGGATTATATTTTGAGCTGAAAGGACTCGAGGCCCTGGGGTCTCAAGATAAATTTGTGTCCTTCCCTTAACTGATGTGGGAAATGTTGGGGCCCGATAAAATGTATCTGTGTCAATAATCCTTATTGTGGGAGATGTGCACCGTTGGGGTTCGGCCGAGAAAGAATTCTTAAGACGTCTTCTGTGCAAAAAGGTGGTTTTATTAAAGCACAGGGACATGACCCCTGGGCAGAAAGAGCTGTACTGGAATTGTGAAGAGCAACTGATTATACACTTGGGAGCTGGGGGAGGTAAAGACAAGCAGAAATTTCTAAAAGGACTTTCATATGCAAAAGAAGACTTCCTGGATCCTGGAGGCCTAGCTCTTCAAGCTAAGGTCCTTTTTCCCTCTAGCAAGGTTAGGGTTAGGGTTAACCCTAATCTGAAGGGGGCTCCCAGAAGAATGTCACACTCCACCTGCCTCAAGTACTTGTCAAGGAGCTGCAGGTTATATGGACATTTAATTTGATCTACATTTCTTCCTGCCTTTGTTTCCCACATCATTAATCACACAGAAGTATGGAAACTGGGGTCTTCCTGATGTGGAGAGCAAAGGCCAAAGAAATAATAAGCTCCTTTATATCTTGCAGCCCGGTGACAAGTCCTTGGGCCAGTCCTAGGGACCTTCTCCAGGAATCCAACTACCTCGAGATTAAAACTTTGCAAAGGCAGAAGGTAACCTTGGCTTAACATTAGACTGACTTCTAGGATCCGGTAAAAATTCCTTTGGAAACTCCCTTTATCCCCACCCCCCAGGATGTATGTGAGCAGTCACTCTCTAAGCGCAGGGCCCAAAGGGTCTCATGACTAAGGGTTACTAGGCAGTAATGAATGACCTCAATACAACCAGCCCCTCAAGGAGAGAAACCTTGCTTCCCAATTCCTTAGAGGCTTAGTCTATCCCTGAACCCTGCCCAAGGTGAAAGTATATACTCAGTCATCCCTCAAGGCCCCAGGGCGGCTCTTTCCACCCATGGGTCCTGTCCCGAGCTGAGCTTTAACAAAACAACCTTTGAGCCCCGAAGATGCCTCAAGAATCTTTTCTGGGCCGAACCCCAACACTGCACATCTCCCGCAATAAGGATACATTTTATCTGAGTGGCCCATCTTGTGTGGCAGGGCACACAGCTACTCATCTTACAGTCTCTGAAGTGCATTCCTTTCCTCTGAAATCACATACCCCCATCTCCTTGGCTCAGAATGACACAGAGATTTTTGCCTGTCATTGGGATTTCCATGTCAAGGTGGATTCCTCGTACACACGCATATTAAATTTGATTTTTTTCTGTTAATCTGTCTCATGTCAACTTGATTCTCAGTCCAGCCAGAAGGACCTCTGAAGGGACAAGAATTGGCTTTATTAAATCATTCATGAATAGGGCAGCATCCCATTCAGCAAGTAGAGAAACGTCCGGAGGGTTGTACAAAATGGAAGGTCATTAGAGCAGGAGGGGCAGGCAAGGGAGTTATTAACAAAACAGAGGAAAGGACGGTTTCATCATCCTTTGAGGAGCAAGGGAAAGGCAGCGATTTTCTTCTACAGACGCCCTCACTAGTGCTGATCAGGCCATTTCACGTCCACTGTCAAAAGGCCACTCTCCTGGGAGAGGTGGGAACTGTAAGTCTCAGTTTGGGGGGGGAGGGGGAAGCATGCCTCTCCATTTGGGCTTTTTGTTTATTTTTTAACAACTACCCTCTTCTGATGAGACTGTAGCCTGAGAGGCGTGACTGATGAAGTTCTGGGGTGATGGGGGGTTCGTAGGGTCCGGAGCCGATGACCAAGAAAGAATTGCTAAAGATGACTCTGGTGCCAAAGGCAGGAAGAGCTGAGCAGTAAGTGTGGGCGGTGACCAGTTTATGGAGTGGGGCGGGGGGGAGGGCTGTTCCGAAGAGATATTGACCTCTACATGCTACAGACGAACCAGAGGCCTAGCTGTGGTCAGGCCGAGGTGGTTTTCCCCTCTAGCCAGGCACGAACATGAAGACAGTACGGAGTTCCTGGACTCTGGTCTATGGACAGGACTGCCTTTTTCCGGTAGACTGGTGGGGACTCTTACTAGTTTGACCATTTGTTTCTTGTCCTTTCACGTTTGGGGGTAGCTGGGAGTGTCCAAGAAATATCACACGTATCCCACCTGGTGGGGGGGTCGGAGGGCATTAGTCTGCACATTGCCCTCAGCTTGCCCCATGCTCCCTCATCATAATAAAAAAAAAATTAGGGCCTTAGCACCACTCGAAGCTGCCACTATGTACTTCTTTTGGTTTCTTACGGACCCGCTGTGTGCTACGCATGATGCTGAGATCCTATAGCTTTTGTGTTTACAGCAGCCCCCTCCCTACCACGCCCATCCATAGGAAATAGGTTCCAACAACCCAGGGGGTGCCTGAGACCTCAGCTAGTACTGAACCCTATACAGACCATGTTTTGTACTATACGTACATCGACAATAGTTGAATTCATCAATTTGGCGCAAGAAGAGATGAACAACAATTAACTAGAACAATTATTATAATAGACTATAATACAAGTTATGTGAACGTGGTCTGTCAGTGTACCTTCTTGTGATGACGTCAGAGGATAAAGTGGCCACCTGATGAGACAAAATGAGGTGAATGATGCAGGCTTCATGGTTGGGCGACAGGCTCCTACTGACCTGACAACGTGCCAGGAGGAAGATCATCTGCTTGTGGACCGCGGTTGACCCCGGAGAACTGAAACTATGGATAAGGGGACTGGGGGCTACACTACTGATATTTGTGGAGAGGACAATAGAGGCCCAATTTCCAAATATCTCCCTCTCTTGGTTCTTTCTTCTGACGAGAAACTTCTCCCTAAAGTTTGCATTCTACGAATGGCAATTAGGTCATAGAGAAGAGGATAGAAAATTCACATTGCAAAGGCACAGATATGGTGCTAGACAACTCTGTTTCCAAAGTCCTGATCTTTTCAAACTTTTTTTTTTAAGTTTTATTTATTTCTGAGAGAGAGAGACAGCATGAGCAGGGGAGAGTCAGAGAGAGATGGAGACACAGAATCCGAAACAGGCTCCAGGCAATGAGCTGTCAGCAGAGAGCCTGACGCGGGGCTCGAACCCATGAACCGTGAGATCATGACCTGAGGCAAAGGTGGCCGCCTAACCGACTGAGCCACCCAGGCACCCTGACTCTTTTTTTTTAAGTTTGTTTATTTATTTTGAGAAAGAGCGAGAGAGCTGGGGCAGAGAGAGAGAATCCCAAGCAGGTTTAATGCTTTCTGCCCAGAGTCCTACTCGGGGTTGGACCTCATGATCAAGACCTCAGCCAAAAGCGAGAGTCCAATGCTTAACCAACTGAGCCCCCCCAGCACTCCCTGATATTTTCAAGACTCTTAAAAGAAATAGGTTTGGGGGCTTGGCAAAACAAAATTAAAATAAGGGGCAGGTGAACTTTGAACTTCTAGAGCCACACCTCTGGGCCTACAGAGATTTGCAGGGTAAAGAATCATTTCCGGGGCACCTGGGTAGCTCCGTCGGTTGGGCGACCAGCTTTGGCTCAGGTCATGATCTCACGGTTCGTGGGTTCGAGCCCCGCGTCGGGCTCTGTGCTGACAGCTAGCTCAGAGCCTGGAGCCTGTTTCAGATTCTGTATCTCCCTCTCTCTCTGATCCTCCTCTGCTCATGCTCTCTCTCTACCTCTCTCAGAAATAAATAAAACATTAAAAAAAAAAAAGAATCATTTCCAATTCCACAAAGAACTTGATTGCAGCCTGAAAGATAAAAAGGCTGACCAGCCCTTCCAACTACATTTTCTCCAATGTACTTCTTTCCCTCTGGGTACATAGTTTTCTTTTAGCTTAGGGGAGAAGGCCTCAAAAACATTTCTATCCGACTCTGAATATCACCTTCCGATTTGGTCAAATTTTTTATCATAAAGTTATTAAATCATTTCAAATGTCTTGTTAAGGTTTCAGTCAGGACGAACGGTAAATATTTCTGGCAGTACTGAATAAACCGGTTAATTTTCATTTTAGTGTCCCCTGGACTATTTAAGGGAATTACTGGTAAGAGTTTGTGGGAAAACACCTTGGAGTCCTGTCAATCTCAGGAGGGGCCATATGGGGGGGTGGGGCGCCCTCCCTGAGAAGTAGATTTGAGAAGAATCTGCATGGGAACTGTGAAGATGATCTCTTTTCCAGTGTCCTAGCTGATTACAATTGAGACATGGGTTTCCGGGCCAGTGTTTTGATAATAAACGCCTAGGAGGGGATAACGGGGGAGGCTTAGATGTTATTTTGAGCCTGTGGCCTTGGAGCTGATGTAAAGCTATCAGCTTGGTGAATTTCTGTTTGCAATCTTGCCCCAGGGTCCCTTCAAAATGCTCAGCTATAGTCACTAAAGTGGTGGCCCCCCATCCTATTTTCTGTTTTTTTTTTTAAATCAATCCACTAATCTCAAGAGATAATCCTATTACAAAGAGAGCAGCTAGAACAGGCTGGGTAACCTTATTTATTGTATTGGATTCTGAATACCCTAAAGAAGAGGGCCTCCAAGCAGGCTTTAAGGACTGCCATGGATTCATTTTTCTTCTGTTTGTATGTTTGAGTAATAGACCCATCAGCACTGGCAGGGAAGATTCTAGGCACCTGGCTGGCTCAGTGGGTTCAAGATGCAACTCTTGATCTCAGGGTCATAAGTTCAAGCCCCATGTAGGATGTAGAATTTATTTTATTTTATTTTTTAAATGCTTTATTTATTTTTGAGAGAGCGCGAGAGAGAGCGTGAGCGAGCAGGCAGGGGAGGGTCAGAGAGAGAGAGGGAGACACAGAATCCGAAGCAGGCTCCAGGCTCTGAGCTGTCAGCACAGAGCCCGACGCAGAGCTCGAACCCATGAACCGTGAGATCACGACCTGAGCCGAAGTCGGACACTTAACCAACTGAGCCACCCAGGAGCCTCCAGAGTTTAGTTTTAAAAAAGGAAGGTCAGCTGTTATTTTGAGAGCCCTTTCTGGTGGAGGACCCCAAATATCATCCTTGGGGTAGGATTTACCATCTTGCCTCCTGCATCCATTTTTGGGCTTCGTCAGGTCCTACCAACCGATGCACAGATTGCTACAGATGGAGCATCCTGGATTCTAAATTCTTTTTAAAAAACCTTTGGGATTCCCCGCTAGGTGTAGTAAATTCTTTAACTTATAATCAGTTCAGCCTTTGACCAAGGGGTGAAGGATACCTGAGCAGTTTTGTCGGCAACCTCAGGGAGTTTTATTTTTAAACAGTAACTAGTGCTCTCTTCAGAGTGGAAAGGCAGTTTGGGATGTAAAAATCGGAAGAGTGAGTACTGAGATGAAAAAGGAAGGGGGTAGTAGTAGGGTGATGTCAGGCTCCAGTAGTCTGTTTGCTGTACCTCTTATCCAGGACACTTTTAGGCAAGCAGGCTTGAGTGACAGAATATAGAAAGGGGCCCATAGGGAGCACCTGCTAAATACAGGCAGGCCCACTGGGCGACCCACCCTAACTAACCAATGGGCTACTTACAATTAGGCACAGGTTCCAACAAAGGGAGAATTCCACATGTCACCATATCTCCTTACCTTCCCCCTTTAAAAGCAGCCCCCTCCCTCTGGAGTCCTGCCCACAGCTCCCTCAAAGTGTATTCAATAAACTCGTTTTGCCTCAGGTGAGTTCGTTCATCTCCCAGGCCACAGCTTCTACCCAATCCTCGCCCCACATTTGGGGCCCCCCCACCCAATCGAGAGACACCCCATTAGACACCACATTACTCCCTTTAATTTTTTACGAGCCTTGTGTAACAAGGCTTTTAATGAAGCTATTTTGGAATCTCGGAGCCTTTTGCAAGCTTCTGTACACCAATGAAGTAGGCATCCCATTCTGTGTGCTCAACTGGGGATCCCTTGCTTTAAGTGAATTTCTTAAATGAGTGATTTTGTCTAATTGGAAAGCTCCCCATAATGGCCATTGTAATTCTGGGTTCTTCTTGGTACAATTTTCCCACCTTCCCAGATACCTACGACTTCCAGGCCTACAGTTCTTATACATAAAAGAAGCAGGTTGTCAGAAGGTGGCACGGTCCACTCTTAGGATCTAAAGGATCTCATTTCTTTAGTTGGGCCCTTGGGTTTCTCGGAGCCAAAGTATACACCTAAGCTCTTTGGCTTCCACGATTCCCTTTTAGCAATAGCCTTCACCTTATGTGCACATTCACAGAAACCAACAGTAACTGAGGAAATGGAAAAGTGGAAACAGATAGTAACCAATGAACCAGGGACTGAGGACGGGATTGAACCAGCCAACCTCAAAGAATGGCGATGGTGCATTAATTTAAAAAAAAAAAAAAAAAGGGAAAACTACAGAACTATAGCTGGGACCAGCAGTTCCCAATGTAGAATCTGGGGAAGGATCCCAGTGAAATGAAGAACTGGAAACTAAACATCACTCATTCCCAGCATGGAATACAGGCGCAAAACCAAGGTAAATGACACAGACGTGGTGAGGCAGCAGTAAGCTACTACTGGCCTGAAAAACATTAGAAGAAGGATCATCTGCTAGTGTAGCATGGGATAATCACAACTGATTATCAGAGAGATTCTTCAGAGCATAGTGTGGAGAGTCCATTTAAAAAGGATGAGACGTGTTAGGAAAGATATGGAAGGTAGAGAAAGCAGAATGGCATCGCTTGCCTTCAGGGGAAACAAATGATGAATTAAGGAAGTGAAATAGAAAAAGAAAGAAAAAATAATTCTATATACATTTCAGAAGTGAAACTGACAGGACCTGGTAAGCGAAGGAGAGAAACAAAACAAGTATTACTGTCATAGTAAATTGTTCTCTACTTAAATGACACCCTGTGATGATATGGATACATCTGTTTCCATTACATTTGTAGCAGGGAAGCCTCTGCAGTGAAGTGGATGAGTTCTTGAACCAAATATCTACTTCTCTTATAAATCCTTAAACTGACACTCTGCTTCATTTCTCCAGGTCTTATAAGTTTGGTAAATGTTTTTCAGCCTCATAGAACTTGCATAATTCTGTGTAAACTAATACCATTGGCCTATTCAACTGTGATAATTCCTCCAAGTGTCTAGGGTCACCCTAACCCAGACCCAACACCTGACATCTCTATGACCTCATTTCTTCATTTTCTTTTCTTTTTAGATAATTCTATGTATTCTTTATGGCAAAATACAAATTTATTTATTTTGAGAGAGAGAGAAAGAGGGCATGAGTGGGGAAGGGGCAGAGAGGGTGGGGGTGAGGGGGACAGAGAATCCCAAGCAGGTTCTCCACTGTCAACACACAGCCCGATGCGGGGCTCAATCTCACAAACCATGAGATCGTGACTTGAGCCGAGATCAAGAGTCTATGACCTCACTTCTTAAGTGAAATGGAAACTGAAGGATGAACATGTAGAAATGTCTGTGAGTTTGTATTCTGCCTGTGCGGACAGTCTATGAGCAAACAATTGGTATCTATCACTTGTAAAACAGTTGGAACAGATTAGCGCCATGGGGTGTCTCAGAGTTTATGCTGGTGTCCCAATCACTGTATGTGTAACTCAGGCAACTGGGGAAGACTGGAAAGTTTGTTTTTGTACTGAAGACATCTTGGGACAAGAGGGTCAGCAAATGGGAGAAGATATTTGCAAATGACCTATCAGATAAATAGTATCCAAAATTTATAAAGAACAATCAACTTAACTCACCACACACTGGGTCATCATCAAAAGTTCATTAATGATCTTTTTTGACAGAGTGCTTTGATATTTGTGTTAATAAGATAAAACTGACTCCAAATAAGGTAAAATATGACAAGGGTTGGTAATGAGTGAAGTCCTAGCTCATCTGTAACTGCTTTGAGACCCCACCAGGCACGAGACCTGAGAAATCAGTTTCCATATTGATAGCAACTATCCAAAAGTTATAACCTGGTAGGGGCGCCTGGGATGACCAGTCGGTTAAGCGTCCTACTCCTGCTTTGGCTCTGGTCATGATCTCCTGGTTTCGTGGGTTCGAGTCTCACTTCAGGCTGTGTGCTGGTAGTGTGGAGCCTCCTTACGATTCTCTCTCTGCCCCTCCTCTACTGGCACTGTCTCTGTCTCTCTCAAATAAATAAATAAACTTCAAAAAAATTTTTTTTCAGTTATAAGCTGGAAAAATCCTCCCAAAGCAAATGGGCAAAATCACTGCAGATTCCTTTGAACCACCGAAGGATACGGATAGTCCAGAGCCAAAGAAAACATGTAATGGTGGTATTTTAGGATGGGGACACTTCAGATATAAGAGATACTGTATCTTCCAGAAAGAATACAACATGGATATAAAGGATTTGTACCAAAGATTGCTTTTAATAGGGACTCAGGTACCCATATGAGGCCAGTATTCTTAAAAATGTTCAATATTTCATGACCAAAGTCAATGGCTCCTGAACAGGAAGTATCATTTAGCCCCGAGATTTGTGCCTGGCTCTTTAGAGGCATGTAGGAGGTGGGAACTATTTTTTTTTTCTTTAGTATTCAATAAATTCATATAGTGAGGGTTTTTTTTGTTTGTTTTCTGGATTTTTGTTTTTGTTTTGCAGGGAGATAAATTTGAAAGTGCTTAAGAAAGAGAACTTTTATGAAATCACATTGCTCATATGGATACTTATTTTGATTTTCATATTACATTTAGAAATGAAACAATGAGACCCAATACAAACCTTTTTAGGAAGCCGGTAGGATATGAGCTGGCATATGTATATGAAATACCTATGGTATCACAGATTGTACAACTTTGGTTCCTATTTTATACAGAAAAAAATTTCAAATCTTAGCACAGCACATGACATTTCACAAGGTAATTTTGGCTTATATTTTTAGTCTCCTGCTTCTTCCTCACACGTGCACTGAGCATTCATTTACTGAAAGCAACCTATTTTTTCCTATCTCCACGAATTTGCACATTCCTTTGCCTTGAACATCCTACTCTCTCTTTTCATCTGCTGAACTCCTTTCCCCTTCAAGGCCCACCTTTCCTGAGAGGCCCTGGCCTCATTCTTCTCTCCCCTTTCAAATCTACTTTCTCCCCAAATGCTTTTCTTTTCCTCCCCAAGTACTTTTTAGATACCTTTCTCATAACATTGGTTATATTGCTTTATAACTAATAATCAATCTAACCTGGTTTTCTCACTTGCCTGTAAGATTCTCATGGATGAGAACCATATTTCACCCTTTGTGGTGGCCCGTAACATATGCTGAGTGCTCAAATATGTTGAATACAGAATATGTTTCTCAGATCTGACCGCTTCACATTTATAGAAACACTCTCTTCCTTCTATAACATCACAGGCTCCTGATGTCCCTCCCCCCCTCCCACCTCAGTAGGAAATACTTCCCAGTCTCTGAACATACTTCTTTCTATGCTAACCTCTTAAACATTATCATTCTCAAAGCTCTGGCTCTTTCCTATGCTGTTCTCAGTGTCAAGCATCCTGAATTATTCCTTCTATTGCTATGACTTTCATTATCAACCATGTGCTGCTGAGTCCCAAGTAAGTATCTCTAGCTCAGACTTTTCTCTGCAAAGCAGGCATCCATACCCAACTGTGCTTGTGGACCAGGGAAGGAGTGGGGAGGATCACGGGCACAGATAGCTTTAGTAGGGAGGAGTTCTTTGTCCGGAGTTGTTCACATTGCTGGCACATGGCAATGATAAAAAGCAGATCGCTTTTAGTCAGTTTCATTATAGCTCACAGATTCCCTAGAGGGCGCACACCATTTTATTAGCCGGCACTCAGGGAGAGCTGCTCCCCATGTTACACTACTCGTTTGTGCGACGGTCTACTGACACTCACTATCTGCCACAGAACATTAAGTATACTCCAAATCTCTTCCTCCTTATGTGTTCCTGATCTTAGTAAATCATACCACCAACCACGAGGCTCACAATGCAAAAAATCCAGAAGCAATTGCAGATTTTGACCTTATGTTACCTCCCCTCCCCACATCGTGACAGTTTTGAAGCCTTGCTGATTCACCTGAAAAATCAATATGTAATTGTCCACTTCTCACCATTCTTATTCTACCCTAGTCCAAGATACTGTGATCTTTCACCTGATGATTAGCAGTCTTCTATTTTGTCTATTTCCACTTTTGATCTCTCCAACAGATTCATCTTCATCACACATTAGCCTTGGTGATACTGAAAAAATATACAACTGGACCCAGGAACTTCTCTGATTAAAATGTCATAGTATTTTCTCACTGTCCTTAAGATTAACCCCTAAAGTACAAGACTCTACATAATCCATCCAGGACTCCCCATCACTGTCCTTTAAAGGTCTATCTTCACTAGCATTTCTGCTTTATGAGGACAGGACTACTGTTCTTACTGCTGAATCCTCAGTGCTTATAGGAGTGTTTTGCATACGGTAGGCACTCCTAGACTACATCTCCAAGTTATGATTTTCTTTCAACACCTTATATTTTCCTCTATAGACACGCTTGTCCTTTGTTCACTGACTGTATGAAGCACTGTAAAGAAAAGACTTGCTGGGGCGCCTGGGTGGCTTACTCGGTTAAGTATCCGACTTTCACTTAGGTCATGATCTAGCGGATCGTGGGTTCGAGCCCTGCATCGGGCTCTGTGCTGACTGCCAGCTCAGAGCCTGGAGCCTGTTTTAGTCTGTGACTCCCTCTCTCTCTGACCCTCCCCTGCTCGCGCTGTCTTTCTCTCTCTCTCTCCTAGAAATAAATAAAAAATATAAAAGAAAAAAAAAGACTTGCTGATCTGATTTCCAACTTCATTTCCAGTAACCTACAAGGTGTTCAATATGTGCCCAATAACAATTGACTGAATGTATGATTTAATGATGAGATATAGTAAGTATATGGAGAGATATACTGGGATAGGAGATGTATGGCCCTATGCTTTTTAAGCATGTGAGATATATGTTTAATACTGAAAATTAAGAACAAATATAGGGAAAGAACCAAAAACATAGTACAGGGGATAAGCAGTAGATTAAGGGTGATGAGGAGGGAGGGATGGAATTCAGAGAAAGAAATCAGATATGGTTCTGTATAGCCAGGTAGTGACTAGACATTTCCCTGTGAATGGACGGTAAGTGCTTCAAGGTCCACACACCTAAAATGTGATCTATCACTTTTCCGTTGTCCAGCGACAACAACGAAAGCCCGGCTTGCTCTCCAGTAGACTTGTTCTCGAGCATGTCACCACCGGCCACCTAACTGCCTAAGTCCGAAACCTGGGAGTCACCTGTGACTCTACAATCTTCCTTAGCCTCCATCCATCTAACAGCAAGTCCCTTCAGATCTACAACAAATGGTCTGCCTCCTCTGCTAGACTTTGTGCTCGATGAGGAAGAGAACCATATTGGTTTTATCACGCCTGGGTCCCCAGAACCGAGGACGGTGCCTTACACACAGGAAGCCCTGAATAACTATTTGTTGAATAAACGAATGAACAGAAAATGAGAAGAGAAAGGGCACCTGGGTGGCTTAGTCGGTGAAGCATCAACTCTTGATTTCGACTCAGGTCATGATCTCACAGGTAGTGGGTTTGAGCCCCGCATCAGGCTCTGCGCTAACAGCACAGAGCCTGCTTGGGGTTCTCTCTCTCCATATCTCTCTGCCCCCCACCCCACTCTCCTTGTGCATGTGCTGTTCCTCTCACTACCAAAAATAAATACATAAACATCAAAAAATAAATAAATAAGAGAATGTGTATAGGAGGTAGAAAAGGCAGAACAGAGAAGGCTGTGACAAGTACCAAGGCCTAGAGATCATATCCCAAAGTTAAATCACTAAGTAGCATCAACAAAACTGGGCCTCTGCATAATTAAACTGGCCATCCTAACGGTCAGTATGTATTGATTTTATTGAGATCTATAGATTTCAAATATATATGTATTTGATCCCAAAATTTTGAAGGAATTCTGTATAAACCATGTTGTGACAGATCAGTTTATTTCATCTAAATCCAAGTATGGGATTAGTGGCATCTTAAACATTGAGTATTTAACTTAATTACACTGAACAGGGAAACTTGTCTCTTGTTATGTTTCTATGCATATGGATCTCAGAGCACGAAATAGATAATAGTTTTGTAACTAGGTCAGTGCACCTTTTTGCAAGTTTAATTCCTTCCTTCAAAATATGGGAATGTATGGGGCACTTGGGTGGCTCAGTCAGTTAAGTGGCCGACTTCGGCTCAGGTCATGATCTCACCGTTCATGGGTTCGAGGCCCGCATCGAGCTCTGTGCTGACAGCTCAGAGCCTGGAGCCAGCTTCGGATTCTGTCTCTCTCTCTCTCTCTCTTTCTCTCTAACCTGCCCCTGCTCACTCACACTCTGTCTCTCTCTCTCAAAAACTAAATAAACATTAAAAAAAAAAATCTGGGAATGTATGTAGCAAAACAGCAACAATGACCTCAACAGTAAAGATCACAATATTATGCTTGGATTACTCAATTATTAAAAACATATGTTAAATTATAAAGCACATATTAGCATAAATTTATGTGAACTTTATAGGGAAAAGGTATTATCTATATTAAAGTCAGACAGGTGCACCTGGGTGACTCGGTAGAGTGTCTGACTTCAGCTCAGGTCATGATCTCAGATCTCATGAGTTCAAGCCCTATGTTGGGCTCTGTGCTGACAGCTCAGAGCCTAGAGCCGGTTTTGGATTCTATGTCTCAGACCCCCTCTGTCCCTTCTCCACTCATGTGCTCGTGCTCTCTCTCTCTCTTAAAAATAAACAAACATTAAAAGAAAATTACAAAAATAAGAAAAGAAAAGAAAATAAACACAGACATATCTATTTCTGAACTCCAACCCAGAGAAATAAAACACTGTTTCCTCCTGGTGATCTGGTGATAGATAACAAAAACATCAGTTCAAGCTTTTACCATACCTTTAATGTACTCTTCGTATCATTATTTTGCTTGGAGAAATGTAAATCCCTTTCCTTACTTTTCCCTAATAAGAAAAAGTCAACCAGACTTAGAAATACTGGCAGCTTAGAGTTTTTTCTTATCATTCTCAGTCTAACAGGTGAATGCCAATAGGTTTGTTCATTTTTGTTTGAGATAAAGCGCCTAAGACCTGAAATTCTACCAGTCAGATTTTTAGGGAAGCTTTCAGTACGCTTTGCATGGATTTCAAATACAGGAGTGCCTGGGTGGGTCAGTCAGTTGAGCGTCCAACTTCAGCTCAGGTCATGATCTTACAATCTGTGAGTTTGAGCTCCGTGTCGGACTCGGTGCTGACAGCTGAGTCTGAACCCTGCTTTGGATTCTGTGTTCCTGTCTCTCTCTATTCCTACCCCGCTCATGCTCTGTCTCTATCTCAAAAATAAACAAACATTAAAAAAAATCAAATGCGAGAGGTTACATGTGGAAGCACTCATTTATTTCCTTTGAAGCGGCTTGTGTATTCATCAACCACGAAGTTCTAAGTATGTGCTATGGTGCATGTTGAATCTACCCTCGCCCACACCTTCTCTCATCCTCATTCTCAGAAGCTTTAGGTTTTCAGAAGTGTCATTACAGTATTCAAGCCACACTCAAAAAACCATTATCAATTTCACAGGCTTGATTTCCAAGAGTTACCTTCCTGAGTTTATTTACCATATGTTTATTTACCACCTCATAAGTGCCAAGAACTTTTTGATGCTTTGTGCAAGATACAAGTCCTCAAGAAGGTGAAAATCAAGTGTAGAAAAATTTCAGGAGTTATTCTATCCATTATGAAGTGGGGGAAATCACTAGAACTTCAATGAGTAGCCAAGAGGAGTAACAAGACTATAGCTCTTCCACTGGAGCACTGCTGGGGGGTAAATGAGCAAATACACATGAAGATCTTGGACAGTGTCTGCCACAATGTCACTGCTAAATATGAGCTATTATATCCTATTTTATAGTGAGGGCTCCGAATCTCATGGTTACAGGAACTTCTTCTGGGTCACATAACTTTTAAGTAGCAGATTTAGGACATCAATTAAGATTTATCATACTACACACCCCATGTTATCTTTATTACCACAGAGAGCTACAACCTGAACAACCAGGACCATCCTTTTCTTCTTCAAAATCTTTTTAGTTGCAGCACCTGGGTGGCTCAGTCAGTTAAGCATTCAATTCTTGATTTCAGCTCAGGTCATGATCTCATGGTTCACGAGTTCGAGCTCCGCATCAGGCTCTACGTCAACAGTACAAAGCCTGCTTGGGAGTCTCTCTCTACACTCTCTCTCCTTCCCCTGCTTGTATGTGCTCTCTGTGTGTCAAAATAAATAAACTTAACAAAAGATATTTTTAATAAAGATTAACTGAATGAATATTGACCTGAATTTGTATATGCATAAATCTGTAGTGAGGACTATTGTACATGCACCTGAGCACAACAGCCCAATGCTTTCGGAACTCTTACTGAGCTCTTTGCACAAATAAGACAACTGAGGCACAGAGGAATTAAGTATTCGGATAGGTCTCACATCAGTAAGTGATTCAGCTCTCATTCGATCCCCTTTCTAATTCCCAGGAGCCATACTGATAACCACTTTGCACCAAAGGCTCTACTGCCTTTGACTCTAATTGCTGGAGGTAGTTGTGTTCCTTTGTTTCTCCCAAGAAACCAAGAACTGGGCGCCGGGATGGCTCAGTGGGTTAAGCGTCTGTCTTTGGCTCAGGTCATGATCTCATGGTTTGTGGGTTCAAGCCCTGCACCGGGCTCTGTGCTGACATCTCAGAGCCTGGAGCCTGCTTCAGATTCTGTGTCTCCCTCTTCATGGCCCTTCCCTACTTATGTTCTGTCTCTTTCTCTCTCTCTTAAAAAGAAACATTAAAAACTGAAAATTTAAAAAAATATAAAAGAAACCGAGAACTGTTATGTGCTCCTGTCTAAAAAAGCACAGCTGACCCCCTATACATCCACAGCTCTTTACAACTCAAAATTGCAGCCACACACATGTTCTCATTATAATTCCACAGCTACTTATTTTATCTATTACATTTTACTCATCCACTCATTCAGTTTTAGTTTTGACTCTCAGTCAGGCACAGCATTCTACCTAATTATAAAAAGTTGAAGCAAAGAGGTTCCCTGCTCTTGGGCTGCTCACAGTCCTATGGGGTTTAAACACAAAAGAATTACTGCTCTAAATGTTCATACTGTCCTTCTCTGTCCGTCCTGTTCATATAAATATGTGTGTATGTTGGCATGTGCACACACACACATAGCCACATAGTCACATGTATATATATACACACAAAACTCTAACTGGTATAAAAATCTTTGAGTATGATTACATTTAATCTGTATACGCTCTACTAAGTTTTTTTATTATTCAAGTATAATCAAAACACTGTTCTATTAGTTTCACGTGTACAATAGAATGTTTCTACAATTCTATACATTTCTCAATGTTCATCAAGGTAAGTATACTCTTGGGGCCCCTGGGTGGCTCGGTCGGTTAAGCGTCCGACTCCAGCTCAGGTCATGATCTCACAGTTCGTGAACCCCAGACGGGGCTCTCTGTTGACAGCATGGAGCCGGCTTTGGATCCTCTGACCCTCCCCTGCTCTCATTCTCTCTCTCTCTCTCTCAATGATAAATAAACATTAAAAAAAAAAAGACAAGTATACTCTTAATCCCCTTTATCTATTTTACCCATACCCTCACTCACCTCTAATAGCTTTCTTTAAAAATATATACAATGTGGGGCACCAGGGTGGCTCACTCAGTTAAGCGTCCGACTTTGGCTCAGGTCATGATCTCACAGTTTGTGGGTTTGAGCCCCGCATCGGGCTCTGTGCCGACAGCTAGCTCAGAGTCTGGAGCCTGTTTCGGATTCTGTATCTCCCTCTCTCTCTGACCCTCTCCTGCTCACACTGTCTCTCTCAGAAATAAATAAAACATAAAAAAATTTTAAAAAATATATACAATGTTTTCCTTCTTTCTTTCTTTTCTTCCACAAATGTTCATCGGAACAAATGTTCACCTTCCCTGAATGCTCACCAGAACCAAGAACGGTACATAGACATTCTGCCTGTGTGCATGATGCCAGTAAGCATCCAAGTCCAACAGTGGAAGCTGGCCACCACATTCCATGGCGATGCTGTTATATATTTATGTGGATAGTGGAAGACTCATGGTGCTCAAGCGCTCTGGGAAGGACAGCCACATACAGCACCAGGCATTCATGGCTTGAGCAGTGCCCATCACTACCGTCTTGATTTGAGACACCTAGATGTCAGGAGCCCTCAGGTGAAAATTGTATATTCCTCATTATCTGAAAATAGCGTGTCTGCTGAAGTTAATTACTGAAAGAACTCCGCACAGAATGTCGCTGTGTCATGCTTCTGTCCTAAACTAGGACGGTATCATTGTAACACATAAAAGTAAGTCTTTGTATTTACTCTAATGAGCTTGCTTCTCAGTTTTGCTAGTGACATGAAAAACTAATAGCGGGTCGATATAATGTCTCTATTGTAATTATCACGCCATTTCTTTTCTCTTCCTATATTCTTCTCATGTTACATTTTAATGTGTTTCTGCTCAAGTCAATTCAATTTATCAGTAGGCAAGAGGCATGAAACAGGGCTGATTTGCTCTGGATTTACTTACAAGTAAACTGTAAAACTCAATTTTCAAGTTCAGTTTTCAATCAGATACACATGAGAAGAACAATTTGGGGAATACCATTATTTACAGAGATTTAATCTGATGTAAATATGACGGGAAAACATGAAAGTGTGAGACATAGCTTGCATCTGCAAAAATCTGTGTTTTCTTTTTGCTTCTCCATTGAAAAGGGATTTGAGAGTCACAGTCAATAATATGATCACCTAGGAGGCATCATGGAAGAGGGGCCCAACCGATCTACTAGGGCAGTGGTTTTCAAACCAAAATGTGCATATCTGTGTGGAGCGGTCCATGACGGTGTTTTAAAGAGGTGCCCGGATGTGGCCAATTCTAAGAGAATGGATTTTTTGTTCCATACCACCTCTGCAATCCTGATTGGCCTGGAAATATCTGGAGGGTAGGGTCCAAGCAGGTTCACCTTTCCACTCTCTTTTCTGGAGCCTCCTTCTCCCACTTTACAAAAGAAATTCAGAGCTTTTGAGCTGTCACCAAAATCACAGCATGGGATATTTCCCTGGTGAGAAAAAACTTCCCAGGCACCAGACACAGGCTCAGTTTGAAACCCTGTCTTAACCATTGAGAACGTGAATCAACCTTTGTTGTGTAGATGCAATTCTCCTGCTTTCCAATTCCTGCCTTTCAACCACATTGAAGGAGGACCTGAAGCCGTTAAAACAGCTGATGAATTTTTGACATACAATTCAGAGTTTCTGTGAGTGGGAGACATCAGTAAAATGAAACTCCTTTCCCATCACATTTATCCAGGGACATATAAACTCACTGAAAAAATTATTCTTACCCACTGCACTTAAGAAACACATTTCTAATAAATATTTGTTGTAGGTTTTTAGTTTAAAAATTTTTTTAATGTTTTCTTTGTATTTATTTTTGAAAGAGAGACAGAGCATGAGCAAGGGAGGGGCAGAGAGAGGGAGAGGAGACACAGAATCCGAAGCACATTCCAGGCTCTAAGCTGTCAGCACAGAGCCTCATGTGGGGCTCAAACCCGCCAACCATGAGATCATACCTTGAGCTGAAGTCAGACGCTTAGCCAACTGAGCCACCCAGGTGCCCTGGTTTTTAATTTTTTATCCAAATATGTAATGTTATATTTGGGTCAACTGTGTACTACTAAAGACGTGTAATGATCACTCAATCCTTCAGGATTGTTTTTTTCAACCCCTAGGAATGTATGCTTACAGGAAATGTTTAAATGAGCATTTTAACACACATACATATTTTTGTGCCAAAGAAATATGATCTGATGTTCCGTAAAAGGCTTAAGCATAAAATATATTACACTAGTGTAAAATATTGTGGAAATGGCTATATGAGTTACAAGATAAAAAGGAACAATGTTAAATTTCTGACAGTTATAGTACATAGTGTTCGTGTGCATTTTAATGGAGAATGGTGTAAGTCCAATTGTTTTGATATATAGATACGATTCGATTCGACACATTTAAAGGATGAGGAAATATTTTTATTTTACAAATTCAACATTTATGAGAGCCTGGGAGGCTTAGTCGGTTAAGCGTCCAACTTTGGCTCAGGTCATGATGTCACGGTTTGTGAGTTCGAGCCCTGCTCTGGGCTGTGCTCTGTCAGCACAGAGCCCACTTGGGATCCTGTCTCCCTCTCTCTCTGCCCCTCCTTTGCTCTTGCTCTGTCTCTCTCTCAAAAATAGATAAAAAAATCACCATGTGTTCTTAAGTATACTTACTCTTTGTGATCATTTATAAATACGGTGAATTTTTGTAGCTTTTAATTTATAAGGTTGTGGGCCAGTAAGCATATTCAAAGTGTGTTTGTGGTCTATAGAAGCAAAAACAGTTTGCTGAATACTGTTCCAAGAAAACTGTCAAATAATTTTCTCAGAGGAAAGCTTCCTTCCATTGAAATCTTACAAGGAATCTCGATATATAAACCAGATGTGCTCGGAACAGCTGTGCCCACCCCTCTGCCTCCCACCCTTCTCTAACCCCACAGGCAGCCCTCCAAGTGTCTGTCTTCCCTGCAGCTGCTAGAAAAGTTTGCAAATCACTGATCTAGTACAGCCTCTTATTTTATACTTGGGAAGTAGTGGCTCAGAGCCCGTGAATAACTGAACTATCCCCAAACCCAGTTTATCTGCCTTCAATTCAAAAACATAACATAGATGGGGCACCTGGGTGGCTCAGCTGATTAAGCGTCTAATTTTCGCTCAGGTCATGATCTCGTGGTCCGTGGGTCTGAGCCCCCACCCGTCCGGCTCTCTGCTGACAGCTCGGAGCCTGGAGCCTGCTTCGCATTCTGTGTCTCCCTGTCTCTCTAACTTTCCTAGCGAGTTCTCTATCAAAAATAAATAAATATTTAACAAAATTAAAAAAAAAACAAAACTAACGTGAAACCGATCACAAAGTGCTATTCTACCCCCATGGTTTAACCTAGACTTTAATAAATCATTGAAACATGAGTAATTAATATATGATTTTTTTTTTGTCCTTTAGGAAAAAAAACATGAGGGGTGCCTGGGTGGTTCAGTCAGTTAAGCGTCCGACTTCGGCTCAGGTCATGGTCTCACTGTCCGTGGGTTTGAACCTCGAGTCGGGCTCTGTGCTGGCAGCTGGCTTGTAGCCTGGAGCCTGTTTCAGATTCTGTGTCTCCCTCTCTCTCTGACCCTCCCCTGCTCATGCTGCCTCTCTCAGAAATAAATAAAAAACATTAAAAAAAAAACATGAATTTAAAAAGCTCATTGTAAAGTTTGTATCATGGTTCCCCTCTTTTTCATAAGGGTTAAGGCAATCTAAAGGGTTGAGTAAAATGCCCAGATTATGTAATGCAAAGGAAAGGCAAGTTTGTGTAAGTCAAGTGTTAATTTAAAAAAAAAATTTTTTTTAGTGTTTATTTTTTGAGAGAGAGAGGGAGACACATAATCCTAAGCAGGCTCTAGACTCCGAGCTGTCAGCACAGAGCCTGACACGGGGCTCCAACCCACAAGCCATGAGATCATGACCTGAGCCGAAGTCGGCTGCTTCGCCCACTGAGCCACCCAGGTGCCCCTCAAGTGTTAATTTAGAAAGAGATCTACCTAAATATAGACTGCTTAACACTCATTTTAATAAATGCATTTAAGGACAGGACACATATTTCATTGACAGGAAGACATGTGAACTGATAGTTTCATTTCTTCGTTGTTCAATAAGCCATTTTGATGTCTTATTGAAAACACTTTCCCTTTTTTTCTGGTGGAAATTTAAAAAAAAAAAAAAAGGGAGAAGCCCCTCTTCTGCCTGCCCTTTTACTACAGTGTTGGCCTGAGCTTACCTGTGCAAGCAGAGAATTACACTGGACCACATGTTTCTGATTTCTTATACCAGTACTACCTTTAAACCATCAGCTGGATCTGTAAACTGAAACATTCATGACACGCTTCTTGGATCAACAGTAACAATCGAATTAGCTAATCCCACTGCCTGGACAAGCCGCTGATGGTTAATTGCATGTATACATAGCAAGGATTTCCAAGCCCTGATGTCAGTATTTCTTGCCTCTTCCTTAGGTTTATGCCTGCACTTACCGCTCTGACCCCTGCTACTGCTTTCCTCCTTGCATGTGCTAGGCTCACTGACCTTGTCGCCCTTCAATTTGTCCAACCAACCAGGTGCACCCCTGCTCCAAAGCCTTTGCCCTGGCTGTTCCCTTTGCCTGGACTACATTTCCCCTCGATAAAGGGCACGACTCACCCTCACACTTTTCTCAAGTCTCTCTTCTAAAAATCTCTTTGCCCATGAGATCTACTCTTACTGTTATCCTGGTTCTTCCTTCTTTTGGACGTATTACCATCAAACATGCTATATAAGTTTTTTGGTTTTGGTTTGGTTTGGTTTTGTACTGTGTTCCTCTCCGCCCTCCAAATATAACTTCCACAAGGGAAGAATATTTTTTTGTCTGAAGGAATAAATGAAACTTGATTTCAAATATGATAAAATAAAAAAAAAATTCAGTAATGAGGAAGATAATAAGATACGACAATGGGACCTCCTATTTACGGAAGATACTAGTTTAGGGAATAATCTGGGAAGAAGATAACAGTAACTTATATACAGAGGAACAGGTTTTAAGTGATTATTTCATATTAAGGAGAACAAGAGAAAAGGAGACCTTGAATGAGGACAGACAAATCGGCACAGCTGGATCCAACGCATTTTCCAAAACAGACTCAAAAGGGAATGTGGCCTGCACGGTCCTTCCTGTGACAGACTGAATGTTATCACCTGTGGTGTTTGCTGGCCCTCAGAACCGGAAGTAAGTCTAATGTTAATAGAAATACCCTACCCTATCTCCCTTACAAGTGAAACTTGTATGTTACAGACAATAGGGAACTTGTTTCAAATGTATTGTATATTATCAGCTTAGTAGCAGCATTTAAATTCAATTCACAAAACCACTTTAGATTAAGGCAGCATAAAGAAGGATCCTGTCAATGCTAATGCTGTGAAGTAACTCAAATTACGTTTCACCATGGGCTCCAAATTTTAAGGTGGCTGCGTGCAGTTTACTAAGAGAGCAATATTGTGTTTTAACGTACGTTCTTATATGGTGTTAATTACTTGGAAATATGCTCATCTTCTTCATTAGAATGCTCTCTCATCCCTTTTTCACTTCCCACTCCTGACCTACATCTTGGGACACTAATGATAAATGCAAGTAAGAGAAGAAAGGCAAGCTACCTCTACCCTTAAAATTAGGCTCACATATTCTTTTCCTATAATACACACTGAAAAGCACACTAAAGTATACGTAACTTGCTTTGAAAATGTTACCTTGCCTTAAATATGATCCTGGAAAAAATTCAAAAGCACTGTTCCAAATATAGATAAGGTCATCACCAGGAGATAGAGAATGAAAACCCAGAGTCAAGTAGGAAAATTGTAGAATTCAGATGAAGCCGTTTCTTTTAGTGAAGACAAGCAGCTGCTCTCAGGGAACAGACTGTATTTCCAATTGGCAGAAGGCTGCAGTTCTGATAATGCTACTAACACAAGGCCACAGGTTCTCAGATAAAAACTACTGCCTCAGGGACGGAGGTGTCAAATTAAAGGAACAAACTTTACCTGTTTGAAAAGACCAATCACAGGAACCCAGATCCAAGGAGCTTAGTTCCAGGGCTGGGAGTACAAAAAGGTTGGAATGAAGCCAAAAGCTGGATTCAAGTCCAAGTTCATTTAAAGCCCTGCCATCCGCCTAGTGTGCTCACTCGTGGCAAGCTGCTTTACCTTTTGCCACATCGCGTTCACCCATCTCCCATGTAGAATTTTCGATATGTTACTAGTTTACAATTTCCCACGACTGGATTCCAGCTCTCCCTGCCTCCATTCTCTCCTCCTTTAATCGTTCTCTTTAAGGGAATCTTCTGAAATCCAAACGTGACCTCCATAGAAGTAAAACCTTGGCTCGCAAGTAACCTGTTCTGCGAGTGTTCCGCAAGATGAGCCAACACTTCTCATACATTTTAACGTGATAGATGAGCGAATTCTCGCAACACGAGTAGTACGTGTCGCCGAACACCACGTTATTGGAACTGAGGCAGTGATTCTTGAAATTCGCTTTTATACACATATGCCTTTGGATTCTATGCCTTTCTGGAACAAATTATGCTCGCAAACCAAGGCTGTACTGTACCTTGCTTGAACCATTCAGTGACAAACGCCTATAAATGTCAGCTTCTAAAGCTAGGAATTTTCCTTTGTTTTGTTCTCAGCTATATCTCTAGTGATTACAAAAGTGTTTATCCTTAAGAGGGATCAGACAACTACTGAATAAACTCTAATTTGTTGTCATGATAATAAATGATCCTCCTCATGACAGCATAATGTCTTTCACGAGCTGGCAATAAAACACCTTTCAGGCCCTTTTCCTATCATCTCTATGCTCTACTTTAATCTTACGTACCAGAAATCCACCACGTTCCCAGAGGCTGCCCATAGTTCCTTGTGGCAAGGCTTTGCCTGCATGGACACTTTCTTCTTCGAGGCAACGAGTGAAGTTTCTGTAGAGAGTTGGCTAGCAAAATGGAGTCTTCTATGACGTGACATTCTCATGGGAGTGACATCCATCACCTTTGTCATGTTCTAGTGCTTAAAGTCACAGGACCTGCCCATACTCAAGAAGAGGGAATAATAAAGGGGTGAATACTAGGAGGTAGGCATTAGGCCACCTATGACAGAGATCAGAGTCTTGTTTGCAATGTTGGCATTGCAGCGAGGTAGACGGGGATGACATTCACTAAGACTAAGAGCAAGTTCGGGGCGCCTGGGTGGCTTAGTAGGTTGGGTGTCTGACTTTGGCTCAAGTCATGATCTCACGTTTGTGAGTTCGAGCCCCGTGTCAGGCTCTGTGCTGACAGCTCGGAGCCTGGAGCCTGCTTCCGATTCTGTGTCTCCCTCTCTCTATGCCCTACCCCACTGAGGCTCTGTCTCTCTCTCTCTCTCAAAAATAAATATATATATATATTTATTTAAAAAAAGAACAAGTTCAAAGTGGGACTATAAATGGGTGAGTTTTAAGATCAGGAGTACCCTAGTAAGAATCTTGAATTTAAAGAGCCCTTGAGGTATCTGTTTACAAATGCTGAGAGTAGGATATACAGATCTGAAATCTGGAACATAATTTCAGGCTGGGGAAATACATTGAAAAGGTTGTCAGCATATACTGGCAGCTGCAATATGAGAATAGAAGAGATCAAAGAGGGAAGAAAGTCATTGTTCAAAGGAACTTCCACACTGAAGGCCCCTGAAAAGGACAAGTATTCATAAAACAAATATTTAGCCAGTGTCTCTCATGTGTCAAGCGTGTTCAGTGTTGGCCAGTCTGTGTGTCTCGAGCTCCGGTGAAACGTCAGAACCACGACAGTAAGACTGCAAATGATTTTAGACCAAGACTCTTCGTCATCCCTGAATCTAAAAATAGAGAGTAATTATTTGCACGTAAATGTTAAATCTACTATGAAGTAAAGGATTTACCTCATTTACCTGTTATAAACACACACGCGCACACACACACCCACACTCACAGACTATTCCTAGGAATAGGAAGCTACTGCATTCTGTACTGTGTTTCTTGCTCTTCTTCAGGATATTTAAATAGGCTTTCTCCAAATGATAGAGTTAACCGTTCAGATTTAACCAACTCACAGTATTCATATTATAAGGAATAAAACAAAGAGCGCTATACAAATCAATAAAATTACTCAGTAGAGCAAACAAAAAGTGTCACTTCCAATATAGGCTTTGTGCAAACATAATTCCTTCGGATTTTCTCTAACTTGTACGATGGCAAAATTCAATATGTAATTAGAAATCTACAGTTTCTCCTAACATTATAGAGTCAGGCAGACTTTTGTTACTTCACTGTAAAATAGATGTAGGTAACCTGAGCAGTGACTGCCTAGAAGTTAAAGAAAGAACTTAGAATATTCACTTAAACGTAAATCCTGATGAGTTAAAAATAAATAAGAGAGAGAACTATGCTAGAAATGTAGTTAAATTCGTTCTTTTTTTTTTTGCATAGTTGAAAACCTAGGTTCAACAGATATAGTTTGCATATCTCAGAAAAAAGTGAATGCAAAATGATCACAGGGGCACCTGGGCGGCTCAGTTGGTTACACGTCCGACTCTTGATTTCTGCTCAGGTCATGATCTTATGGTTCTAGGGTTTGAGTCCCATGTCAGGCTCTGGGCTGACAGTTCATGGCCAGGTGGAGATTCTCTGTCTCCTCCCTTCTCTCTGCCCTTCCCTTTCCCCTTCTCTTTCTCTCTCTCAAAAATAAATAATTAAAACATGGGAAAAAAGGATGGCAGCATACAAAAACTGTTAATTCCTAACGAACAGAGATTGAGAGAAGGCAAGGAAGACTGAGACCAATTAACTCATAAGTAAGAATAAGCCTCAAAAGGTCAAAATAAAGTGAGCTTTTCTGCATTGAATCATGGAGGTCTCATGGAATCCAGACCTTGTCACTTCACCCTGCTTAAATATCGCTTCATGCAACATAAACGGATGGGGCATAATAATGAAAGACTGTATTTGCCAACTTATAAGGAATAATGCCTAAGTCTTGAGACCGTCATGAAACTCTCGGGTGACCGTGTGACCGTATGTTTCTCCCCAGCAAATGCAATGCAAGAGATCTTTAAGAAGTAAATAACTCTTTGATACTCATAATGTTTTATCTAGCGCTCCATAAGCAGTACTTTTCATCAAATTAAATAGAGAAATTATGCTTTTCTCATTTCTATAGAGAGCATATGGTTGGCTGGCTTGTTGATGCCAAAGATGCGAGCTACCATGAAATTCATTCTTCCTGTTTAATTTAGGAACAGTTTGTTGCTTTTGTTTTCTTTCTAAGGACTGCCACTTTCCTTGGCTCTTTTGTTTGCTCCCTCACTCCTTCCATCAAGAGAAAAAAAAGGCGGGGGGGATATGAGTTAGCTTTTATTTTTGGACTCATTTTTCTTACAAAGAAGTAACACGTTAGCTAGTTGATGAGAATTCTAGCGTAGGTGTCCAGGCAAGTAGACGGTAAAGCCAAGACACAGATACTGGGAATGGGTGCCCAAGGTCACAGGGCATAATTTACAAGTGTCAGTCATGGCCTCTTGCGACTTTGTAGGTATGCCCAAATTGCTAACCTTAGAGTAATATTATAAATTAATGTTCCAGAAGGCCACATATGATTGAAATTCTGGAAAAGAAGTAAATGAGCTCTTTTCAAAGATATGTACAAATAGATATGGAAAGAGGGGCTTTGTTATGATTTTAGGATACTTACAACTCTCTAGAGAAAAATATACTCTATGACACATTAAATTTTAAAAACACACCATAATATCTTAGTTTTAACATGAGGCTCTCATCTTGAGCACCAGAAAGGAATCCACTATTGGCAGTCACTAGGAGTCTTCCTTTGAAGAAGGAAAGTGTGATGTCACTTTAATGGATGAACAGATCTGGTGAGTATTACTGTAGGCTGGTTGGCTGGGAAGCTAAGACACAGGCACAGGTCACATACATAAGGCAGGATATGACCAGGCATTATGACAAGGCTTCCAGAAAATGCCACAATAACACAGGAAAGTGAGGCAGTTTTATGACTGAGGATATTGAAAAAAGGAAGACATACTATTTGGCAGGGGGGACCACTTAGGAAGTCTAGAAGTGGGAATAACAGCATTCCAGAAATGTGCAAACCCCAAACTATGCAAAGTAGTTAGAGCATAAAGAGTGGATGAAGGGCTATCAACAACAGCCAAAGAATGGAAAGAGCCCAAGTGTTCATCGACGGATGAATTGATAAAGAAGAAGTGGTATATATACACAATGGAGTATTACTCGGCAATCAAAAAGAATGAAATCTTGCCATTTGCAACTACGTGGATGGAACTACGTGGATGCAACTAAGCGACATTAGTCAAAGAAAGAAATAATCCTATGACTTCACTCATATGAGGACTTTAAGACACAAAATAGATGGACATAAGGGAAAGGAAGCAAAAATAATATAAAAGGGAAGGGGACAAAACATAAGAGACTCTTTTTTTTCTTTTAAATGTTTTTTATTTATTTTTGAGAGAGAGAGCCAGCATGAGCAGGGGAGAGTCAGAAAGGGAGACACAGAATCCGAAGACAGGCTCCAGGCTCTGAGCTGGCTGCCAGCACAGAGCCCGACGCGGGGCTCGAACCCACAAACTGTGAGATCATGACCTGAGCCGAAGCCGGACGCCCAGCCGACTGAGCCACCCAGGTGCCCCAAGAGACTCTTAAATATAGAGAACAGAGGGTTACTGGGGGTGTGTGGGAGGGGGGTGGGCTAAATGGGTGAGGGGCATTAAGGAATCTACTCCTGAAATCACTGTTGCACTATACGCTAACTACCTTGGATGTAAATTAAAAAAAAATTAAAATAATGTAATATAATGTAAACTTTTAAAAAAGAGCGGAGTGGATGATGGGCATGATAGAAAAGAAAGGCTGCATTGGCAGTCTGAAGTTCCTTTTTTTTTTTTTTTAATGTTTTATTTATTTCTAGGAGAGAGAGACAGACAGCGTGAGCAGGGGAGGGTCAGAGAGAGAGGGAGTCACAGACTGAAACAGGCTCCAGGCTCTGAGCTGGCCATCAGCACAGAGCCCGACGCGGGGCTCGAACCCACGAACTGCGAGATCATGACCTAAGCAAAAGTCGACGCTTAACCAACTAAGCCACCCAGGCGCCCCTTTGAAGTTGAATTCTAATTTAAAATCAAGTCTCCACCCTTTACCAACTGAGTGACTTGGATAATACACTTAAGTAATCTAAGTCCCAGTTTCCCTGTCTTTTTAAAATGGGGAGGGTGCCTGGGTGGCCGCGCAATTAGTTAAGCGTCAGATCTTGACTTAGGTAATGATCTCGCAGTTTCTCGGTTCCAGTCCCGCACTGGGCTCTGTGCTGACAGCTCAGAGCCTGGAGCCTGCTTCAGATTCTGTATCTCCCTCTCTCTCTGCCCCTCCACGCTCGTGCTCTGTCTCTCCCTCTCTTTCTCAAAACTGAGTAAATGTTAAAAAAATTTTTAAATGGGGATAACAAGACTTTTAAAAATATTTATATAAAGAACATCCTAGCCCATTTCTTATACAAAGTAGACAGTTAATAAGGTAATACCCACTTCTTCAGTTTTCTGTCCTAAAACATTACTGTATCTAGTTATAATTTATACAGATATAACCTCTGCCTAATATATGTAGTTCTGAAAATCCCTATAAAGTATACATATTTGTAACTAATATCGCATTTAAATGTGCCTATGTGGATCAATATTTAAAGAAATAACATAGATAAAACTTTTGAAAAGGAAATAATTTCCCTTTATTACCTCAATTTTCTCCTTCCATAAATCCTGACTTTCAGACATCATGTTTTCTTAACAAGTACTATAACTATGTGAACTTGCCTTTCAAACAAACTTTGACTCCAGAGAGGTGTATGCAAATTCAGTCTCACAGCCTAGAATTTGCTTTCTTTTGAACAATTATTTATTTATTTATAATGTTTATTTATTTAGTTTTGAGACTGGGGTACAGGCAGAGAGAGTGGGAGAGAGAGAGAGGGAGAGAGAGGATCCCAACCAGGCTCCACACTGCCAGTGCAGAGCCCAATGTGGGGCTCAATCTCACAAACCATGAGATCATGACCTGTGTCAAAATCAAGAGTCAGAAGCTCAGATGACTGAGCCACCCAGGCGCCCCTAGAATTTGCTTTCTTATCAGAGATGTGTGGTCAAGGAGTCAATCTGTAGCCACCACTGGCAATACTTCACTGACTAGTGGATACAAGAGACATGAGACAGTGTGAATTTCTACACATCCAAATTATTGGCAGGCGGAAGGACAGGTTAGTAGACATAGCATAGTGTATGTTCAGTTTGTTCTTGTAATGGAAAAGTTAATTCTGACATTGGCATATGAGAAGAACTAAGGCAGAAGAGTCTAGTATCCTGCCTGGGATTCAGTTTGGAAAATCGTTTTGAAAACATGCCTCATGGGGCGCCTGGGTGGCTTAAGCGTCCGACTTTTGCTTAGGTCATGATCTCGCGGTTCGTGGGTTCGAGCCCTGCGTTGGGCTCTGTGCTGACTGCCAGCTCAGAGCCTGGAGCCTATTTCAGAGTCTGTCTCCCTCTCTCTCCTGACCCTCCTGCTCACGCTGTCTCTCTCTCTCCTAGAAATAAATAAAAAAATATTTAAAAAAAAAAAAGAAGAAAAGAAAGCATGCCTCATGTGTTCCTTAGAGTTGCTGTGGTAAGAAGGCTTAGGAAAATATCCGAAAAGAAGTTTCCAAACCTCTGGCAGAGGCTGTATTAGGGCCACCAATCAGCTCTGAGAATTAAACATGGTGGTACTACACTCTGACCTTGTTTGTACCTTGACTCTTGACCAAAACTATCCTGGCTGAGGGAAGGGTGAAGAAATGAGACTCACTTGGCATTTAATTTGCTGAGAGAATGAAAGAGAAATGTGGGCTGGAGGAAAAGAGGTGCTAACGTGACACCTCAAATTGTACTTTCTTAGCATTCCCATCAAGGAGATTTCAGGGTGGAGTCCAGGTGACTCAGAAACAAGAAGCACCTAAACTCTGGAGAAGACGAATAGATTTGCTCTGAAG
>JAESUZ010005366.1:0-24813 GCA_017311185.1 Proteles cristata cristata
AACCAACATCACAGAAATGCAAACAATAAGAGAATACTAGGAAAAAATATATGCCAACAAACTGGACAATCTGGAAGAAATGGGCTAATTCTTAGACACACACTTCCAAAACTCAAACAGAAGAAATAGAAAATTTTAATAGGCCCATAACCAGCAAAGAAACTGGATCTGTTATAAAAAATCTCCCAAGAAATCAGAATCCGGAGCCAGTTACCTTCCCAGGTGAATTCTATGACACATTAAAAAATTTTTAATGTTTATTTATTTTTGAGAGAGAGACATAGAGACAGAGACAGAAAGAAACAAAATCCAAAGCAGGCTCCAGGGTCTAAGCTGTCAGCACAGAACTCAACGTGGGTCTCAAAATCACAAACCATGGGATCATGACCTGAGCTGAAGTTGGATGCTTAACCAACTTAGCCACCCAGGTGTCCCAATTCTACCAGATATTTAAAGAAGCGTTAATACCTGTTCTTTTCAAACGGTTCCAAAAAATATAAGTGTAAAGTAAGCTCCCGAACTCACTCTATGGAGCCAGCATTAGCTTGATTCCAAAATCAGACAAAGAGCCCACTAAAAAGGAGAATAAAGGGGCGCCTGGGTGGCTCAGTTGGTTAAGAGTCCGACTTTCGCTTAGGTCGTGATCTCGCGGTTCGTGGGTTCGAGCCCCGTGTTGGGCTCTGTGCTGACTGCCAGCACAGAGCCTGGAGCCTGTTTCAGAGTCTGTATCTCCCTCTCTCTCTGACCCTCCCCTGCCCATGCTGTCTTTCTCTCTCTCTCCTAGAAATAAATAAAAATATTTTTTAAAAATAAATAAAATAAAATAAAAAGGAGAATAAATTCCAATATCCGTGATGTACTTGGGTGAAAAAATTCCCAACAAGATACTAGCAAATCAAATTCAATAGTACATGAAAAGAATTATTCACCACAATCAAGTAGGATTTATTCCTGACCTGCAAGTCTGGTTCAATATTCACAAATCAATCAACATGATACACCACATTAATAAAAGAAAGGATAAGAACCATATGATCCTCTCAATAGATGCAGAAAAAAATATTCGACAAAATACAGCATCTTTTCTTGATAAAAACCCTCAAAAGATGGGGATAGAAGGAATATACCTCAGCATCATAAAAGCCATATGTTTAAGGCCCACAGCTAAATATGATCTTCAATGGGGAAAAATTGAAAGCTTTCCCCCTACGATGAGGAACATGACAGGGATGTTCACTCTCATCACAGTTATTCACCATACCACTGGAAGACCTAGCCTCAGCAATCAGACAACACAAAGAAATAAAACACATCCAAATTGGCAAGAAAGAAGTCAAACTGTCAGTCTTTGTAGATGACTTGATACACTACCTAGAAAACTGGAAAGACTCTACCAAAAAACATTTGGTGCTGATACATGAATTCAACAAAGTCACAGGATACAAAATCAATATACAGAAATCAGTTGCATTTTAATACACCAGTAATGAAGTAAAGAGATACCCCCTGCTAGAGGGTCCAAAAATCACTGCAAGCAAAAAGATAAAATAACCAAAGTCACAACAACATTCTCCAAAAACATGTTGTTAAGGGGAAACCCTTGACAGTGTATGACCCCTCTTTAATATAATAGTACTTTCAGGTGCAGGACACATAACAAGCTTTTACAACACATAAGGGACAGAAAAAAAAGCCAAAATGATGAAATGGAAGATTTCTCCTCAAAAGAAATTCCAGGAATAAATGACATCTAAAGAAATGATGAAAACAGATATAAACAATATAACTGAACAAGAATTCAGTATAATAGTCATAAGATTAATCAGTGGACTTGAAAAAAGCAAAGTGGAAAGCAGGGAATGTATTGCTTCAGAGATTAAGGAAATAAAAATTAGTCATGATGAATTAAAAATGTAAATGAGGTGCAAAATAAACTAGAGGTGGTGTCAGCAAGAATTGAAGAGGCAGAGGGGAGAATTGGTGAATGAGAAGAAATATTATGGAGAAAGATGAGACTGAGAAAAAGAGAAATAAAAAATTCTGGATGACAAGGGGAGAATTAGAGAAGTGAGTGATTCTATGAAATGGAACAAAATCTGAATCATAGGAGTTCCAGAATAGAAGAGAGAGAGAAAGAGGCTGAAGATGTACTTGAAGATATCATAGCTGAGAACTTCCCCAATCTGGGGAAGGAAACAGACATTGATATCCTAGAGGCACAGGTAACGCCCTTCAGATATTATTGAATCGATCTTCTACACGATATATCATAATGAAACTGACAAAATAAAAAGATAGAGAATTCTGAAACAGCTAGGAATAAACAGGCCTTAATATACCAGGGCAGACACATAAGATAGTAGCAGACCTATCTACTGAAACTTGTCAGGCAAGAAAGGAGTAGAGGGAAATTTGCAATGTGATGAACAGGAAAAATATGCAGCCAAGAATCCATTATCCACCAAGCCTGTTATTCAGAATAGAAGGAGAGATAACGGTTCCCCCGCCCCCAAAAGCTGAAAGAATTTATCGCCACTAAACCAGCCCTACAAGAGATCCTAAGGGGGACTCTGTGAGTGTTGCAAAGGACACAAAGGACCAGAGACATCACTATAAGCATGAAACCTAAAGATAACACAATGACTCTAAACCCATATCTTTCAATAAGAACACTGAATGTAAATTGACTAAAAGTTCCAATCAAAAGACATAGGGTATCAGAATGGGAAAAAAAAAAAAAAACAAGACCCATCTATTTGTTGTCTACAAGAGACCCATTTTAGACCCGAGGACACCTTCAGATTGAAAGTGAGGGGATGGAGAAATATCTATCACGCAACTGGAAGTCAAAAGAGGTTGGAGTAACCATACTTATATCAGACAAACTAGATTTTAAACTAAAGACTAACAAGAGATGAAGAAGAGCATTATATAATAATTAGAGGGTCTATCTATCAAGAAGAACTAACAATTATAAATATTCATGCACCAAGTACGGAACCACCCAAATGTATAAAACAATCATGAACTTAAGCAATCTTATTAGTAAGAATGTGGTAATTTCAGGGGACTTTACTACTCCACTTACAGCAATTGACAGATTATCTTGACAGAAAATCACTAAAGAAACAATGGCCGTGAATGATACACTGGACCAGATGGACTTGACAGATATATTTAGAACTTTTCATCCTAAAGCAACAGAATACACATTCTTCTCAAATGCACATGGATGGAACAATCTCCAAAATAGATCACATACTGGGTCATAAAACAGCCCTCAATTAATATAAAAGAATTGAGACCAAACCATGCACATTTTCAGATCACAATGCTATGAATCTTGAAACAAACCACAGGAACAAGTCTGGAAAACTCCAAAAGAGGTTGAAGAACATCCTACTAAAGAACAAATGGGTCAACCAGGCGATTAAAGAAGACATTAAAAATATAAGTAAACGAATGAAAATGAAAACACAACTATCCAAACACAATGAGATGCAGCTAAGGCAGCCCTATGGGGAAAATACAATGCAACCCAGGCCTATCTCAAGAAACAAGAAAAAAATCCCAAATACAAAAATCTAACAGCAAACCTAAAGGAACTAGAAGCACAACAAAAAAGAAACCCCAAAACCATCAGAAGAAGAGAAATAATAAAGGTCAAGAAGAAATAAACAATAGAGTATCCAAAAAACAAAACAAAACAAAACAGTAGAACAGATCAATGAAACTAAGAGTTGTTTTTTTTTAAAAAAATAAGCAAAATGGATAATCCCCTAGCCAGACCTCTCCAAAAGAAAAGAGAGAGCCCACATAGATAAAATAATGTATGAAAATGGATTTATCACAACCAGTCCTTCAGAAATACAAGCAATTGTGCTCCGTACATTGCACTCGCCCCCATATCTCAAACGGAAAACATCTGAAGCCATAGGAAACCTTACATAACCCGAGAGATGGGGAGAAAAAGGACACAGAATCCACTGAAAAAGCCTTCTAACGTGAGTGCGAGCTAGGGAACATAAAATCTGGCCGGAAGGGAGACTCAGAGGCACAGGTGTGATCCCTCACTGTGGGAAGTGAGAGGGGAAAGAGAGAGTCTGAAACTACTCAAGACATGGTCCCTGTCGCTGGGGAACAGGAAAACCTCCGCTCAGGGAACAGAAGGACAGTGCGCGCCAAATCCCTGCGCTCTAGGTCCCCGCAAACCAACTCGTCCTGGAGGGGCCACGCGCCTACCGCGCCATTGTGCTCCTGGCTGGCTGGACCCCTAGAGGAGTGGGGGGCTAACTGGGCCTCTTCGCTCCTGGCGTGATTGGACCCCTAGAGGGAAGACAAAAGGCTTAAAACTGGGAGATTAGCCCACGAGTTCATGCTTCGGGTGACGAGACAGAGAGGGACCCGGTTACCCGCTCTCCAGAGGACCCGGCGCGCCCTCCAGGCAAACCCCCGTCCTTGCTCGCCAACCTAACCTGGAGGAGAAGTGAGGGGCGATTCTGGCTCCATCCCCGGGACTAGGCAAGAAGCTTGGAATGGCCCTGAGGGGATCGCCTGCGAGGTTGTGTCTAACAATTTCAGTGGGGCACACGGACTGGGATCTGGAAACTAGGCCTGGCCTGTGTTAAAAGTGCGACCCACTTTGGCTGCGCCCCTGGCACAGGGAGTTTACACACGCAAAAAAGCAAGGTGCAGTGCTTGGTTCAAGAAGGGACTGGAGCGCCTCCATTCTCCTCCCCACAACCACCCAGGCAGAACTGCCGCCTGACGCATTCGATCACACCACTCCCATCCCTGCTAGAGAGCTGCCCGCCTCCTTTTTTTTTTTTTTTTTTTTTTCCCTGAACACTGACCTGAACACTGACCTCATTAACTCTGGTCACTGGCTTCCTTTAACAGTCACATTTAGTCCATTCTGTAGATGTAAATTCTACACCTACCAACCTTATCATCTCTTTCTCTTAAGAGTAATAAGACTATATAGTTCCTCTAAATAACACCAGCGTCCTTCTCTCACATATGCAACCATATTCCACCCTTTAGCTCTTTGAAAAAAGCTTCTTATTCATTCTGTCTGTTCATTCGATTTCCAATTTTGCCTCATGCCTACCCTGTCTTCTCTCTCTTTCTCTATGCTCTTCATCCAGTAATGCATACACCCGGATATATAATTGTAGCTGGGAAATCCGGTTATATGCTTTAAACCATTCCCTGTCCATCGGTTTTCTTCTTTTTTCCTTCTCTTTTCCTCCTCTTGACCCTTTTATGTATTAAAAAATTTTTTTTTTTCTTATTCGCCTTTCCTCCTCTGACTTTTCTCTTAACTTTTTCATATTACCTCTCAGTTTGCAGGTTAGTTGGATATCTCTGTGGGTTTGTGTGCTTATGCTCCCTGTGTGTTTTTCTGTCTGTTTTCTTCTCCAGGGCTACCTCAAGAAACAAGCAAAACTACACATGGTGGAGAGTTCCAAATATCACTACAAGTAGGAAATTAAAATAACCAAGGTCTCAAAAACAGAGACCAAGAGATACCATTCAAAAACACCCTCTGAAAGCATAGGCCCTGGACAGTTAAAGAGTCCTCTTGGGTACAGCAGCGCTCACAGGTGCAGAGAGCATAACAAGTCTTTAAAACTAACAAGAGACAGAAAGCTAACTACAATGAGGAAACGAAACAGGTCTCCTCCAAAAAATTCAAAGAATTGAAAGCTAATGAACTGCTCAAAATAGATATAAGCAGCATAACTGAACAAGATTTTAGAACAATAATCATAAAATGAATAGCTGGGCTTGAGAAAAGCATAGAGAAAATCAAAGAAACTATGGTTACAAACAACATGGAGCATAAAAATAGGCATGATGAATTTAAAAATACAATAAATGAAATACATAATAAATTGGAGGCGTACAACTTACGAATTTAAGAGGCAGAAAGGAGACAAGTGATTTAGAAGACACCATTACAGAAAACGAGGAAACTGAGAAAAAAAAGAGACAAACTGATCCAGGAACATGAAAGAAGTGTTCGAGAGCTCAGCGATATGGTCAAATACAACAATATCCGTATCATAGGAATCCCAGAAGAGGAAGAGAGAGGGAAAGGTGCTGAAGGAGTCCTGGAACAAATTATAGCAGAGAACTTCCCCAACTGGGAAAAGGAATTAAACACTGAAATAAAAGAAGCAAAGAGGACTTCCTTCAGATGTAATTTGAATCGATCTTCTGCATGGCATATCATAGTAAAAATGGCAAAATACAAGGACAAAGAGAGAATTTTGAAAACAGCTAGACAGAAAAGGGCCCTAACATTCAAATGGAAATCTATCAGAGTGGTGACAGACCTATCTACTAAAACTTTGCAGGCCAGAAAGGAATGGCAGGAGATCTTCAATGTGATGAACAGAAAAAATATGCAGCCAAGAATCCTCTAACCAGCAAGCCTGTCATTCAAAATAGAAGGAGAGATAAAACTTTTCCAAATAAACAAAAATGGAAAGAATTTGTCACAATTAAGCCAGCCCTACAAGAAATCCTAAGGGGAATGCTCTGAAGGAAAGGTTGCAAGGAACAAAGATACCAGAGACACCACCACAAATATGAACCCTACAAAGGACACTATGACTCTAAACCCACATATTTCAATAATAACACTGAATGTAAATGGGCTGAATGTTCTCATCAAAAGACATAGGGTAGCAGATTGGATTAAAAAAAATCCATCTATATGCTGTCAACAAGAAACTTATTTAGACTGGAAGATACCTTCAGATTAAAAGTAAGGGAATGGAGATATATGTATCATGCTACTGGAAATCAAAAGAAAGCGGGCGTAGCTATACTTATATCAGACAAAGTGGATGTAAATTTAAGACAATAACAGAGATGAAGAAGGTCATTACATAATAATTACAGTGTCTTTCCATCATGAAAAACTAACAATCATAAATGCCTATGCACCAAATATGGGAGCACCTAAATATCTAAAACAATTCATCACACACAGAAACAATCTTATAGATAAGAATATGCTAATCGCAGGGGACTTTAATACTCTGCTTACAGCAAAGGATAGGTCAACTAGACAGGAAATCGCTAAAGAAGCAATGGACTTGAATGACACATTGGGCCAGATAGATCTGACAGATATATTTAGAACTCTACATCCAGGGACTAGGAAACTCACTTTCTTCTCAAGTGCGCATGGCACATTCTCCAAGATAGATTACATACTGGGACATGAAGCAGCCTTCAATAAATATCAAAGAATTGAGATCCTACCATTCACACTTTCAGATCACAATGCTTTGAAACTCGAAATCAATCACAGGAAGAATTCTGGAAAACCTCTAAGAACATGAAGGTTAAATAACACACTACTGAAGAATGCATGGGCCAATTAGCAATTAGAGAAGAAATTAAAAAGTATATGGAAACAAATGAAAATGAAAACACAACAATCCAAAGTCTGTGGGATGCAGCAAAGGCAGTCATAAGAGGAAAGCACATTGCACCCCAGGCCTATTTCAAGAAATGAGAAAAAGCGCAAGTGCAAACTCTAACAGCTCACCTAAGGGAACTAGAGGAAGAGCAACAAGAACGCTCTAAATCCAGTAGAAGAGAAATAGTAAAAATAAGAGCAGAAATAAACAACATAGAGACCAAAGAAACAATTGAACAGATCAATGAAACCAAGAGTTGGTTTTTGAAAAAATAAACAAAATTGACAAACCTCTCGCCAGGCTTCTCAAAAAGAGAAGAGAGAGCACCCAAATAGACAAAATCGTGAAAGAAAATGGACTGATTACAACCAACCCCTCAGAAATACAAGCAGTCATCAGGGAATACTATGAGAAATTACATGACAACAAATTGGACAACTTCGAAGAAATGGACAAATTCCTAAACACACACTCACTACCAAAATACACACGGGAAGAGATAGGAAATCTAACAGACCCATAACTAGTGAAGAAATCGAATCAGTAATCAAAAATCTCCCAACAAATAAGAGCCCAGGACCGGATGGCTTCCCCAGAGAATTCTACCAGACGTTTAAAACAGAATTAATTCCAATTCTTCTCAAGCAATTCCAAAAAATAGAAATCGAAGGAAAACTCCCGGACTCATTTTATGAAGCCAGCATCACTCTGATTCCCAAGCCAGACAGAGATCCAGCAAATAAAAAGAACTACAGGCCAATATCCTTGATGAATACGGATGCAAACATGCTCAACAAGATCATTGAAAATCGAATCCAACAGCACATAAAAAGAATTATCCACCAAGATCAAGTGGGATTCATTCCTGGGTTATAGGGCTGGTCCAATATTCACAAATCAATCAATGGGATACATCACATCAACAAAAGAAAAGATAAAAACCATATGATCCTGTCGATAGATGCAGAAAAACATTTGAGAAAATATGGCATCCCTTCTTAATAAAGACTCTGGAGAAAATTGGGATAGAAATAACCTGCTTAAACATTATAAAAGACATCTATGAGAAGTCTTCAGGTAACAACATCCTCAATGGGGAAAACCTGCGTGATTTCCCCCTGAAATCAGGAACACGACCGGGATGTCCACTCTCACCACTATTGTTTAACATAGCGCTGGAGTCCTAGCATCAGCCATCAGACAACAAAAAGGAAATCAAAGGTATCAGAATTGGCAAAGAGGAAGTCAAACTTTCACTCTTCGCAGACGACATGATACTCTACATAGAAAATGTGACAGACTCCACCAGAAGCCTACTAAACCTGATCCAAGAACTCAGCAAAGTTACAAGGTACAAAATCAACGGACAGAAATCGGTTGCATTTTTATACACCAATACTGAAGCAACAGAATGAGAAATCAAGAAACGGTTCCCATTCACAATTGCACAAAAAAAACATAAAATAACTAGGAATAAACCTAACCAAGGACACAAGAGATCTCTATGATGAAAACTATACAAAATTTATGAAGGAAACTGAAGAAGACAGAAAGAAATGGAAAATCATTCCATGTTCATGGATCGGAAGAACAAGTATAGTTAAAATGTCATTACTACCGAAAGCAATCTACACATTCAATGCAATTCCAGTCAAAATTGCACCAACATACTTCTCAAAACTAGAACAAACTATCCTAAAATTTGTAAGAAAAAATAAAAGACCCCAAATATCCAAAGTAATACTGAAGAATAAATCCAAAACTGGAGGTATCATCATCCCAGACTTTAGCGTCTACTACAAAGCTGTGATCATCAAGATAGTATGGTATTGGCACAAAAACAGACGCATAGACCAATGGAATAGATTAGGGAACTCAGATTTGGACACAAAGGTATACAGCTAACTAATCTTTGACAAAGCAGGAAAGAATATCCAATAGAAAAAGACATCCTCTTTAAGAGATGGTGCTGGGAGAACTGGACAGCAACATGCAGAAGAATGAAACTAGATCAATTACTCACACCATACACAAAAATAAACTCAAAATGGATAAAATACCTGAACACGAGACAGAAAACCATCAAAACCCTAGAGGAGAAAGCAGGAAACAACCTCTTTGACTTCCACCGCAGCAATTTCTTCCTTGAGACATCCCCAAAAGCAAGGGAATCAAGAGCAAAAATAAACGATTGGGACCTCATCAAGATTA
Source organism: Proteles cristata cristata (assembly GCA_017311185.1). Taxonomy (NCBI): domain Eukaryota; kingdom Metazoa; phylum Chordata; class Mammalia; order Carnivora; family Hyaenidae; genus Proteles; species Proteles cristata. The sequence goes on from JAESUZ010005366.1 coordinate 9,651, forward strand.
AAAGCTTCTGCACGGCAAAGGAAACAACTCACAAAATTAATAGGCAACCAACGGAATGGGAAAAGATAGTTGCAAATGATATATCAGATAAAGGGTTAGTAGCCAAAATCTATAAGGAATTCATCAAACTCCACACTCGAAAAACAAACAACCCAGATAAAAAATGGGCAGAAGATATGAACAGACACTTCTCCAAAGAGGACATCCAGATGGCCAAGAGACACATGAAATGATGCTCAGCATCCCTCCCCATCAGGGAAATACACATCAAAACCACACTGAGATACCACCTCACACATTTTAGCCAGAGTGGCTAAAATGATCAAATCAGAGAACTCTAGATATTGGCAAGGATGTGGAGAAACGGGCACCCTCCTACACGGTTGGTGAGAATGTAAGCTGGTACAGCCCCTCTGGAAAACAATGTGGAGGTTTCTCAAAAAATTAACAATAGAACTCCCCTATGACCCAGCAATTGCACTGCTAGGAATTTACCTAAGGGATATAGAAATTCTGATGCATAGGAGCACATGGACCCCAATGTTCATAGCAGCACTCTCAACAATAGCCAAAACATGGAAAGAGCCTAAGTGTCCATCAGCAGACGAATGGATCAAGAAGATGTGGTTTATCTATACGATGGAAATCTACATGGCAATGAGAAAGAATGAAATCTGGCCTTGTGTAGCAACGTGGGTGGAACTAGAGGGTGTATGCTGAGAGAAATAAGCCAGGCAGAGAAGGACAGCTACCATATGTTTGCACATATAGGAGGATTAGGAGGAATTTAATGGAGGACCATGGGGGAGAAGAAGGGGAAAAATAGTGGGGGAAAGGGAGAGAGGCAAACCATGAGAGACTCTTGAATGCTGAGAACAAACTGAGGATTCATGTGTGTGGGAGGGGAGGGGGGAGATGTCTATGGAGGAGGGCACTTGTGGGGATGAGCACTGGGTGTTATATGGAAACCAACTTGACAATAAACTTGAAAAAAAAAAAATAGAATTATATGATCCTGTCAATAGATGCAGAAAAATCATTTGGCAAAATACAACATACTTTATTAATAAAAACCCTCAAGGAATTTTGAATAGAAGGAACATACTTAAACATCATAAAAACCATATATGAAAAGCCCACAACTAATATCTTCCTCAATGGGGAAAAACTGAGAGCTTTCCCCCTGAGATCAGGAACATGACAGGGATGTCTACTCTCACCACTGTTGTATAACGTAGTGGTGGAAGTCCTATCATCAACACCAGACAATAAAATAAAACGCATCAAAACTGGTATAAAAAATCAAACTTTTGATTTTCACAGATGACATGATAATCTACATGGGAAACCTGAAAGACCACCAATAGACTTCTAGAACCGATACATGAATTCAGCAAATTCACAGGGTACAAAATCATTGTAGAAAAATCAGTTGCATTTTTATACACCAATAATGAAGCAACAGAAAGATAAATAAACTGATCCCATTCACAATTGCACCAAGAACCATAAAATACCTAGGAATAAACCTAAAATAATAAATCCAGATATAAAAGATTTGGATGCTCAAAACTATAGACAGCTCATGAAGGAAACTAAGGAAGACACAAGGAAATGGAAATAGATTCCATGCTTAAGGATCGGAAGAATAAATATTGTTAAAATGTCCATACTACCCAAAGCAATCTTCACATTCAATGCAATCTCAACCAAAATTGCACCAGCATTCTTCACAAAGCTAGAACAAACTATCCTAATATTTGTATGGAACCACAAAAGACCCTGAATAGCCAAATATTGAAGAAGAAAACCAAAACCAAAATGGGAGGCATCACAATCCCAGACACTTTAGCCTCTACTACAAAGCTGTAATCATCAAGACAGTATGGTATTGGCACAAAAACAGGCATATAGACCAATGGATTAGAATACAGAACCCAGAGTTGGATCCACAAATGCATGGCCAACTAATCTTTGACAAAGTACAAAAACGCATCCAATGTAAAAAAAAAAAAAAAAAAAAAGACAGTCACTGTAGCAAATGGTGCTGGGTGAATTGGGCATCAACATGCAGCAGAATGAAACTAGACCACTTCCTTACACCATACACAAAAACAAACTCAAAACGGATGAAAGACCCAAATGAGAGACAGGAAACCATCAACACCCTAGATGAGAAAGCAGGCAACATCCTCTTTTACCTCAGCTGCAGCAATTTCCTACTTGACACATCTCCAATGGCAAGGGAATTAAAAGCAAAAACGAACTATTGGGACCTCACCAAGATAAAAATCTTCTGCACTGTAAAGGAAACAATCAACAAAACTAACAGGCAACGGATGGTATTGTAAAGGATATTTGCAAATGACACATTGGATAAAGGGCTATCCAAAATCTATAAAGTACTTACTAAACTCAACATCCAATAAATAAATAATGCAGTGAAGAAATGGGCAGAAGACATGAATAGACACTTTTCCAAAGAAGACATCCCGATGGCCAACACACACATGAAAAGATGCTCAATGTCACTCATCATCACAGAAGTACAAATCAAAGCCACACTGAGATATCACCTCATATCAGTAATAGTGGCCAAAATGAACAAATCTGGAAACTACAGATGCTGGTCAAAATGTGGAGAAATGGGAATCCTCTTGCACCGTTGGTGGGAATGCAAACTGGTGCAGCTGCTCTAGAAAACAGTGTGGATATTCCTCAAAAATTTAAAAATAGAACTACCCTATGACCCAGCAATAGCACTAGTAGGAACTTACCCAAGGGATACAGAGAGTGCTGATGCATAGGGGCACTTGTACCTCAATATTTATATCAGTGCTTCCAACAATTGCCAAATTATGGAAAGATCCTAAATGCCCATCAACTGATAAATGAATAAAGAAGTGTGGCTTATATATACAATGGAATACTACTTGGCAATGAGAAAGAATGAAATCCTGCCATTGGAAGCAACATGGATGAAACTGGAAGATATTATGCTAAGTGAAATAAGTCAGTCAGAGAAGGACATATATCATATGTGGATCTTGAGAAACTTAACTGAAGCCCATGGGGGGAAGGAAGGGGAAACATAGTTACAAAGAGGGAGGCAAACCACATGACACTCAAATACAGATAACAAACTGAGGGTGGATGGGGTTAGGGTAGAGGGGGAAATGGGGGATGGGCATTGAAGAGGCCACTTGTTGGGATGAGCACTGGGCATGTAAGCCACTTTGACAATAAATTAGATTTGTTAAAAAAAAGAAAGACTGTAGGTAGTGCCCACTCACATAGTGGAGGACTAGCAAAAAAAGGGAGGGGGGCCTGCATTGTGATAATAATTAACATCTATTTTATTGAGAAAATAAGGATTTAAATAGTAATTTGAAGATAGTAACTATAGAAATAAATTCTGTGTTTATGTAAAATAATCCTTTTTTGTTCTATCAATGATATTTTCTTTATATTGGCTTTAAATAATATGTTTTACTGAATATATCTAAGGAAATATATAATCTAAAATCTGTCAATAAAATTGTGATCTTTCTCCCAAATTAATTTAAATTATCTATATGGCTTAAATGTAAATATTTTGGAAAAATTCTTGCTTGACCTACTTTCTTTAATAGACTAGATATCCTCTGAGCCTCAGAGGAAGAGATATTTGTTCATAGGCTCTCTTAAAAGGTAGTCTATGCCCTAATTCTAACCTACTTCTACCAAGGAATGGCTTCAGTAAGAGTTGAGCCTACAGATGTCGTGCCCGATTCGCGAGTCCCCAGAGACCACCAAGGAGCCGACACCGATGCAAGTACAAAAGGGTCTTTATTACAAGCTCGAGCCAGGGCTCACCCACCTACTGGTGTCGTGGCAGAAAGGTGAAGCCCCGAACAATAGTGAGCAGGGTTTTTATGGAGTAAGGGACGGGGGTGTTACAGTGCACACGTTGTACGTATGGCATCATTACATAAGCTCCAATTACAATTGTACAGCACCGAAGGTAATAGTTTTGACTATTCAGTATCTGTGAGGTGTCTGTTACTTTTGGTGGGGACCCAGTCATGACCTTTGAGTATCTTTTGAAAATGACTAATTATAAGGTGAGCTCAAAGGGCCTACGTGGAGCTTAGGCAAGTGGTGAGTAATTGGTTAATTTGTCTGGAGTTCCAAGCCCTGACTAAGACCACAGGAATGTTTAGCTGATCTGAGAGCGGTCAGAGGGTGGCTTTAGCCTTGAACAATCTGAGACTTTTTCTGGAACTGGGGCTACATGTAGCCCAAGGTTGCTCTTAATGGAGGCTTTAATCTCAAAATGACGTTACTTAGGCTCTTCACAGAAAGATTGGGAATCAAGAGCAGAAAATACTCATGCTTGCTTTTATCTGAAAACTTGGGAATTGAGGACATCCCTGCAAGAGTTTTTATGAGATTATGGTATAAAAAGTCAGGGATAATTAAGTTTACAAAAGCAGATAGTCTGAGCTGAAATATTCCATAGACCTTGTGTGGTGGAAAGAGCACCTGAACTTTCTTGTACTCCTGAGAAAAATGTATAACTTAGTTGAGAAAAAGAACTGAAGGGCTCTTGCCTTCACAATAAGGGGTTCTCCACAGTGGAAGTCAACATGGGCCTTATTGCTGGAGACGAGGGCAAATTACCAAATCATTGGAAAAATGCACTTTCAAGATATGACCATGACCAAGGGGAAAAAAAGGCATATCTCTCAGCCGATGCCAGCACAAACACCAGATGCCTTCCTTATGTATGTTCTTGGAACTTAAATCGAGCTCAAAGAAAAATGAAAAGGAAGATTAGGAAATCTCAAATTGTTTGAGTATAACTGAGAAAAACCCTGATGTGACTTAAAAAGTTTGGTTGTGGAGCAATAAATTTATACTTTTTGCACATCTGAGTATACACATTGAAAATATCATGTCTATTACACATATGAGCAGTGGTGTGAGATGAAACTAGAGAGTTGAACAGAAGTCAGCAAAATATTCTGAATTTTATCCTGAAAGCTGTAAGGATCCATAGATGGAATATGATGGACAGGAGGAAAATGAATAGCAAAAAACAGGATTACAGGATTACCAGAGGAGAATGATAAGATTAAATTATAAAAAGGGCATTGAAAATTCTGTGAAGTAAGAAATTAAGGCAAGAAAGAGCAAGTAAACAAGACTGGAAACTGTTACATTAATCAATATGTAAGATGACAGGACTTAGAGTATTTGGAGTCAAAGTAGATAAAAGTGGGTGTATTCAAGAAATTTGAAAGCATAGTAATGAACAAACTAGGCCTTACTGAAAATGAGTCCATGAGGGCAAATTAAGATCCAGTGATGAGTCTTGGGTTTATTTTTGGAGTGCTAAGTGGATTTTTGTCAGTGTTTTTGTTACCCAGCATTCATTGTGCCTTCATTTGGTAGCATCATCCTGATTTTATTTGAAAAAAGGAATTTCCTACACCATTGTGTGTAGACTTGGTAAGATCATCAACCCAAGAAGATGCCCTGCCCACCCTTGCTGAAGGGTAGACCCATGACCAAATCTTGGCCAGTTATAATGCTTTTTCTGAAACTATACAACTTCAATAAAGTAATTAATGTGTAGAGAAAAATATTTAGAGCTTATTCACTCAAGTGATGGCACACTGAGGAAACTGTCAGGTAGTTTCTGGTTATCTGATCTCCAGAGCTATCCTCATTCTTATGTTTTTCCAGCATTCCTCTTGATTCTGTAGTTCCCAGATAGCCTTACATTTCCTCTTTATTTAAATTAGCCAGGGGTGCCTGGGTGTCTCAGTCGGTTAAGCCTCTGACTTCAGCTTAGGTCATGATCTCACAGTTTGTGGGTTGGTCATGATCTCACAGTTTGTGGGTTCGAGCCCTGTGTCGGCTCTGTGCTGACAGCTCAGAGCCTGGAGCCTGCTTCAGATTCTGTGTGTGTCTCTCTCTCTGCCCCTCCCCTGATCATGCTATGTCTCTCTGTTTCTTAATGATAAATAAAGGTTAATTTTTTTTTAAATTAGCCAAAGACATTTTCTGCTGCTTGCCACCAAAGAAACCTCCTTAATACAGCTGTCTTTGTGAAGGTCATTGACACTTACCATGTTGGTTATTATCTCTCAGCTACAAACCCAGCCTTACAAACTCTGCTTTGTGAGCTGGAACACTGCAAACCGAATTTTCCTTTGCAAACTGGCTTTCTGTTAAGTTCTGCCAATACGGGATACTATAAGGAGACTGCACGGCAGGAAGGGGTAGAAAAGAAGAAACTTTTCCTTCTTGTTACTATTTCTTTTCCTGTTCATATTGTTCCTGCAATGGCCTTTCACTAGTCAGTGGCAGTTAGTTTTAGTAGCAATTGTTCTAATCTCAGACTCTACCACACTACGAGAGCTCCCAGAACCAAGCATCCTTTATGTACAAGTTTTAATTTTGATTAGGACCAATTTTTTCCATTTGTTGCTCATTATTTTTTCTGATATCTAAGAATGCATTGCCAATTCCAAAGTTATGAAGATTCATGTCTATGTTTTTATGAATTTTACAATTTTAAATATATGTATATATATTTATATATATATATATATAAATATATAAATATATATATATATATATCTGAGCCATTTTTGCACATAGTATGAGGTAGGGGTCTTGTTTTGTGGCCTATCATGTTGTCTCTCCTAGATAATATTACCTGTGAACCTGAGAACAATGTGTATTCTGTGTATTCTATATACATTTATTTCTAATTGGTGTATATTGCTATTCAAGCCCTCTACTTCCTTTCTTGTTTCTGTCTACTTCTCCTATCCATTATTGAAAGTGATGTTTTCCAGTCTCCAACTATTATTGTAGAATTGTTCATTTCTCCCTTCATCTCTGTCAGTGTTTGCTTCATGTTTAGCAGCTCTGTTGCTTGATGTGTGTATGTTTATAATTTTAATATCTTCTGGATGAATTGACACTTTTATATTGTATAAGGTCCTATTTTTTCTCTTGTAATAGCTTTTCTATAATAGTCCATTTTGTTTCATTAATATAGCCACCCAGATCTTTTTTGTACACTATTTGAATGGAATATCTTTACCATTCTTTCACTTTTAATACATTTGCATCTTTGGATCTAAAGGGAGTTTCTTTAAGACAATACATAGTTTGAAGAGAGAGGGCAAGATGGCGGAGACATAAGGAGCTCCGTACATTGCACTCGCCCCCATATCTCACACAGAGAAGGCCTGAAGCCATAGGAACCCTTACAGAATCCAGGAGTTTGGGAGGAAAAGGAGACAGAGTCCGCTGAGAAAACCCTCTAGCGTGAGTGTGAACTGGGGAAGATAAAATCGGGCCAGGACCAGAGACACAGAGGGACGGGGGCGATTCCCCTCTGCGGGGAGTTTAGAGGGGAAAGAGAGTGACCGAAACTGCTCAAGACACTGTCCCTCTTGCTGGAGAAGAGAAAAACCTCTACTCAGGACATGGAGGGATCCAGTTTCCTGCTCTCGAGCTGACGCTAGGCAGGACGCAGTCGTCCCAGGTGACCCACAGGGAAACTGCTTCCTGCTCACCAGCTCGACCTGGTGCAGACGCGCGGTGGCCGCGCCTTTGTGCTTCTGGCTCCGCTGGATCCCTAGAGAGGAGGCGAAGGGGTTAAAACTGGGAGATTTGCCCGCGAGTTTGCGTTTGGGGTGACGGGACACAGAGGGACCCGGTTTGCTGCTCTCCAGCTGACCCTAGGCAGAACACATTCATCCCAGGTGACCCCTGGGGAAACTTCTTCCCTTTCGCAAGCTTGAACTGGAGGAGGCGGGAGCAGCTGCTTCTGGCTCAATCCCCAGGGGGAAGGCAAGAGGCTTGGGAGTGCCCTGAGGGACTCGCCTGAGAGTTTCTGTTTCTGGTAATTTTAGTGGGGTGCACGGACTGGGATCTGGAAAAGAGGCCTGGCCTGGGATATAGAGCACTGTGCACCTTGGCTGCGCCCTCAGCACAGGGAGTTTACACATCCAAAAAAGTGATTTGCAGCGCTTGGTTCAAGAAGGGACTAGAGCACCACCACTCTTCTCCCCACAACCACCAAGCTTGGACTCCCGCAGGACACACTGGATCAATCCATGCCCATCACTGCTAGAGAGCTGGCCTCTTTTTTGATTTTTTTTTATTTTTATATACTTTATTTTATTTATTTCTTTTGTAACAGAACCAGGGCAAGACCAACATGGATGCACTGTCTTGATTAATTCCGGTCACTGGTTTGCTTAAGTGTCACATTTAATCCATTCTCTAGATGTAAAATCTACACCTACCTATCTATTAATCTCTTTCTCTCTGGAGTAATCAGTCTATATAGTTTCTCTGGATAACACCGTTGTCATTTCTTTTGCCTCTTCTGCAACCGTATTCCACTCTTTAGCTCTTTGAAAAAAGCTTCTTATTCCTTCTGCCTCCTCATTTCATTTCCAATTTCGCCTCAACCCCGCCCTGTCATTTCTCTCTTTCTCTAAGCTCTTCAAACAGCACTGCATACACCTGCCTATTTATTTGTATCTGGGAAATCTGGTTATATGCTTTAAAATGTTCTTTGTCTATTGGGTTTCTTTTTTTTTCCTTAACTTTTCTTCTTTTTTTTTTTAATGTATTTTTATTTCTTATTACTCACCTTCCGTCCTTCCTCTTTTGTCTTTTCTTTTTTGTTTTCCCTTTTGGTTTGCGTGTTTGTTGGATTTGTCTGAATGTTTGTGTGCCTTTGTTCCCTGTGTGTTTGTCTGTCTGTTTTCTTTTCCAGGGCTACCTCAAGAAACAAGCCAAAGTACACATGGTGGAGAGTCCAAAATACCATTACGAGTAGGAAAGTAAAATAGCCAATGTCTCAACAAGAGAGACAAAGAGATACCATTCAAAGAACACTTTCTGAATGGATAGGCCCCGGATAGTCAAATAGCCTTCTTTGGTAGAGCAGCGCTCACAGGTGCAGAGTGCATAACAAGCTTTTTAAACTAACAAGAGATAGAAAGCAAACCAAACTTACGAAACGAAAGATCTCTACTTCAAAGAAATTCCAGGAAGAATTGACAGCTAAGGAACTGCTCAAAACAGATATAGGCAAAATAACTGAACAAGAATTTAGAACAATAATCATAAAATTAATGGCTGGGCTTGAAAAAAACATGGAGAACATCCGAAAAACTATGGCTACAAACACTACGGAGTTCAAAAATGATGAATTAAAAAATGCGATAAATGAGATACATAATAAACTGGAGGGGTCCAATGCATGGATTGAAGAGACAGAAGGGAGAAGTGACTTAGAAGGCACAATTATACAAAAAGAAGGAACTGAGAAAAAGAGAGATAAAATGATCCAGGAAAATGAAAGAAGAGAACAAGAGCTCAGCGATACAATCAAACAGAACAATATCCCTATCATAGGAATCCTAGAAGAGGAAGAGAGAGGGAAAGGTGCTGAAGAACTACTGGAAAAAATTATAGCAGAGTACTTCCCCAACAAGGGGAAGGAAGTAAACGTTGAAATTCAAGAGGCACAGAGAACTCTCCTCAGATATAACTTGATTCGATTTTCTGCACGACATATCATAGTGAAAATGGCAAAATATAAGGACAAAGAGAGAATTTTGGAAGCAGTTAGGGAGAAAAGGGCCGTAACATACAAAGGGAAACCTATCAGAGTGGTGACAGACCTATCTACTGAAGCTTGTCAGGCCCGAAATGAATGGCAGGAGATCTTCAATGTGATGAACAGAGAAAATATGCAGCCAAGAATCCTCTATCCAGCAGGCCTGTCATTCAGAATAGAAGGAAAGATAAAAGACTTTCCAAATAAACAAAAAGTAAAAGAATTTGTCACCACTAAACCAGCTCTACAAGAAATCCTGAGGGGGAATCTCTGAGGGAAATGTTGCACAGAATGCAAGATGCTAGAGACACACCACAAGCATGAATCCCACAAATGACACAATGACCTTAAATCCATATTTCTCAATAAGAACACTGAATTTAAATGTCTAAATGCCCCCAATCAAAAGACATAGGATAGCAGAACGATAAGAAAACAAAACAAAACAAAACAAAATCCATCTATTTGCTGTCTACAAGAAACTCATTTTAGACAGGAGGACACACTCAGATTGAAAGTAAGGGGATGGAGAAATATCTATCATGCTACAGGAAGTAAAAAAAAAAAAGCTAAAGTAGCTATACTTATATTAAAAAAATTGGACTTTAAAATAAAGACAGTAAGAAGGGATGAAGAAGGGTATTATATAATAATTAAAGGGTCCATTCATCAGAAAGAGCTATCAATTATAAATGTCTACGCACCAAATATGGAGCCACCAAAATACATAAAACAATTAATCACAAGCAGAAACAGTCTTATCGACAAGAACGTGAAAATATCAGGGGACTAGAATAATCCACTTACAGCAATGGACAGATCAACTAGAAAGAAAATCAACAAAGACACAATGGACTTAAATGACACATTGGACCAGATGGATTTCACAGATATATTTAGAACTCTACATCCTGAAGCTATGGAATTCACATTATTCTCAAGTGCACATGGCACATTCTCCAAGATAGATCACATACTGGGACACAAAGCAGCCCTTAATAAATATAAAAGAATAGAGATCATACCATGCACACTTCAGATCACAATGCTATGAAACTTGAAATGAATCACAGGAAGAAGTCTGGAAAACCCCAAAAAACATGGAGGCTAAAGAACACCCTACTAAGAACGAATGGGCCAATCAGGGAATTAGAGAAGAAATTTAAAATATATGGAAACAAATGAAAATGAGAATACAACAATCCAAACTCTATGGGATGCGGTGAAAGCAGTCCTAAGAGGAAAGTACATTGCACTCCAGGCGTATTTCAAGAAATTGCAAAAAACGCAAGTACAAAATCTAACAGCACACCTAAAGGATCTAGAGGGAGAGCAACAAGAGCACCCCAAAACCAGAAGGAGAAGAGAAATAATAAAAATAAAGGCAGAAACAAACAGTATAGAAATCAGTGAAACAGTTGAACAGATCAATGAAACTAAGAGTTGGTTTCTTGAAAAAATAAACAAAATTGACAAACCTCTAGCCAGGCTTCTCAAAAAGAAAACAGAGCACTCAAATAGACAAAATCATGAATGAAAATGAACTGATTACACTCAATACCTCAGAAATACGAGCAATTATCAGGGAAATTGCTATGAAAAAGTATATGCCACAAACGGGACAACTAGAAGAAACGGACAAATTCCTAAACACACACTCACTACCAAAATTCACACCGGAAGAGATAGAAAACCTGAAAAGACCCATAACAATTGATGAAATTGACTCAGTTATCAAAAATTTCCCAACAAAAAAGAGCCCTGGGCCAGATGGCTTCCCTGGGGAATTCGACTATATATATATATATATATATATATATATATATATATATATATATATAGTCGAATATATAATATATTATATTATATATAATAAACAGAATTAATATATATATTAATATATATAAATAATAATATAATATAATATATATATATAATATATATTAAACAGAATTAATCCCAATTCTTCTCAAATTATTCCAAAAAATAGAAATCGAAAGAAAACTTCCAGACTAATTTTATGAAGCCAGCATCACTTTGATTCCCAAGCCAGACATAGACCCAGCAAAAAAAGAGAACTACAGGCCAATATCCTTGATGAATACAGTTGCAAAAATCCTCAACAAGATACTTGAAAATCGAATTCAACAGCACATAAAAAGAATTATCCATTAAAATCAAGTGGGATTAATCCCTGGGTTAGATGGCTGGTTCAATATTCGCAAATCGATCAATGTTATACATCACATCAACAAAAGAAAAGATAAAAATCATATGATCCTGTCAATAGATACAGAAAAAGCATTTGACATAATAGAGCATCGCTTCATAATAAATATCCTCGAGAAAGTTGGTATAGAAGGAACTAATTTAAACATTATAAAAGCCATCTATGCAAAGCCCTCAGCTAACATCATCCTCAATGGGGAAAAACTGAGAGCTTTCCTCCTGAGATCAGGAACACAACAGGACGTCCACTCTCACCAATGTTATTTAACATAGTGCTGGAAGTCCTTACATCAGCCATCAGACAACAAAAGGAAATACACAGGCATCAGAATGGGTAAAGAAGAAATCAAACTTTCACTTTTTGCAGACGACATGATACGCTACATAGGAAACCCGGGAGACTCCACCAGAAGCCTATTAGAACTAATCCAAGAATTCAGCAAAGTTGCAGGGTACAAAATCAACGTAGAGAAATCGGTTTCATTTTTATACACCAATGATGAAGCAGCAGAAAGAGAAATCAAGAAACTGATCCCATTCTCAATTGCACAGGAAACCATAAAGTACCTAGGAATAAACCTAACCAAGGATATAAGAGATCTGTATGATGAAAACTATAGAAAACTTATGAAGGAAATTGAAAAAGACACAAAGAAATGGAAAAACATTCCATGATCATGAATCAGAAGAAAAATATTGTTAAAATATCATTACTACCTAAAGAAATCTACGCATTCAATGCCATCCCAATCAAAATTGCACCAGCATTCTTCTCAAACCTAGAACAAACTCACCTAAAATTTTTATGGAACAACAAAAGAACCCGAATAGCCAAAGTAATCTTGAAGAAGAAAACAAAATAGGAGGTATCGCTATCCCAGACTTTAGCCTCCACTAAAAAGCTGTCATTATTAAGACAGTATGGTATTGGCACAAAAACAGACACATAGACCAATGGAATAGAATTGAGAACTCAGATTTAGACCCAAAAAGTGTACAGCCAACTAATCTGTGACAAAGCAGGAGAGAGTATCCAATGGAAAAAAAGACAGCCTCTTTAACAGATGGTGCTGGGAGAACTGGAAAGCAACATGCACAAGAATGAAACTAGATCAATTTCTCACACCATACACAAAAATAAACTCAAAATGGATAAACTCCACTGCAGCAACTTCTTACTTGACACATCCCCAAAGGCAAGGGAATCAAGAGCAAAAATAAACGATTGGGACCTCATCAAGATGAAAAGCTTCTGCACGGCAAAGGAAAGAATCCATAAAACTAATAGGCAACTGATGGAATGGGAAAGAGTCATTGCAAATGACATACCAGATAAAGGGTTAGTATCTAAAATCAATAAGGAACTCACCAAACTGCACATCCGAAAAACAAACAATCCAGTGAAGAAATGGGCAGAAGATATGAACAGACACTTCTCCAAAGAAGACATCCAGAGATGGCCAACAAACCCATGAAACGATGCTCAGCATCCCTCCTCATCAGGGAAATACACATCAAAACCACACTGAGATACCACCTCACGCCAGTCAGAGTGGCTCAAATGAGCAAATTAGAGGACTCTAGATGCTGGTGAGGATGTGGAGATATGGGCATCCTCCTACGCTGTTGGGAATGCAAACTTGTGCAGCCCCTCTGGAAAACAGTGTGGAGTTTCCTCAAAAAATCAACACTAGAACTCCCCTATGACCTAGCAATAGCACTGCTAGGAACTTACCCACGGGATATAGGAGTGCTGATGCGTAGGAACACATGAACCCCAATGTTCATAGCGGCATTCCCAACAATAGCTAAAGCAGGGAAAGAGCCTAAGTGTCCATCAATGGACGAATGGATCAGGAAGAAGTGTTTTATCTATACGATGGAACACTGCATGGCAATGAGAAAGAATAAAATCTGGCCATGTGTAGAAACATGGATGGAACTTGAGGGTGTTTGGCTGAGTGAAATAAGTCAGGGAGAGGACAGATACCATATGTTTGCACGTATAGGAGGATTAGGAGGATCTTAACAGAGGATCGTGGGGGGAGAAGAAAGGGGGAATAGTGGGGGAAGGATGAAGGGCAATGCAGGAGACTCTGAATGCTGAGAAGAAACTGAGGACTGATGGGTGTGGGGGGAGGGGGATGATGGGCATGGAGGAGGGCACTTGTGGGGATGTGCACTGGTCGTTATATGGAAACCAACTTGACAATAAACTGTTAAATAATACTATACATAGTTTATCATGTTTTTATTCTTTTTAGTATTTTAAAATATTTATTTACTTTTGAGAGACAGAGAAAGAGCATGAACGAGGGAGAGGCAGAGATGGATACAAAGAATCCAAGGCAGGCTGCAGGCTCTAAGCTATCAGTACAGATCCCAAGGGGAGCTTGAACCCACAAACCATGAGATCATGACCTGAGCTAAGTCGGACACTTAACCGACTGAGCCACCCCGGCACCCCTATCGTGTTTTTAATGCATCCTCCAATCTCTGCATTTTGATTGAAAGTTTAATTCATTTATATTTTTTGTAATTACTGATAAGGATTCACTTGGTTTTTTTTTTTTTTTGTTCCTCATTACATTGATTATTTCTGTCTTTTGTGGTTAATTGACTTTTGTGGTGCACTATTTTGATTACCTTCTCATTTCCTTTTGTATATCTTTTCAGATATTTTTGTTGTTGCTATGAGGATTACATTTATCACTTTATAACACTCTAGTTTGAATTGATCCCAATATAATTTCAGTAGCATACAAAAACTACTTTAAGCATCTCTTTAATCCTTTATTTTATCACAAATTACATCTTTATGTAGTATGTTCTGAATAATATAGATTTGTGTTTCTTTTCTATGCAGTTTAAATCCTGTAGGAAATAAAAAAATACAATAATACTGGCATTTAGATTTTCCCATATACTTATCTTAACCAAAGATCTTTATTTCTTCATATGGGGTTGAGCTACTTCCTCATGTCCCTTCATTTCAACCAGATGCATTTTAACCTGTTAGCATTTCTTAAAGGTTAGGTGGAATGGTAACAAACTCCTTCAACCTGTATTTATGTATTCGTCTCAGAATCTCCCACATTTTTGAAGGACAATTTTGCTGAATATTGTATTATTGGTTGACAACTTTCTTTCCCTTCAGCATTCTAAACATGTAACTCCACTGCCTTTTGGACTCTATAGTTTTTTTTAATAGTTTATTGTCAATTTGGTTTCCATATAACACCCAGTGTTCATCTCCACAAGTGCCCTCCTCCATGCCCATCACTTCCCTTC
>JAESUZ010005367.1:0-116474 GCA_017311185.1 Proteles cristata cristata
GTCTGTGACTCCCTCTCTCTGACCCTCCCCTGCTCACGCTCTCTCTCTCTCCTAGAAATAAATAAAAATAAAACATTTGGAAAAAAAAAAGTGTTTTTCTTGCCCATGCGCATGCCGGCAGCGCTGGGGAAATAGCTTCACCTTGAAAGCAGTGTTCAACGAATGACTTTCAGGAATTGTTATATAAACACCCCGGCTCTCTTGTCATTTGGCTAGGATGACTCTAAAGCATGTGTTGTCGCTACACACAGAGTCAGCACAGGGGGGTTAAATCCTACGAGACCAAGGGTAGTTTACCTGAGAAGTAATCTTTTACTGAATGCCTTCCGTCCATTATCTTGCTTACTTTCTATATATCTACGAATATTTTATTCCCTTCCCAAGTAAATCCTTGTCTCAAGGTCTGCTCTGATTCAGAGTTTGCATTGAATTCTTGGCTCTGGGTCTGCTTCTGGGGAACTCAGAAGGAATTATATTTGCTAATTTGCTAACCGTTTATTCAGAATTATTGAGCCCCTTGGACTGCATGCTAGATTAGGGGGCACAGGTACTGTCTTATCATTAGAACGAACTTTCTAGAGCGAGGACATGTGCCTTTTTACTTATTTGCATTTATTTACTTTTTAAACATCCTCCCGATTTCCTTTTGGAGGTGAAATTTACATAAAATTAACCATTTTAAGGCACACAATTTAATGACATTTAGTGCATTCACAATGTTATATAACTACCACGTTTTATTTCCCAAACTCCAAAATAAAATCTCATGCTAATTAAGCAGTGACCCCTTATCATTGTCACCATGTCCCAGGAAGCTACCACTCTGTATTTTGTTTTTACCTATGCTGAATATTTCATAAAAATGGAATACGTGTCCTTTAGTATTTATCTTCTTTTGGTTAGCAAAATATTTTCAAGGTCCATCCATGTGTTGGTACTTCATTCTCTTTATGGCTGAATAGTATCCCACTGCATGTATATACCACAATTTCTTTATCCATTCATTGGTTCATGAACATATAGGTTGTTTGTACCTTCTGGCTATTTTGAATAGTGCTGCTATGAGCATTCACATGCAAAAATGCTTTTAAGCACCTGTTTCCAATTCTTTTGGGTATATACCTGGGAGTGGAGTTGTTGGGTTGAATGTTAAATCTATGTTTAACTTTTTGTGTAAATGCCAAATTGTTTTCTACAATGGCTGAACCATTTTATGTTCCCAATAGCAATGTACAAGTGTTCCAGGTTCTCTGACATACACACGAACAGTTTTTATTTTGCATTTTTTAAAATCATAGCTGTCTTTTTGAGTATGAAGTGATACCTCACCTGGTCTTGGTTTGCATTTCTCTAATGTCTAATGGTGTTGAGCATCTTTTCTTTATTTCTTTAATGTTTATTTACTTTTGAGACAGAGACAGAGAGAGAGAGACGGAGACAGAGAAACAGAGAGAGACAGAGCACGAGCTGGGGAGGGGCAGAGAGAGATGGAGACATATAATCTGAAGCAGGCTCCAGGCTCTGAGAGCCGACGTGGGGCTGGAACTCATGAACTGTGAGATCATGACCTGAGCCGAAGTTGGACCTTAACCAACTGAGCCACCCAGGTGCCCAGAGAATCTACTTGGATACTTGTTGGCTATTAGTATTTCTTTGGCGAAATGTCTATTCAAGTCCTTTACCCATTTGCAGAGTTGTTGTTTGTTTTAGTTGTAAGAACAGTTCTTTATGTGCTATGGATACTAGATACCAAATACACTATTCACAAATATTTTTGCCCATTCTGTTGGCTGTCTTTCCATTTCCTTGACTTGTTAAATAATCTCCAAAAGTTTTAAGTTCTCATGAAATCCAATTTATCTATTTTTTTTCCTTTGTTTCTCATACTTTTGGTACCACATCTAAGAATCCACTGCAAATCTAAGGTCATGAAGATTTACCCTTCCTTTTTATTTTTAACAAAAGGATTTTTTTAGCCTTACTGTGCCTTGTCAAAATATTTGGATCTGCTCTTTTTCAACAACAGAGAGTAACTGTAGTGGGTGTTCTTGCCAAAGAATTGTCTGCAACTTCACACTGCAACACACTCCTTTCTAAAGCTGAGGTTCAATATTCAGTATTTGTGCAGAACTGTGTAAAGGTTAGATAGTGACCCTGTGTCTTGTGGCACCACAAGACATATATATGTGTGTGTGTGTATATATGTATATATATATGTATATATATACACACACACATATATATATATATAAGCATTTTGCTCTGGTCCCTTGTAGAAATGGTTCTTACTTCATGGCAAAATTGTCAGAAGACATCTTAATTGTGTGTTAATTGAAAAAAATTATAGTTATTCAGTTCCTTAATTGAAAAAGAATTATAGATTCTCAGTTCCTTCACATTTCATGGGTTCTAGGAAACATTTTTTTCTTAAAATGAGGGCAAGTGTAAAAGAGTTGTTTCAAGAGAGGTGGGGATTTCTGTTTTATTAATAGCCACCAATTTGCATACATAATCACATGCATAGACACATGTCAAGGGAAGGCTGTGTAAGTAAAAAATGAATCAGTTTAATTTTAATTAGTGATTAATATAAAATAGTATGTTTATCTTTTTAACAAAATTACAAAAATTTTACTTATTTTCTCTATTATGACAAATCATGGGAGAAAAATTTTAAAAAAGGAAAAGAAAAGGAGGGGGGTAAAGCCATAATCATACACATGGAAACCATGGCACAAAGAAAGAAGTGGCAAGAGGGGCTCCTGGGTGGCTCAGTGGGTTGAGTGTCCAACTCTTGGTTTTGGCCTAGATCATGATCTTGTGGTTGGTGGGATTGAGCCCCACACTGGGCTCTGTGCTGACAGCATGGGGCCTGCTTGAGATCTCTCCCTCTCTCTGCCCCTCCCTTGTTTGTGCTCTCTCAAAATACATAAACATTTAAAAAAAGAAATGCCAAGAAAAACCAAGGTGAACAAATAAAGAAGCAAAGGAAACAGTTCACAAATAGGTACATATATTCAGAAGGATGTATCTATTTAAATGTGGTAAAAAGGCATCCAGACTTACATCTACACAGAGAAAGAGAGGGTGGCGAAGAATCACACAGAAAGACAGAAAGAACGAGTGTGAAAGCTAGCAAGACAAATGATGTAAGATTGACGAAGATAGTGTTCTCAGATAAAAAGAGAGGTTTACTGGGTAACATCCATAGCCTGAAACTCTTCAGGCTTTCGCTGCTGAGGTCTGGGGAAGCTCCATGGCATTTCTCAATGGCAGGCACAAAGGCCCTAACCGTTCTGGGCATTTGCTCCATGGATTATTGGCCATCCAGGGGAACTTCCAGGAGAGTGGCCATTTCCCCACTCGAGATTGCTTTTTGAGCTTTCTCCACAAGGAGAAGATGCACGTGGGTAACTTTCAAATGTTTTAACAGTCAGTCTTTAGCAGGAGAACATTCTTCCAATTGAGAGGTTCTAGGTGAAGTGAGTGAGGCATAAGATGGCCCTTTTAAGTAGCATTAGATGATTTGTTTTGAATATTCCTTGGTTCACAGAAATAAATGATTTTCTCATGAGAATTTATAGGACAGTGATTTTATTAGCGAAGAGTATCCAAACCCCACTCTTGCTTCTTCATGTGATATGAACACTTCAGAAAATGTCAGGAAATTATACTAGGATCTGTTTACATGGGGATGATTTGATAAAGATGATGTCTGTCTAGTGCTGATGTGGCTGTGTCCCATCTTGGTCCTAGTCTTAATATGTTCAATCCCTGCACATAAAGTCTGCAGTACGAAAGTGTGAGGAAATGCATGCTATTATTAGGAGTGCTACTAAGCAAAGAGGATTCAAAGAGATGGAGGCTTTTAAGTGGAGATATCTGATATGGACAGTAGACAGAGATTAACTGTTAGCTAGTAAAGTGCCTTAGGAATCAGATCTATAAATCTTCTAGGTTGTACAATGCAGTCAATGAAAAATCAATATATAAACTCTATTTTCTGATCCTGAGGTTAGAGTCTATGGTTTAATAATAAGCTGTATGTTTTAGAATTTAATTTTAAAAGTTATCCAAATATTGTATGTATTTAGTTGCAAAAAATGAAATAATCCTACGACTTATAATGAAAAATAGAATACCTCTATGCCAACCCATTCTACCTGAGGTTTTCTTTATTCCAAACGCTTTAAGCTGTTCTTTTCCGATGTTCACATCCTTATGGCTAAATACTGGGCTCATAATCCAGCTTCTTAACTTCTTAGTTGTAGTCATTATCTATTGATCTCCCATTATGACAATGAGGACCTAGCTCTTCTGCCTGCCAAGATCACTTGCACATGCATGCATGCATATGATCTCAGCAACTAATAAAACTAAAACAAAACACGAACCAAACCAAACCAAAAAAAAAACAAACAAACCCGTCTAAATAGCACACAGGCAAAATATGTGAACAAGCATTTCCCTGAAGATGATATTTAAATAGTACATAACAAACAAAAAATATTCAACATCACTAGCCATTAGGGCAATGCAAATTATAACTATCATGAGATCTCACTGCCCATCTATTAGAACAGCTAAAATGGAAAATGTAGCGACAATACCAAATGTTGATGAGGACACAGAGACACCGAGTCACTGATATTTTGCTGGTGGGAATATAAAATGTAAAATGATACAGCCACCAGGAAAATAGTTTGGCAGTTTCTTTAAAAACTAAACACACATTACCATATGGTCCAGCCACATACTCTGGGGCACTTATTCCAGAGAAAGAAAAACTTACATCCAAACAAAAACCTGTACACATATGTTCACAGCAGCATGGTCTGTAATAGCCCAAACCTAGAAACAACCATTCATGTCCCTCAACAGGCGAATGAGTTTTTTAAAGTATTTTTTAATGTTTATTTTTGAGAGAAAGAGAGACAAGAGTGCAAGTGGCAGAAAGACAGAGAGGGAGACACGGAATCCAAAGCGGGCTCCAGGCTCTGAACTGTCAGCACAGAGCCCTACACGAGGCTCAAACTCACCAACCATGAGATCATGACCTGAGCTGAAGTTGAATGCTTAACTGACTGAGCCACCCTGGTGCCCCTCAAAAGGTGTACGTTTAAAGAGAATTTAATAATCCATACTGTGGAACACCAGTCAGCCATAAAAAGGCATGAGCTATTGAGACGCACAACAAGTTGGATGGATTTCAAGGGCATTATGCTTAATAAAAACAGTAATCCATAAAGGTCATAAACTCTATGACTTCACTTAAATAGTCTTCTATAAATGACAAAATTAGAGAGAAAGGAAACAGAT
Organism: Proteles cristata cristata; assembly: GCA_017311185.1. Lineage (NCBI taxonomy): Eukaryota > Metazoa > Chordata > Mammalia > Carnivora > Hyaenidae > Proteles > Proteles cristata. The sequence continues at coordinate 5,320 of JAESUZ010005367.1, forward strand.
TAGTGATTACCAGGAACATGGCGGGAAAGGTTAAGAACAAAGAGGATGAAAAGCACGAGTGGGATGTTTGTAGGGATGAAATAGTTCTGGACCATGACTGTGCTGGTCATTTATCACATTTAACACATTTACACATGTGATAAAGTGGCACGAATACACACACACACACACACACACACACACACACATGCATGCACACGTGCATGCACGCAAACAGTACCAATGCCAGTTTCCTGGTTTTGATAGTGTATGATAAGCCATGTAACAACATGTAACCACTGGGTTGGGGGGTGGGGAGCTGAGTAAAAGGTACACAGGACCTCTCTGTACTATTCTTTCTTCCTGTGTATTTCAAAATAAAAATGTTCTTAAAAAAATCAGTATTGGGGCGCCTGGGTGGCTTAGTCGGTTAAGCGTCCGACTTTCGCTTAGGTCATGAACTCGCGGTTCGTGGGTTTGAGCCCAGCGTCGGGCTCTGTGCTGACTGCCAGCTCGGAGCCTGGAGCCTATTTCAGAGTCTGTATCTCCCTCTCTCTCTGACCCTCCCCTGCTCACGCTGTCTCTCTCTCTCTCTCTCTCTCTCTCTCCTAGAAATAAAAATATTTTTTAAAAAAAAGCAGTATTGAGGGTTTATCTTATTGTGACTAAGATTGTTTGCTGTTAGGTCAAGTACTTTATACAGTGATAACATTTCTTTTTTCCTATTACTTTCAGTTCTTCCTGGAACAAGTTATTTTTCTTTGCTTAGTTTTAAGTGTCTGCATACTTGTGTCTTTGCAATCACTTTCAGAGAATTTTAAAGCCAAAGAAATTGCTCTATTTGTCCATTTTCCTCCCTATGCCTCCAACCTTCATCAAAATATTCTTTTGAGAGCCCCTTATCCTTATGTTTGAATTCTGACCCAGTTGCTTTTTGAACATAGTTTATTTCGTCCTAGTTGTGAATAACAACTCAGTAGGGTGTATTATTCTATATAGAAGTTTAAGTTTATCTTCCTTCGACTTCTTTTGCTACTTTTGAGAAGTCTTCTATTGTTCCTTTGTAGGTAATCTCCTTTTCTTTCCCTGGCCATTTTTAAGATCTTCTCATTGTCTTTAATAATTGACAATTTCATTGCGATGAGTCCAGGTGGAATTTTCTTTTTCCTCATTGTCTGAATTGGGATTTCTTGGCTTCCAAAATTTGAAGCCAAGCCATGTCTTTCAGCATTTCTGGAAACCTCTAACTGCTTGAATATTGCTTTCTCCTATTTATTTTTTCTAAACTCCAATCAGATATATGCCTTTCACGTGCCTTAGGTTTTTTAAACACTTTTTTTTATGTCATTGTCTTTCTGTGCTGTGTTTTGAGTACTTTCTTTAGACCACCTTCTAGTTCACTAACTCTTTCTCAGTTTTATGTTTCTGTTTACTATTTACTGTTTCAATGAGTTTTATTATTACATTGATTATATATTTAATATGTAGAAGACTGATTTGTACTACTTTGATGCTTTCTTAAGCTTTTGATTCTTTTGTGTCCTCAATCATTTCAAACATGTTCATTTAGTTTCTGATTCTGATAATTCCATTACCTGAAAATATTGAAGGTGAATCTAGTTTTCCCCAGCTGACTCTTGTGCATAGCATTTCCATGTGGGTTTTGTAATTTTAGATTGTGAGCTCAGGTTTGATAGGGTATTAATTATGGAAATCCTGCACGGCCTGAATTGGAGGTGCACCCTTTCAGAAAGTGTTTGATCTTTAGGATGCTAACAACCTATGAATAGTTCCTGTGAATTTCTGAGTCTGAGGTTTCTCAGAACCATAGATGTAGTATTGATTCAAGCCCCAAACATGCGAGAGGAATTCCTGATTTTGCAAATTCTTCAAGAAGACATTTTCCTTACCCAGAACCCAGGGTGAGTTGGGCAAGTTTCCTTGACATCTCCTCTTTCGGCTAACTGGATTTTTGCCCAGGCTGCTCTTGCACTACAGGTGTAGCTCTTTAAGGATCTTGATTTCATACAGGGATCTTATTATATTTGAGGCTGCTCCTCCTATGCCTGAGAAACTATTAGAACCTGAGCTTCCTGTTTATCAACGAACAGACAAGGCAATATTTTACGTTTCAACCTGCCTTTCTTGTTGGTTTGTTAGAAGTTTTGTCAGAAGAGCTTGTTCATAATTCTGTCAGAAGCAGACTGTTCTTTAGACTTGCAGCACAACTGTGACACTAGGGCCTCTTCAGTCCCTCTGTTATCTTGTATCCCAGATGCTGTGTTTTCTTCTCTGTTGTTTAATTCTTAGGTTTTCATGGAGTTTGTCTTCTAGTAGCTTCTTGATGGAGGTACTTGGAAAGTGAATTTTTGACACCCTAAATGCTTAATAATATATTTAATAATTCAAGTTTGAACATTATTTTACCTCAGATTGTAAAGGCGTGGATTCTTTAGCTTCTGTCTTCAAGTATTGCTATTAAGAGGCCTGATGCCATTCTGATTTTCTTTTTTTTAAGTTTATTTTGAGAGAGAGAGCATGAGCAGGGGAGAGACAGAGAGACAGAGAGGGAGAGAATCCCAAACCGGCTCCATGCTGTCAGTGCACAGCCCAACACAGGGCTCAGTCCCATGAACCATGAGATCATGACCTGAGCTAAAAGCAAAGACTTGGTCGCTTAACCAACTGAGCCACCCATCCCTTCTGATTTTTAATTCTTCATTAGTGACATGGTTTCTGTTAATCTATCTCTCTTGCCCTGTCTCTCTGACTCTTTCTCCCTCTCTCTCCCCCCTTCTTTCTCTCCCCCTCCCCTCCTCTCTCTCCCTCTCGCTCTAGGCCTGTGTCCCTCCTTCTTTCCCTCTCCATATCCACTTCTTTCTTTGGAAGGTTTTAGAATTTTACTGCCTTTCTGGAATGTCACATGATTCATCTTGTACGGTGTTTTCTTGTGTGCTAGGAGCCTGGTGGGCACTTTAAACCTTAATATGTATGTCATTCATTTCTGGGAAATGTTCTCTCATATATATTCTTGATAAATTCTTCCTTATATTTTTTTCCAGAATTCCTTTAGTGAGATGTTGGATTTCTTGGACTTATCCTTTAATTTAACCATCTTTTCCTTTTTTATTATTCATTTCTTAGTCTTTATCTTATCAGCTTTCTTGGAGATTTACCTTCCACTTTCAATTTAATTTTACAACTTCGCTATTACATTTTATTTTCCAGAAGTACATCCTTGTTCTGTGAATTTTTCTTTTTAATAAAATCTTCTTTTATGGATTAAATGTTTTCATTTATGTCTTAGAGATATTAGTTATAGGTATCTATTTTCCCTGAATTCTCCCCCCACCCTGTTTTTATATTTTGGTCTCATTTCTCACCCATATTTAGGAGTTAGGCACTAAAAAAATTTATGATAAGCTTTGTTTGTAGGGATTCTCACCAGGTGAATTTCATCCTGTGTTAAGTGGGCAAGGACAGCCAAAAGAGTATCTATGAGTCTTTTCTCTAAGGCCACTCAGTCTTTCCAGAGAAAACATTTAATCCCCTCACTGGGAGTATACACTTGGTGCCAGTATGCCTGGAGCCAGTGAGGACTTGAGCTTTGGGGAAAGTGGGGGATCTTACTCAGTACATGCAGTTTCACTCACTTCCCATTTTCAGTGTGGAAATTTTCTCTTGCCTTCTCTACCTGATGTCCCCAGATGTTGAGTACAATTTCCTTGGAGAACAAACCTCTGGTCTCCTGGTTAGGTAGGGAAGAGGCAATAATTTTGGCCCCATGGAAAGGGCGGAGCGGTATGAGGATCTAAATGCTTCTCAAACACTTTTGACTAACGTCCCTACTATCAGCCCTATGGCCATTCCTGCCTTCTGTGGTAGCTAGCGCCTTCAATTTCCAAGACTTTCCAGATTCTTGGTACTTAGTGTTCCATTTTCCTAGAGATGCTAACTTCTCCATTCCCTTTACATATCCTCAAAATTTGTCATTGCTCATATTTTATTATTTTGACTCCCATCTACTTTCACCTTGTAGGTAAATATTTTATTTCTCTCATTCTCATTGTAGTAAATTTTCATGATCTATCATTTCTAACCAGAAATCCCTATGATATTTTTAAATGTTTATTTATACATGTGTGTGTGTGTGTGTGTGTGTGTGTGTGTGAGAGAGAGAGAGAGAGAGAGAGAGAGAGAGAGAGCGCACACAAGTAGGGGAGGGGCAGAGAGAGGGGGAGATACAGAATCCAAAGCAGGCTCCAGGATCCGAGCTGTCAGGCATGGAGCCCAATATGGGACTCGAACACATGAACTGTGATATCTTGACCTGAGCCAAAGTCGAATGCTCAACCGACTGAGCCACCCAGGTGTCTCTGGAAATTCCTATAAATAACCTATGGAAAGAAAACTTTTGCTAAGGAGACATCTGGCCAGTTGCATAGGTCAGGGGGTAAAATAAACATGGGGGAGGGATGTGTGATTATTTCAACTATTTCAATTCACTGGAGGACTGTAAATAAGTACGGCTCTATATATGACATAGAATTCTTTCTGCCTTGAATTTCCCACGTGTAACTTACTAGCAATATTTATTTTCCTCTTCACTTTTTGCTGTAAAATATGTGGAAACAATTTGCAACCTTAAGCTACATGGTTTTAACTGTTAGGTTGAAAGATGCAAAAAGAAAACCCTGCTAATTTTGTAGGTCTAAAACATTTGAATACTGTAAATATTGTATGGTTAAGGCTGATATTTTAATACTGTTTATAGACCTCCTGGAAATTGTACTGTGTGTGCTAGCTTCTCCTGGGAAATCCAGATTATTCCAATATTTGTATCTCTGGATCTTTCTCAGCCTGAGTGAATATGTACACACAAGGTCATATTCTGGTTTGTGTTCTGTTCGTCAAGATAGATGATATGAGACATGAGAAGATTTGAATCAGCTAAACTAAAGAATCCAGTGAGCAAAATATTTATTTCTCTTGGTTGTACTCTTGTAAATTTTGGCTCTTCTATACTCGCTTTTGAAATTTTAGTAAGATAACATGAATGAGCACGGAGTGTTATATGTAAACCAACTTGACAATAAACTATAAAAAAAGATAACATGAATGAGCACTTTGCCAATGATCAAGAACCATATACAAATGAAGCACATTACTCTAAGCATTTATAATGTGCAATCAGAAATAAGAGATAAAAGACCCTTGAAAACCTGTTTTGATTATGTTGGGGCACCTGGGTGGCTCAGTCGGTTAAGTGTCTGACTCTTGATCTCAGGTCATAATCACACAGTTTGTGAGTTTGAGCCTCATGTCAGGCTCTGCGCTGACAGCTGACAGCCTGCTTGGGATTCTCTCTCTCTGTCTCTCTGCTCCTCCCCTGCTCTCATGCTCCCTCTCTCTCAAAAATAAATAAATAAACATTTTAAAAACCTTACTTTGACTATGAAAGAAGAGGACAAAACAAACTCTTCCAATAACCAGGGTTCATTATTATTAACTATGATAATCATGATAAAAATAAAATGCAGCTAATACACACTAAGTCTTCAGGATATGCAGGGAACTACACTTCATATAACTTATTTCTATCAATCTTCACAATATTAACCTTTGTTCTTCTTATTTTAGAAATGAGTCCTAGAGAGGCTAAGTTTGTAGGAACATCACACTGTGATCTTAGGAAAGTGGCATAGCCAATGTTCAGACACAGGTCAGCTTTTATCACCATCCTCCACTGTGGGTTAGTTCTGGTACAAAGGAACGTCTTTGTGCAAAACACAGAAATGTGGATGTAAAAGGCAACTGAGAAATCTTACTTAATGAGGGGCACCTGGGTGGCTCAGTCGGTTGAGCGTCAGACTCTTCATTTCGACTCAGGTGGTGATTTCATGGTTCGTGGGTTCGAGCTCTGCATCAGGGTCCATGCTAACAGCACTGAGCCTGCTTGAGATCCTCTTTTTCCCCTCTCTCTCTCTGCCCTTCCCCTTCTTGTGCTCTCTCTCTCTCTTAAGATAAACAAACTTAAAAAAAGAAAAAAAGAAATCTTGCCTATTGGCAAGGAATCTAATATTCTGCAAAGCTAAGTTATTTGTCCATGAATATACAATCGTTGGCAGGCACAGCCAGAAAGGTGCCCAGATGGCCAGCACTTTACTTAACCACTAACGTGAGACACACAAAGCCAACAGGGGATGGCTTCTTCGGCAATGTAGCAGCTCTACTTTTTTTTTTTTAATCAGAAAGTGCTTGGTTAATTTGTAACCCCCTATTTAGCTTCTCTCGTCTCAGTCTTCAGCAACCTGTGCATCATATTTGACCATATCAGATATAAATCTAACTCCAATTCATTTCCAGCATCCAAAGAAAATTAGATTTTACTCACAAAAGCTTGTTTCCTCACATCTTTTACAAATGTCACCTTCTCCATAAAAATTTCCTATTTAAATGACATAGGGACCCTTTCATGGTTCCTGCATGATCGCAAAATATACAGTGAGCATCAAGCTACATAAGATATTTGTCAATAGGTCTATCTAAAGTTGCTACACTTATACTATTAGAACATATGACTCCCAAGGGCTAGAGAAATTTTCTTTCTACCTTTCTGCCTCCTTGCAAACACCTAGTGGTGTTGTGTGCACACGATGCCTTAGCCACTTGATGAAAATGAGGTGGATTTGGCTCATGATGTAGTTCTATTAAAATTCTGCTCTGCTCTTTTAACCTTTGCTATTTTTTAGATGTATAATGAAAGTAGTTATGGAACTTCTGTGAGATTCTGTGAAATCTTTTTTTCACACAAAATTGGTGCTACAGAAATAAAATCTCGACGGTGTGCTTTCACTGTTGAACATCTGAAGTTATCTATGAACTACTGAGGATGGTGGAAAAAAGCCACAGCTGGAAATATGTCAAGTGTAACGCTGCAATTTAATTGCAAAATTAATAAAATAAAAATAATAATAGTCACCACAGGAGCTAAAACATGCTGGTACAACTGCTGGGTTTGTTCTTAGATATTATTAACTCTGAAGGTTGTATTCACTGTGGCACTGCCTTTTCGGAAGGGAGGGCACATCAGGATTTTGAGTGCAAATTTCAGAGTCTTTCTTTGATACTATAGTGTATAATGTGGAATGCAAAAACAAAAAAAAATGTGTCTACCTTGTATGACAATAAATGCAAAGCTCATTGTAAGGCATTTCAAATCTCAAGCACAACATCTTTAAAGTTCACTTAATTTACCTGGCTGTTTGGCTGTGTTCATTCTTACAATCACAGTAGTTTCCTACATAAGCAGTGTTAAATGGACCCAGTGCAACCCACCAAGAAATAATTAACTTCTATTATTTTATCTTATATATTTATATGTCCCATAACATATGTTGGCCCACATACTCCCTTACTAGTTCAAAAGCCACCGATGAAGTCTTGGTCAGAAATGTAATTAATTTGCCACCTACCACGACATATTCATTCGAACTGAGGAGTGAGCCATTGGTTATAGAGAAAAGATAGCCTTTTCCTAAAGTATATACTTAATTTTATTAAATATAACTTTTACTTTGAAATGGATGAAGACTCGCAAGAAAGTGCAAATATAGCACAGAGGGCTCCGTGTACCATCACCCAGCTTTTAAATTACAGTATCTTTTTTTTTAATTTTTCAAAATGTTTTTTTTTTTAATTTCTGAGGCGAGGGGGGAGAGGGTCAGAGAGAGAGGGAGACACAGAATCTGAAGCAGACTCCAGACTCTGAGCTAGCTGTCAGCACAGAGCCCGACGCGGGGCTCGAACCCACAAACTGTGAGATCATGACTGAGCCGAAGCCAAATGCTTAACTGACTGAGCCACCCAGGTGCCCCAAAATGACAGTATCTTAAATAACCAGAGGATAGTGTCACCTAGGTGGCTTAGCTGGTTAAGCGTCTGACTCTTGATCCCGGCTCAGGTCATGATCTCAAGGTTTGTAGGATTGAACACCATATTGGGCTCTGCACTGACAGTGCAGGGCATGCTTGGAATTCTCTCTCTTTCCCTCTCTCTCTGACCCTCCCCTGCTTGCTCGCTCTCTCTCTCTCTCTCTCTCTCTCAAAATAAATAAATGAACTTAAAATAACCATAGTACATCATTAAAGCTAACTGATACTGGTAGAATGCTATTAAGGGAAATACAGACCTCATTTAGATTTTGCCAGTTTTAATGCACATTCTTTAAGACATAATTGTTTTAATCGGGTTTAAATGCTAACTCTTACGTTAGACAAAGGTGCTTTATAGCTATTTTAATATCATTCTAACATGTTCGAAACAAAGTTCAATGCAGCACAACCATATGAATGATTTTTTTTTTTTTTTATCATTTAACTGATGCAAAACTCTCTGCTTTCTGTTATGGATTAGTTGCTATAGAAAATTTCAAAATTCTTTTTTCTTTTTTTAAAAGGAAAGGAAGCACCTTGACTGAGAGAGCCTGACTTTTTATCCCCCTTGATAGGTGTATGCTCAATTACTCCTTCGAAATTCTATATGAAGGTTTAGTTCTGCTTCTCTGCTCCCACGTCTCAGTTTTGACCAGGGTGTTCCTTAACATCTGGTTCAATATTCACAGCAGATCAGCTTTCAGATACTTTTTTAATAAAAAGAAACAGAAATCAGTCGATGCTACATCTACAATTTAGAGGCCCTTTAGAATATTCTGCTGGAGATGAGCAAAAATTGCAAAGCACAAAATGCATACTTTCAGACAAAAAGATAGGACTTAATGTATCTATTGCCTCGTATTGCTCATCACTGCCCCTATGCTAATAAGTCAAAGAAGCGAAGCAGCTGGCCGAGTTATGGAGCAAACACAAACAAGTAAATGCTCCCTAAATATTTTAAATGATTGTTCCTTATTAATTTTTATAAAATGTATTGCAATCACATTAATCTCAATAGCCTAATATCTTTGTAATGCAGATATAAGTAATTCAACAGGAGTTCATTGTGATTTTACTTTAATTAATACTTGCTTATTGTAAAGTGTTACTTGCCTTTTGATGGTACGGCCTTAACGACTATGCCTCTTCTGGTGAATTCCAGATCATTATTAATTTCTATTTTATTCATTATAACAACATCAATCAGGGAAAAGCTCATCTACTATTCATGTGAATATAACAGGTAATTCCATTCTAATCTAGTAGTGATTAATGTTCACTTGGTAAGTAATTACAATATCACATTTCAAAGTGCTGGCATGGGACAATCCTTATTTGTGTGGCCTCTCAAAGAACCACAGCGATTTGGGCTTTGAACTGAAAAGGTTTAAGAGAAGAAATCAACCCAGGGACAAAGCGGGAGGCTTTCCATGTGGCGGGCTAAAGAGAATAATGGAAGACGTATGCAAAATATATCACTTTTTTGTCAATTAGTATGCTTCATATACTCTTAGAATGATCGCCATTCCATTCGTCAAAGAAAAATGAAACTGAGAGAGGTTCCACAAGCCATTGTGTTAGTTCCACGATGCCAATGAATTTTCTAATGACATGGTTTCCCTGTCCGAAATGACAGATTAGTTTCAATGTAAGAAAAAAGTTACATTTAAAAGAAGTAGATCTTTTGAGGTCATCACTTTATTCTTAAATTAATCAACACTTAAGTTGTCTAACTAATTTTGGACCAAAATGATCTTTGTACTGAAAAAACTAAATCTACTAAAAACAAAGATTGATGACTTACAGTAAGAATATAACTCGGTCCAATTTTAGATAAACTGCATGCACTTCCATGACCATCAATAACCAGAGAGATTCCCACACATATTGACACTTAATATATTATTAGGTTGAACTGGATCAATGCTGATCATGGATTTTTTAAATCCTAGAAATAATAAGTTTACTGTAGAACATTACAGGCTCTCTGTGTACATCTGAGATTTATGTGCTGCATGGGTGGGGTAGGGGAGTCACATAAGAACCTCAAAACAACCTTGAAGCACAGGCTGGAGAGATAGCATTAATCTTATTTCACAGATGAAGAGATTGATGCTAAGGGTAGTTAAGAGACCTGCCCTAAATCCCACTACAGAGCTTTTACTGGAAGCCAGGACTTCTAGCTCTTGGTTTTATGTCCTTTCTTCTACTGCTTAGCGCCATTCTGCCTCCACTCACCTGTGACAGCTTCTAGAGAGCAGATGTAAGAAAAATTGCCAAGGTTTTACTAGTATCCAAATAACAAAAACTACTGGGCCAATAGGGAGGCCAGGGGAGAGGAGGTTAAAAAAAAAAAAAAAGTCAGGAATGTGGGGATTATCAAATCCCAGGTCATGCCCTCCACACTTATTCCTCACATATCGAATACCAAGCCTGTGAGCCACAGGATTTGAATGACAAATCCCACCAGAGAGTAGTCTTGGATTTCTGTTGCACTATCAGAGATGCAAAAATGAAGATGGGCCTGGACTATAGACATGGCCCGTCAGTAGGTACAACTGGCACTGGAGGGTAGCAAAGGGAAGAGAAATAAAGCTGTGTAAATGCTTGATCTTGAACGAGTCATGTGCTATACATTTCATTTTATTTCCATCAGCAATGACCTACCAATCAACAGTGAACAATCAATTTCAATCAACAATCACACCTACCACCCATGATGTTATAAATGATGAATAGAAGGAATAACAGAACGAAATCATTGTCTTCAAGAAGTGCACAACAGGGGCGCCTGGGTGGCTTAGTCGGTTAAATGTCTGACTTGGGCTCAGGTCATGATCTCTCGGTTCGTGGGTTCGAGCCCCATGTCGGGCTCTGTGCTGACAGCTAGCTCAGAGCTTGGAGGCTGTTTCATCAGATTCTGTGTGTCCCTCTCTCTCTGCCCCTCTCCTGCTCATGCTCTGTCTCAAAAATAAATAAACTATTAAAAAGAAAAAAAGAAGTGCAGAACAGATAAATATTTGAAAGCAGGTTCCAATGGGTGTGCCACAGCATGCAGTGTGCTTGGGTTTGAGGTACGTGAGGTATTGGTTGCCCTCAGCCTTGGGACATAGAGGCAGGTACTAAGGAATTGGGAGCCCCCAGGCCATGAGATACCTTGTCTGCTTACTATGACATCATGATGACTGCTGAGTGCTTCAAACAAGTTTGCGCTCTTTTACGGAAAGGGATGAGTGTGGGTCTCAGCTGGGGGAGGGCTGGGACTTTGGGAGAAGATGTTTCTTTTCTTTTTTTTTTTGTTTTTGTTTTATTTATTTCTAGGAGAGAGAGAGAGAGAGAGAGAGAGAGAGAGAGAGAGAGAGAGAGACAGCAGCAGGGAGGGTCAGAGAGAGAGGGAGTCACAGACTGAAACAGGCTTCAGGCGCCGAGATGGCAGTCAGCACAGAGCCCGACGCGGGGCTCGAACCCACTAACCGCAAGATCATGACCTAAGCAAAAGTCGGACGCTTAACCGACTAAGCTACCCAGGCGCCCCTGGGAGAAGATGTTTCTAACAAGAAGTATGAGAAATCAAAGCTTAAACCGTAAGACAGGCAAGAGTCCTGGTGAACATTTCCACCAGCGGAAAGAACAATGAGTCCAACAGCATTAAGACTTGTCCACAGGAGCAAACTTCAAATTGCTTGATCCAAGTGCAAATAGTGTGCTACAGCTTTGTTGGGTCATTTGTCTTTCTCTTTTACCTTTGTCTGCCCCAAATTCTACGCATTGACCAAATGCCTCCTTCTCTGGGGCATTCTCATTTGCAGTCTCTTGCTCCCTTAGACCACCTACACCCCCGTGTCCCCACATGTGGTCTGCCTAATCCTATAGGTAGGGAGTTGCCTTGTAGTGTTACAGTTTACATTCTAACATGTATTTTCATGCAGATTTATTATTTAAAATAAAACCCTACTAGCACATCAAACTATAATGTTACAGGTATTATTACTTAAAAGCAAAAAAAGAAAATGCCAGCTAATTTTAAGAAAAACATTAAATAATAGTATAGATGTTAGTGAGAATACTGGACAATGAAAGGTATTTTATTTTTCTATTTCTGCTGTAACAAACTGCCACTTAGTAGCTTAGGACAAAACATATTTATGCTCTTCCAGTTTGGGAAGTCTCAGGTCTGAAATGAGTCTCATGGACTAACATCAAAGTGTAGGTAGGACCGTGTTCCTTCTGAAGAAGCTAGAGGAGAATCTGTTTCCTTGTCCCTTCCAGCTACTTGAGGCCACCCACACTGTTTGGCTAGTGGCTCCTTTTTCCTCCTAAGCCAGCAGCATGGCATCTTCCCATCTCTCTCTGTCTCTGACTCCCACTCTCTTGCTTCCCTCTTTGGTTTATAAGGACCCTGTGAATATACCGTGCCCACCCGCACGATCCAGTATAATTTCCCCATCTCAGGGTCACCTGATTAGCCACACTGATTCCCTCAGCAATTTTAATTCCCCCTTGCCATGTACCATAACATGTTCACAGTGTGGGGATCTGGGCGAGAATATTGTTGGGAGGCCATTATTCTGCCTACCACCATGGGGCAACAAAAACTGCTCTGACCAATGAGACACTAGCAGGCTTGAGGGAAGCACAGGGTTAAAAAGTTGTCTCTATATTTCCTCTCCTGCTCTTCTACCCATACCAGGAGGACATGCCTGGGCTAGCCTGCTGGAAGAATGAGCAAGGTAAGGGTGGTAGAGCCCAGCCAATCCAGCTACCCTCAGACACATGAGCTCCTCGGCATCCTCTGGATGTGCAAGCTAGCTCAGCTGGAGCAGAAGAAATACCCGATTTAAATCAAGCCACAAGCTAGGGAGCTAATGAAATACCTATTGTTCTAAGCTACTGAGTGTTGGGGTGACCTGTTTCACAGCAGTGCTGTGGCAAATGATAATTAACACAGGCATCAAATGATAATTTTGGCAGGTAAACTATTAGAACAAAAACAAAACTCACCATAGACTGGTGCCACTATATCGTAATTGAAAGGGCATTTTAGCAACTAAAAACATCACAAGAGCATGCTCTCAGGCTAAAGGGCAGACTTTCCTAAGAAAGGCAGGTGGCAGGATTCCATGATTTTTCTGTCAACCACCTCCCCTCCTCTCTCTTTCGCCCTTTAGATTTCTCATTTCTGTGCTGACTGAGGAAATCGTCACAGATCATCTGCAGTGGAGAGCTTCTGCCCGTACACTACTTAATGTAATGCTTTGCACGTCGTAAACCCTCCAGAATGTTGTTGGATGAGTAATCACAATGCGAATTGAGCCATTCACAATGGTGTGCTACTAATTCTGGAACTGAAAAATGTGGTCACTGAAGAATACAGTCATGAAAACTTACGGAAAAGAAACACTGTCTATGGAAGGTATTGTATTCTCCATTATTTTAGCAATACTACTGAAGCGGATTAAAGTCATACTGTGACTTTGTAGAAAACTATGCCTTACTAATTTAGAAGGACACACTGACTCCATGTTGACTGACCGGGAAGTGGGTTTACCATGTGGATTTGTTTCTTTTTAACTCTCACCTGCCAGCCTGACAGTTTTCTTTAAAATGGTAATGATAACAAATTAGTCAATAAAGTGTTATGGGGATTTAATGTAAAAGGAACTAAAAAAATCCAATTTCCCAAATGCCAGATCTATTTAGCACATGTCATAGTAGAGCTTAACCCATGGTACATTAACAAAATATAGGTCAAAGTTAGATTTTATAAAGATAGAGGAGAAACAGTCTTTGCAAAACATTTCCCTGGAATAGAAAACTTTAGGCCTTTTGTATATGGCCAAACCCAGACCCTTGAATTGAAACAATTCTTCCTAATGGTCTACATCTAATCAGGTATAGTGGAATATTAATAAAACCGGTTTTACATTTTCTGGTTTACTTTTTAATAGATATTTCAATGGCTTGAATTTGAAAGCAGTCGATTCATATTGTTTTAACAAGAACAAGTTTACTTTGCTTTCCCATACAGAAACATCTATGTTATTTTTTAAAAACGACAACTTATTATTTAAAGGTAAGATTATCAGAATATTAAAAAATAGTCCTAAAAAGAGGGATGATAGTTAGATGGAAAAAGAGTAAACTGTTAATGGCAAATTATAGGTGGTGGGTATATAAATGTTCACTGTAAAAATCAGTTTTGATATATAATTAAACTTATTTTCTAGAGAGAGAGGGGACACAAGAGGGTGAGGGTCAGAGAGAGATAGAAAGAGAGAGAGAGAGAAAAGCAGGGCTCACCTGAAGGCTCAAGCTCACCCGATGTGGGACTTGAATTCACTTAACTGTGAGATCATGACCTGAGCTGAAGTCTGATGCTTAACTGACTGAGCCATCCAAGTGCCCCTATAATTAGTATCTTTATATTAAAAAGTTATTTTTAAAATCCTGAATTGAAAATATTATATCCTTATGTATTTTTATATTAGTACCACAATTTTGTTGCCTTTTCCTTTCCTATAGGAATGATTAGTAGCCATTTATCTTTGAAATATCTGAGTAACAGCTTTTTGGGGCATACTCATCTTGTTTGACTTAATGACTGAGAGATGTGACAGCTCCTGTGGACCAGGAGGCTATTCTACAATTGGAGATTACTTCAAACAATATATAAAAATTAATTGGGCTCCGGGGCGCCTGGGTGGCTTAGTCGGTTAAGCGTCCGACTTTCGCTTGGGTCACGATCTCGCAGTTCGTGGGTTCGAGCCCCACGTCGGGCTCTGTGCTGACTGCCGGCTCAGAGCCTGGAGCCTATTTCAATCTGTGACTCCCTCTCTCTCTGACCCTCCCCTGATCACACTGTCTCTCCCTCTCTCCTAGAAATAAATAAAAAACATTTAAAAAAAATTAATTGGGCTGAAGATAGAGGTTAAGGGGAGGTATTCCTAGCAGACAAAAGTATGGAGACAAAAGATGGGTAGTGTCCAGAAAACGTGAATTTTTTGCTATATTTCACCAGCAGAAGGATTCAAAGAAAAGGGGTCATGGAAAATCTATATCAGGAATGGCATTGAATGCTACTCCAAGGATGTGCAAGTTTATCTTCAAGGTACTGAAGAGTTTTAAACACAGGTGTGGAGGTGACAAGGTCAGACTTCATGTTAGAAGATGAAGTGCAACTAGATGCAGGAGGACCAGTTTAGACACTACTATAGTTTTCTAGGTGAAACTAATACCAGTAACATCATTGACAAACACCATAGTACCTATTCTTTCTTGGTTGCATTTTACATACCTGACTCTCTCTATATGGTAATCTCAGTAAAGTTGCAGGATACAAAATCAACATACAAAAAGCAATTGTTTTTTTTACACTAATAACAAACTATCTGATAAGGAAATTTGAAACACCAATTCCATCTACAATATCATCAAAAAGAATAAAACACTTAAGAATAAATTTATGTACAGGAATGAAAGACTTATACCCTGAAAATGACAAAATATTCATGACAGAAATTAGAGAATATACAAAAAGACAAAAAAAGAAAGACATCCATGTTCATGGATAGGAAGACTTAATATTGTTAGGATGTCCATACTACCCAAAGTGATCTACAGATTCAGTGCAGTTCCTATCAAAATCCCAATGCCATTTTGTACAGAAATTGATAAAAAACATTCTAAGATTCATATGGAACCAAAAAAGACTCTCAATTTCAAGAAAATCTTGAAAAAGATGAACAAAGGGGCACCTGGGTGGCTTAGTCGGTTAGGCGTCCGACTTTCGCTTAGGTCATGATCTCGCGGTTTGTGGGTTCGGGCCCCGCGTCGGGCTCTGTGCTGGCTGCCAGCTTGGAGCCTGCAGCCTGTTTCAGTCTGTGACTCCCTCTCTCTCTGGCCCTCCCCTGCTCACGCTGTCTCTCTCTCTCCTAGAAATAAATAAAACATTAAAAAAAATTAAAAAAAAAAAAGAAAAAGATGAACAAAGCTAGATGCATCTCACTTCCTAATTTCAAAATATATTACAAAGCTACAGTAATTAAAACATGGTATGGGACTGCTATAAAAACATGAAGACCAACGGATCAGAAGAAAGAGCCCAGGATTAAATCCATACTGACCTACTACAAGAGTACCCAGATCTACAATGGGAAAAGGATAGTGACTTCAGTAAAAGATGCTGGGAAAACTGGATATCCACATGCAGAACAATGAGACTCAACCCTTATCTAACGCTATACACAAAATTCAACTCAAAATGGATTAAAGATTTAAATGCTAAGATCCGAAACTCTAAAACTCCTAGAAGAAAACATAGGGGGAAAGCTTCATGATGTTGGTCTTGGCACTGATTTCATGGATGTGACATCAAAAGCACAGGCCACCATAGCGAAAATAGAAGTGAATTATTTCATTCACTCCTTTCAGCCAGTCAACACAGAAATTCTATGAGGAAAGTGAGGCTAGAAGAAATTAAGAAATTTGCCTAAGGCTACAAGATTTGAATCAGGTGTGCTTGATTCCACAGTGGTAAAATCCTGAAATAAAGGACAGTCATAGAGAAAAGTCTGTTTCAGGAGAGCTTGTAGGATGCCGAGTCAGCAATATTGCATGCCAGAGTAGATGTGCACACAAGAGAGAGACATCAGGCTGGACTGAGAGGCTCCTGCCTTAGAAAATTGGGTAAATGATGGTGTCATTTCCTGAAACAGGGAATAGAAGTAAATGTCCACATTTACTAAGAACTTCAGTTTGGGACATGAGAGTTTTGAAATGACTATGGACAGGAAGAATTCTCAAAATATTTAACATCTGCTACAGCAAAAACCCAACCAACCAGAGCAGACACTCGCCAGTACACCCCACCTGTGCTTATCAGTACGTATCAGTCTTATGGCCTAAATATAGAGGTTCATTGGGGAGTTGCAGACATGAATACAGAATGAACCCCAAGAGAAAGATACAGGATGCAGATAACGATTTGGGACTCATCTGCTTATAGGTACTAGATGGAGCTTCTGATGAAGATGTGATCATGAAAAGGGTGTGGGATGGAAAGTGGAGCAGCGCTGAGGATGGGGTCTGGGGAACATCCATACATGGAAGAGGCAGGGCGTGAATCACCTGTGAGAGAGACTGAATAATAGGCTGATAGGTGAGATTTGAAAACCTGGGTAAGAGGACATCAAGGAACTCAAGAAGGAAAGAATTACACAGAGAGACTGAGTCAGGTGATTTGAGAAGGAGGGGCACTGACTACCTTGGTGACAGCAGTGTGATTGGCAGGGAGGGGTAATAACAAGATAATATGGGCTGAAAGGGAATTGTGGGTAAAGAAGGGGAGTTAGCCAGCCATGCTATTGCTTCACAAAGATTGGCCCGTGAAATGGAGAGAGGAGAGGTAACAATGGAAGGGGGTGGGAGAAGAGCAGAGCTGAGGTTGAGATGTGTGTTCATTAACTAAGAAGAAGGGTACTAATGGGTAAATTGACAGCGAACAATCAGCAGGGAGGTGACTTAAAAGTTACGGAAGAAAGCTCTGAGGAGATGGAATTCAGAACAGGGTTGTACTCACACCCTTTCCATATCCTACTATTCACACAGCAGCCAGAGTGATTTTGTAAAAATAAATAACTAAATAACTAAATAAACATAACTCAGAAATTTATCGGCTGTTTTCCCAATGAGAATGTAAACTCTAGAGGGTGGGAACCTGACAGCCGAGCCAAGGGTGGGGAGAGTGCAGACATACAAAGAGAAGTAGAATGAATGAAGAACAGAGTGTGTCTGAAGGGGAGGCCATGAATCCTTCATCTCCTGTGTGCTTTGTGAGGAAATCACCCCATGTAGGGAATTTGCAGATCTTTCCTTTGTGACTGTGACAGACCTGCCTTACTAAACCAGTCTAAGAAATTTCTGGTTACTCCATTTCTCTCTCTTTCTTCACACAATGAACAACTTAATCTTTAGCATTTGTTTTTTCAAATTTCTTCCTCCCTACTCATGCTTACCTTCAAACCCAATCATGGCTTTTTCCAAAGTATCCTTCACAATTGCCATGAACATAAATTGAACCTCGACTTTGCTGGTGCTAATTTAGCCTACGAGAAACTACCGACCAAATTAAACCAAAATAATTCGTTATGCCCCATTATGTAGGAGGCTTTGCTGGATTAATTCTTTAAGTATTTATCTATTTTGAGAGAGAAGGGGGAGAAAGTGAAGAGGGGGGAAGCAGAGGGAAGGGTAGAGAGAGAATTCCAAGCAGGCTCTGCAGTGTCAAGGGGCTTGATCTCATGAAGTGTGAGACTATGACCTGAGCTGAAATCAAGAGTCAAGCACTTATCTGACTGGACCATGGAGCTCCCACGGACTAAATTTTTTAAATGATATTTTAATTAGTGGGTCACCAAGTATGGTCCTTGACCAGCAACAACAGCTATTCCCTGGGAATGTGGTAAAAATACAAATTCTCTGGCTCCACCCAAACCTAAGTGATTACACATTTTGAAGTCTCTTTCTCCATCAGAATGTCTTCAGTGGTGAAAGTCACAGGAGAAAATTAATACATCTAGTTTTCTTATGTTCAACGGTTCTCAGCAACAGTCCAGGAGCATCAGTCTCAATTGGAAACTTGATAGCAATGCAGGTTATGAGTCCCACTACAGCGCTAACTGAATCTGAAATTCGGGTGGTGGCACCCTTCATCATGTGTTTAACAAGTCCTCAAGTAGTTCCCATGTAAGTTCAAGTTTAGCCTAAAATAATGAATTTATGGTCTGTCACTGATTATATCCAGAACACAAATAGACCAGGGGAATAAATAAAACCAGGTTTTCTCTTTGTCAGAAAAAGGTAAAATTCCAGAGCCAGAGAAACCTCAGAACATGAATTAGATAAAATACACACACACAATGGGATAGAAAGTAAAAAAAAAAAAAAAAAAAGGACTGAAAATGACTGAAGGGAACCTGAAATAGCACATCATGTTTGAAATCGTATATTTTTAAAAGCTACATCTGTGCTAAATCTCAGAACTCTTCTTTCTAGCTAAATCTGTGCTAGTTTGAGGGACAATTTATCTGTGACACAAGCGCCACATGCATTTATATAAATATGAAAGGCTTCTTGCACAGAGAAGGTAATACCTTACATTTAGTAAACTAATTCCCAATGTGAGAGAAATGTCTTCCATGAAAATGTTACCTTCTGAAAATATTCCCCTGACTATTTTGGTCTGCCTTCTTGATAGCAGAATGGTTGGAGGGGGGGAGGGAAGGCGGGGGCGGGGAATATCCAGAATAGGATCCAGAGCTTCTCCAAAGACGGGCTGACAAGGTTGTCACCATAGACTGCCTATGTACCAGGAATCTCAGAATCAAGTTTGAGTCAAGACATTTCTCAGGGGCTTTCTGAGAAAGTGGAATTTATATATGCATCTGTCTGAGATGACTATCAAGTTAAAAGGCACTGAAAACAAAGTAGCCAAGAACATATTCATTCACATGAATGTTTGTCCTTTAATGTAGTGAGTAATGTTATAGTTTAAGAATGAAATACCTCCTTTGAAACTGCCTTTGAGGAGTTTCCAATAACAGAAGACATTCTAGTAGGCATCCAATTTTTTAAAGAATTGATTGCATCTAGGTCTACCATTTATTTATTTTGTAAATCATAAGAGGTTTTAAAGACTGATGGAAAAAACCAAATCCACCCTCAAAATAGGAAAATTCGCTACCTCTGAAAGCACTGAAAAAGAAGAAAGCACAGCACCAGACAGTCCTTGTGAAAGGAGTGCCAAGATGGTTGGGATGGTAAGAATAGCCTGGAAATGATTCCACAGTCTCCCAAGGTGACTATTTGGACACGAAATTTTTTATTTAAAAAATCAGTTGCATTACTTGAGTTTTTTATTAAAGTATGTATTTATAACTATAATGAATTATCCAGCAGGTAATGCACGGGGGCAAAGCCAGCGCAATCATGTGGAAGCATGTCTCATGTTAACCATGAACGTCTTCTCTCCTGGGCCTCCTCAGGCTCTCGGAAGTTTCCTGGCCCACCTCTGTGGGTTCTTCTGCCTCCTCTATTCTAAAGGGTCAGTGAAACTTGGACTTCAGGTTTGTTTGTTTGTTTTTATTTTACTTTGTACACAGACACCCCCTTGCCCTGCAGGTGTTTCCCAGATTTCAATTATTGTTTGGATACAGACGATCTCCCAAGTTTCTATTTCTAGCCTAATACCCTAGGCTGAACTTCCCAGCTGTACAGCCAACGGCCCGGGAACAGTCCCTGAATTTTGCTCCTTTCAGATATTCCCCAAACTGTACATATCCTAAATCTTTGTGTTTCAAGTTGATCTCTGGCCAGCAGCAGCACAGGAGAACTTTTTTAAAAATACAAATTCTCCGTGCCGGTCCCAGACCTCCAGAATCAGGAACTCAGGGGGTGAGGTTCTGTCATGTGTGTATTAACAAGCCTTCCAAGTGATTCCAGTGGAACTAACATTGAGAGCCACTGTCCTAAGGTGTATACAACATCTACCCTGAGTATTAATCATGCTTTTTTATTTTCTCTATTTTATCATGCTTTGACATCTTGGGGGCCTTGCTGACCAGCGAGAGAGCCCCTCCCAAGCGAAACAGATTCCAAGAGACAGCAGATGACTCCCTTGTGATTGGGCCTTTCATTTGTAAAGCCCATATCTCCAGTAATCTCCTTTATTTATTCTCACACATCGAGCCAGTATTTCCAGGGCCACATACTGGACCACAAGACACCCGATAGCCTGGAGGCTGCTGAAATTATTGAAAGGATCCAATCCTAAATTTGCCCAAACTTGCCTACCTGCCCTGTCCATTCCTTCAGAGGCAAACCGCAATAAAGGAGAAACCATGCTTTCTCCTCTGCTTCTTTTGCCTCCTGAATGACCCCAGTACTTCCCCTTGTAGCCCTGCATGGTATGGCATGTCCCCTTCTCCTGGGAATTATGAGTAATACAACTTCCCTCATGGCAACGACTTGTCTATGTCACCTCTATAAATCCCAAGTACAATCAGAACATGCTGCCCCTTTGAACATAGTCTAAGCCTTGGGTTCTTCCTTTCCCTTAACTCTTCACATTAATCCGTTATGTAATACGGCAAAGTCTAGCTTCAAACCACAGTAAAACGAAAACAACCAAACCTTGGAATCAACTCCCATCTCTCCACCACTTACAGCACTGTGTCCCATATGGGTTTCCTAAGTCTTCTAATGAAGGATATTTTCATCTCAGAGCTCCTGTCCCTCCCACCTCAATCCAGATTTCCTTTTATGTGAAGTCGCTCCTCTGCTTACCAAACAAACTTAAGTGGTTTACCACTGCTACTCAAGGAAAACCTAAAAAAAACTCTTCCCAACGCTTGCTCACTTGCCAGTTTCCTCTCTCCCCATCCAAACTCATTTTCCCAAGCTGCGGTTGTCTCAAAATCAATTTCTCATGACTTTAGAGCATGGACAGCATGCTGGCCAGCTTAGCCCACCCCGTAAATCTTCTCCCCACCTGAGAAATTCATCTCGTAGATATCAGGGAAGATGTCCCAAACCCTCAAGGCAGAGCTGCTCTACGATTTTGTGTCCCTTCTGATCCCACCTCCTGCCATCTTTCTTCCTTCCTGGAGCTGCTGTCCTTGGTAAAACCAGAAGTGGGAAGAGGGTAGGAGAGAGAGGAAGGAAGTCCAGGTAAGAAGAAGACAAGAGGCACCAGGGGATGGAAATGAATTCCTGGAATTCTTTTTTTTTATATATATATATATTTTTTATTTATTTCTAGGAGAGAGAGAGAGACAGCGTGAGCAGGGGAGGGTCAGAGAGAGAGGGAGTCACAGACTCTGAAACAGGCTCCAGGCTCTGAGCTGGCAGTCAGCACAGAGCCCGACACGGGGCTCGAACCCACCAAATGGGAGATCATGACCTAAGTGAAAGTCGGATGCTTAACCGACTAAGCCACCCAGGTGCCCCGAGTTCCTGGCATTCTTAATTGGAAGTCTGAAGGCATTTTCAGCAAGTCAAATAACCGTAAAGTTTCGCAAACGACCTTCAGAACGAATGGCATGTTTGTCCACCTATTTACCTGATGTTTTTCTCTAAGTTGACTCGTATTGACTCATTTGGTTTTCCTTAGACTCATTCTAAGCAATGATATTCTCAAATCAACTGTTTATGGTACTAGCTACATTTTTCTAAAACATATTACATAAATACTTAATTATTAAAATTTGTAAAAGTATCCAACCATGTACCATGTAATAATACTCCACTTTCATTACTCTAGTGGGAAGTGAACACTTGGGGGAAAGAATTGTTATAAATGACAAGTAATGCATGCAGGCATATTAAAAATTAAATTAGATAGCTCAGGAAATTAATTATAATTTATAATATTTCCCTCGTGGTAAAATGCATTCCAAACATCTGAGTTATAAACCAACTTTTTGGGAAAAACAACTACTTATAAATGAGAAGGCACCTGATAATTGATACATACTTAGCAAATGAACAATTGAGTTTATTTTGCTGATTCACAACTCACAAGTAATTTTGAGGTCAGGTTTCTGATCACTCATTAGTAGCTGTTTTCCAAAGTATTGATACTTCAGTCTTACTTTGAATGGCTGCCAATGTGTCTTCCAAAGCAAAATGGTCCCAGTGGCCTTGCAAAGGTAGCAAGGATTACCTGAAAATCAAGGACTCTAGCCACAAGGGCATTTTCTGGTTAAGTCACTAAGAGTCAAGTAAATTTCAGTAACTTAACAAATGTGAGACATATTCTTAAAATGGCATCTCCATGATGTACCCCCACAGATAGACTAAACCAGGTTTCCATTAAAAAAAAAAAAGATTTTCATTCTAGGCATCAATTTTAGTCTTCTATCTTGTTCCTAATCTTGTTCTTAAAGACTGTTTTCTTATCAAAAAGTTCTCGCAATATCACCCATACCCAAACAAAGACATAGTTGAGACAGTATCCTCACAAGTGATAAATGACTATGGTTTTTGTGCTTCTAAAACAGGCTTGAAAATGACCTGTATTTTGCATTATGTGCATCATAAACTTCTAATTGCTCTTTCAGAGCATTCCATAAAAAAGAATGTCTGACATTCTTTAAGAATAGTATGGCATTAAAACTGAAGTCCTCAGAGATGGTAAGACAGAATATTTAAAATCTGTAGACTACATCTGGAAATCCTCCCAAGGCTAGCAGTGAAGAATTACTTATCAGTGAAAGTTTGGAGGTCTTTTTCTTTTTGGATTAATGGAAATCTCTAGAACTGTACTTTCTAATATGGTAATCATTGGCCACATATGCCTACTGAGCACTTGAAATGTGGCCGGGCTGAACAGAGATGTGCTCTAAGAGTATAACAGACACGAAGAGTAAACCATATGGAAAAATACCACATTAATAACTTTTATAAGAATTACATGTTCAAATGATAATCTTTTAGGCATATTAGGTTACATCCAACATAGCATTACATTTGATATCATCTCTTCATGTTTACTTTGTTTGAAAAGCTACTAGAAAATTTTAAGTCACATTGTATTTCTGCTGGACAGAGCTGCTCTAGAAAAATGAAGATAACAAGGATGGCCCTAGAAGATATCCTAGTTTTCATTTTGTAAGTGAACAATTTATTAGATAATTTTCTCTGACTTGATGACAATCAGAAACTAATCCTGTAATGGAGGTGTTTGGAATCAAGGGCCTGTATTTCACTGACTTCTATTTTGAGTTAGTTTAATAAAGCTACAACAGTGTCATACAAATTATTTTTGTACTTTATTCATTTAAGTTTGCTCAAGTCACTAAGATAGGCATTTTGTCATTAATATACTATAAAATCAATGGCATTACCAATATAGAAATGTGGTATTTAATCATCAAGTTTATCCATAAGATATTTTTGACAGAAAATAATTAAATGCAAGCAAACAATAAACAGTATTTTCCCCCAGGGGAGATTCTCTTCCATTATATTCAATTTCATCTTCAAATTAAGTCATTTGAAGAGATAGCAAAATAAATGCAAATTTTTTTGTTATATTTCTGAATTTTTTTTTCTGAAGGTGAGAGCAAAGTAGGTTGAATAA
This sequence comes from Proteles cristata cristata, assembly GCA_017311185.1. Taxonomy (NCBI): domain Eukaryota; kingdom Metazoa; phylum Chordata; class Mammalia; order Carnivora; family Hyaenidae; genus Proteles; species Proteles cristata. Next base: position 29,371 of record JAESUZ010005367.1, read on the forward strand.
ATTGACAGATGGTACTGATTTCGCACACCATTTATTTCTGGGCTTATGGCAAGTTCTATGGAGGTAATTCCTCTTAAGGAGTTTATCTCAATGAGTGAATTTCCACTCAGCCTTTAAAATGCTACTCAAATGTCCCCTCCTCTAGGAAGCCTGGCTGGATCCCACTGGGCAGTTATCCATTTCATACTCTGCTAGAGCATATGCCTTATACATCTCTTATTCAATTTCCCTTTCCTTTTCTCAACTGTCATGCGAGTTTCCTGACAACATAACTCAGGTCAACCCAAGTCTTACTCATCTCTGAATTATCAATGACTGGGCACTTATATTAGTCCAGTACCCAGCATCTAGTAGCCACCGAAAATGTTTCTATATTCTTGTTTACTCAGTGGGGTGGTAGTAATACTGCCATATATTAGGGACAGTGGCTTTGACAATAAGCCTAGTTTAAACATGTATAAATGTGGGCACCTGACTGGCTTAGGCAGTTAAGCATCTGCCTCTTGGTTTTGGCTCAGGTCATGATCTCATGGTTTGTGGGCTCAAGCCCAGCATTGGGCTCTGCATTGACGGCATAGAGTCTCCTTCGGATTCTCTCTCTCCCTCTCTCTCTCCCCCTTCCCTGATCACTCTATTTCAAAATAAAAGAATAAACTTTAAAAAAATGTATAAATGAATCTTATAAATATCCCAGTGAGGAATTGGGTGGCTGCCAATTCCCAATGCTGTAATAATAAAGTTAATTTTTAGTGACAATTTATAAGTAAAGATGAACTTTGAAAAAACCACCCACACCAAAACAGGTGATGGATTAATAAGAGCTCTTCTCTTCTAACCACCGAAATAAATATTTGTCTTCTAAATGCAATCATTTTGATAGAGTTTCCTGAAAGGATTACCCAAAACTCTTTTTTTTTTGCTACTATTGTAGAATTATGATGGTTTACACTCATTGGTACATGTCCAGCTGGTGTTTTATTAATTCTCCTCATCACTATTTGTTCAGTTAGTCTACCTGTGATCACATCTCTTTATGCAGAACCTTTTCAAATTGCTTTTCATGCAATTTCCCAGGTGTTTGCAAAAACGTTCACCGTGTTCATATGAGTCTATTCTTGAAAACCTTTGTGTGTGAGCATGTGCATGTCATTTAATTACATATAATGGAATGACAGTGTGAAATACATGGGGGGAAGGATCAAAGAGGTGTGACTCAGTTACTCAGTTGCTTTAATTACTCAGCTACTAAGTGAGTTTTGAGTGTTCCAATTGTCTTAAATTGTTTTTATCTTTATAACTTATATCCACATTTGGATCATTGGTTACAGACAGGAACCATTAATAACACTGATGTTGAAACACAGAAAGTTACTGAAAAACTATAAATAATAATAATTCTGCATATTTTCCTCAAGATGATCTTCAAAGGAAACTAATTTGTAAATGCTATATATCCATTATCCAAAAGTAGACATTTTTATTGTCCCCATTTTACAGATGAGGAAATCGTGGTATGTGGTCTAAGTAATTTGTCCAGGGTCAGAAAGATAGCTGGTAAAAAGCTGGTGAGAAATGTGAACCCGGGATGTCTAGCTATAGAGTCTTCCAAGTGGGATCCCACACAAAAACAGAGGTTCTCAAAGGTTGCTGCATGTCAGATTTACCTGAGAAGCTTTTAAGAATTTTGATGCTCGGACACCACAGCCCATCAATTAAATAAAAATCTCAGGATGAAATGGTGCTCACTGTTGCTCACAATGTATCTTTCCAAGATATGCTTGACAAAGTCAGCTTGAGCCTCTGTTATCTCATGTTATCTAAAAAGCAAACTAGCTCAATTTTAGGGGGGTGGGGTGGAGACAAGAATTCCAAATATCCAGTCATAAAAGTAGTAGTTCTTTCTCTGACGTTATATATCAGTTAAATTTCAGTGTCCATATTCTGTCCCGGAACCCAGCAGGTAATTTAAAATATATTATTAATTTATACATTTTCCTATTAGAGTTAAGAACCCTTGTTAAAAATGACAAAAGCAAAACATTTATTCCTATATAATGAATATTATTATAAAGTTCAATAAACGGATGCAATGACATCTTAAATAATATACTAATATAAACTATGCTAATCTGAATAATGTAACAGTATTTATATTATCAATGTTTTATCATATAAAAATTACACTAAATAATTAAAATCACTTCATTATCTTACAGCATGCAAAAATGACTAAGTGATTTTTTAATTTCTTGGGCATTTGAGATTACTATGGAAAAGAGAAATTCAAGAAAGATGAGTAAACACTACAATAGACCACGATTTTTACAACTTCAGTATCACTGACATTTTGGATTGGAAGAGTCTTTGTCGTGGAGTGCTAACTTGTGCATTGTGGGGTGTTCAGCAGCATACCCGGCCTCTACCCACTACACTTGACCTGTGACTATTACAAGTGCTTCCAGACGCTGCCGGTGTCTTATGGAGGGCAAAAATGCCCCTCCCTTTCAGTCACAACTATGTCAGACAAGCTAGCTCAGAGGTGTACCCTCTAACTAATGCAGCCTAAACAATTTGGACACAGTCCTTTAGTCTTCTGACTCAGAAGAATCAAGTCTTCTGCAAGTCTGCAATACATATTTAATTAATACGTATGCAAGCTATTGCGATGGGAGGCAATGGCCTGTAACTCTTTCTGAATCACCCCAAACTACCATTTGGATACCCAATGTGCTTTATAACATAGAATCCTAAGGTTTTTGAAAATTGATCATTTCTTGAAATCCTATGATAGTTTTGACAGTTGATTAACTGGGCATTTTAATGTAATCTGAAAATCTTCTAAAAGGTTTCTGATACCTTTTCCAAATGACTGCTTTTTATAATACTCTCATCAGCTATTTTTTGGTGGGATGTGCCATTTCTCCACTGCATTGTAATCATTTATTTGTACCTTATCATATAAGTTCCTGGAGGTGGGATTTGGATTGGATCATTGCCATAGCCCCACGGCATTCTACAGAGCCTTACATTTAGTAAGTGATTCTGCCCTTTCATGGTTTACATATTAGGGGAGATAAATTATTTAAACATATGCCTCACTGTTAAAAGCTCACCTAGAATATTTATATGTATGTTCATATAAGATTGTTCCATAGGATTTAAAAATAATGTATTGAATTCCATATGAAAAAAAAAAAAAGCCTATCTAGTTGAGGGGCCTCAGGTTGCCTCCTCTTTTTGTTTTGTTTTGTTTCGTTTTTTACTTTCGACCTTCAATCCTCTGTGCCTGTATGCTCTGGATGAATTAAGTACAATTCTTTGTGAGTGAAGGAGGAATATAGATGAATGTCTTCCACATTCATCCACATGTGTGATCCCATCCTAACAAATACCACTAAGTAGCAACTTCTCACCTTCTCTGTAGAGGTTATCTTCAAGTAGAAATATACTAGAAAGATTGTAACCATAGAAAGGACATTGAGTAGTATTTCAGCTAATTGGCAGTACATGCCTTCCAAAATTTCAGAGGTACCTCCATTTAATGACTCCCCTGAATGAAGTAATTGGCTGAAATTTACTTTGCGGTTCTTAATATAAAGTTGGGCCCATCATTAGCAAGAACTAAAAAACTGGGGTTAGCATGCATTTAAATGGAGCACAAGAAAAAAAGGTATTTCACTTTCAAAGGACCTATGCTGTACCTTCTTCTTCTTTTTTTTTTTTGAAGATTGCAACTCATCTATTTTATAACATAATGGCAATAATATTGCCTCTGAGTTAACTGTGTAATAATTCACTTTTGGTACTGCAATAATTGAGCAAACAGAAGCTGGTACTAGAGGCATTCCTTTCCTTTATTTATTGTAATATTTTTTTCATAATTTAATGAGAAACATTTCAAGAGCAACATTTTTATCTTTCATGTTAAATTAATTTACAATGCTATGAGCTATAATAAAATGAGAGAACCCATCAGCAAAAAGCAAAAGTTAATAAAGACAGATATTCTCAAAGTTTCAAGGACTAGAAAAAACTCAAATCGCAAGTGTATTTGCTTTCTTCTTCTTCTTCTTCTTCTCCTTTGGCTTAGTTCAATTTGTCATAGTTTGCTCTCAATTATTTTGTACTTACTGCTAACATAACATAATATTGATGAAGTGGAAAAGATGCAATACTAAAATGAAACATACATAATTAAAACCACCTAAGAAACAACAAAAACTTTGTATTTTAGTAAGCTACTTTAGGTTTATATAAAGGAGGTTGTCATGTAATTTAATGCTCAGTGGTATAAACCGACTTGGGAAAAATCTCAAGGAATGATGAATAAGGTATATGGAAAGTGCATGTTATTGGAATGAAATTCTCTGTGTAGCATACTGTGGACACTCTAATTTGATCGAAGGTGCTTCAGTGTATCTTAGCAAATTTCTATCCTGATGCTAAAAGCTGAACAAGAATTAAGAAGACCTGAGTTGTAGGGTCTTTGTCAAGAGAGTTAGACTCTCTGAAATCTCAGGGTTTTTCACCTTTAATGGTAGGATCAGACCAGGTCAAGTTTCCCTGGAGCGATGGTGATGGTGAGATCCTGAGGCCACAGGTTAAACAGAGAATAGCACTACAGTGCATGTATCAGATACGTGCCAGCCAGGTGGCCGCAAAAGTTCTTGCAAGTTTCAAACATCTATGAGTCAGTAAGCAGGTTCATTACTTTGCAAACAAGCAAGTACACATCGCTCTATTGAGCAAGTGTCCATACATCTAACATCCTAGAGTGGTCTTACTCAAAGTATGCTTCACAGATCAGCAGCAGAGTCACTGCCAGGGACCAAATGATCACCATCTCTTGGAATGGGACCACTTACTCTCTGTGTTAACAAGTTCTCCAGGCAATTCTTATTTGTGCTAAGAGAAATACTGAGATAGAGCACTCTGGAAAGAAGAAAGAAGATGTATAACCTCTAGCCCTTTGACTAAGAGATCTCTCTCTCTCTCCTCTCTCTCTTTCTCTCTCATTTTGGAGAGAATAGATGTAAAACAACTTAAAGAAAAGTATAGTTTACAATAAAGTACTACTTTTATCCTTAAGTAGAGTGTTCATTCACTGAACAAACACTGATATCCTACTATAGGTTAGGCACGGTGCCAGAGGCTGGGGATGTATGGTTCTGCCTTTGTGGTGTTTACAGTCAAATGACTGATAGACAATAACCAAGGAGACAAATATGTAAGTAAAATAATTACAGTTAGTAGAACATGCGATAAAAAGACATTATCAGGGATGACACTTTGGGGTAGAGAGGAATATTTTTATTTAAAATTTGAAAATGTCAATAATGTGTCAAGATTCAGATAACCGATAAATCAATAAATACCAAGTGCATGCATGCTGTGAACCCAGCAAGGTAACTCAGGGAACATCAGAATCTGCCTTAGAGTTTTTTTATCAGTAGGAAAGACAAAATTTAATCGCCAGCTTTATTTGCTATGGGAGTCCACAGCAGTGGGATACTTTAGATTAGTCCTTTGTTGAAACTCTCCCCTCTCTGCTTCTTGGTTAATACACTCTTCTGGTTTTCTAATGCCCGGTGTTCTAATCCAACCATTCAAGAAGTGTTCAAAAAAAGAGAGGAATAAAAGTTGGCTAAAATCCATGCAGACTGCTCTATGGGAGAAGAATTTGAGACAGGCCTTGAGGAGTAGTGGAATGCATAAAGGTGAAGGCAAATAAGAAAAGCCTTTCAGGAATACCATGATTTTTAGTTTTCCCAATACCTCGATATGACCATTTGATTTCTGATATCTGGTAGTGTCATGAAATATGATCTATTAATACCACATAACCTATCAGAAGGGTTTTGGTTCACTTTGACACAGGATACATCACGTTCATGTTTTCTCTCATTATTTTGACCAACTTTATTGTTCTTTTGGATTTAACTTTCCTTTCAAGGACAAAGAGGAATTCTAGTAAGTATGTAGGTAGAACTTCCCAAGAAGAGATGACACAATATTTATATGCTGACAGGATAAGCACCCTACAAGCGGTTGTCGCATATAAGAAATCATTAAAGTGAAATGAGAGATACTGGCCTATTCAAATATGTATATATGTCCTTTGATATTAAACTCCTTTGGTAGAACAACTCAGTATTAGGTTTTAATTGCCTGCTTTGAAGAGCACAATGCTTGACTTAATAGAGATTCCCAAAGCCCCTAGTTGTGCAGAAAATAAAACTTACAAAAACATTTAATGATTTTATTTAACAACTACAAAGTGAAACTGAAAATAATACCATGGAATATGAAAAATGTCTTTGTGCCAATGTCACTGTGTGGTACTAATATTAAGCAAAGTACATCTCAGGAACTACAAATCACATGCAGGTGGCCAGAAATTACACTTTACATAGTATGAAGTATAGCTAGGAAGTATCTGCAACTAGTGAACTCTGTGAAAAGACAACTATAATCGCTCAGGGGAAAAAAGAAATCCTTTGAAAAATTAAGACTGAGCTGTCGATAAAACTTTTTATAATCAATTCTTATAAAGTTTAGCTTGAAAGGAATGTAAAAGGCAGATGTCAGGCAAGAGAGACAGTCACATATGATTTTTACTGCTATATTCTTTCACTCAGTTTGGTCTCATATTCATGGGGCTTTTGACTTTAAACAAAATACAAAATTAAAGGGCTTTTTAAAAGAAGAAATATACAGAATGTAGAGAAATATCTTCTTGAGTTATAAAACCCCATCACCAGATATACTTAGAAAATGATTAAGAAAGTTGAGAGATAAACATAGATTCTACAAATGTTGTAATTATAATGTTCTCTCTCTTCTAATTATTAGAAAGTTCCATTTAAGGTCTTAAATTTGCCAGACTAATCCAAATTTACTAGTGAGAGGCATCCTTGAATTCTCCTTAATCTGTTTTAGTTACTTGAAATGTTTAATACTTCCTAATCAAGAGAAACCTAGAGTCTCAAAGGCATAATGTTCCCTTCCCAAATTGGTTTAACTTTAGGTTATTTAATTGGAACTCCAATGAATTAGAAGTTTATTCTATTACCTTGGCTTCCTTCATAGCACCTGGCACAGTATTAAGTACGTATTAGATATTCAGTAAATATTTTTGAAGAACTAAATGTTGCTTAAGAGGAAAATACAAGGAATTATTTAGATGGAAGATACTTAAATTCCTAAGACAAATTTATTTCTTGCTTTATAGACCTGGCAAAAACTTTGGTTTGGAAAAAAATCTGTTAGAGTTTTGTTTTATACAATTCAACAAACTATTACTGTGCATACTTTGTTTTGACACTGTGAAATGAGAGAGGTATTTAAAAGATAAGAGAAATACTCAAGCCTGCTTTTTTTGTTTCTTAGATTCCACATATGAGTGAAATCATATGATGTTTGTTTTTGTCTGACTGACTTATTTTGCTTAGCATAACACTCTCAAGCTCCATCCATGTCATTGCAAATGGCAAGATTTCATTCTTTTTTTTTATTATGGCTGAATAATATTCTATTGTGTACATATATCACATCTTTATCCATTCATCTGTCAATGGAACTTGGCCTATTTCCATAATTTGGCTACTGTAAATAATGCTTCTATAAAAACAGGGGTGTACAGGGGTGCCTGGGTGGCTCAGTTGGTTAAGCGTCCAACTTCAGGTCACAATCTTGCAGTTTTTGAGTTCGAGCCATATGTTGGGCTCTGTGCTGACAGCTCAGAGCCTGGAGCGTGCTTTGGATTCTGTGTCTCCCTCTCTCTGCCCCTACCTTGCTCACACTCTGTCTCTGTTTCTCTCAAAAATAAATAAACATTAAACAAATTTTAAAAATAGGGGTGCTTATAGCCCTTTGAGTTAGTGCTTCTGGTTTTGTTTTGTTTTGTTTTATTTGTGGTAAATACCCAGCAATGCAATTACTAGACCATAGGGTAGTTCTATTTTTTTATTTTTTGAGGAATCTCCACACTTCCACAGTGGCTGCACCAGTTTGCATTCCCACCAATAGTGCACAAGGGTTCCCTTTTCTCCCCATCCTCATCAACACTTATTGTTTCTTATGTTTTTGATTTTAGACATTCTGACAGGTGTGAGATGATATCTCACTGTAATTTTGATGTGCATTTCCCTGATGCTGAGTGAGGTTGAGCATCTTTTCCTGTGTCTGTTGGCCATCTGGATGTCTTCTCTGGAGAAATGTCTGTTCCTGTCATCTGCCCATTCTGTAATTAGATTATTTGGTTTTTGGGTGTTGAGCTGTAAAAGTTCTTTATAGGTTTTATATACTAACCCTTTATCAGATATGTCATTTGCAAATATCTTCTCCCATTCCGTAAGCTGCTTTTTAGTAAGACTAATATAACACCGTATTCTAACTAAACTAGAATATAAAAGAAAAAAGAAAGAAACATTCAATAAGCTTAAAGTTTAGGAGTGATTGCAAGTGATTTGATTCTGATTTTAACTTGTTTAAGGACAATGATCTCTGTTCAGTACAATACTGAAAATACTATGGGTTCATAATAAACAATTTCTGCATGATCTTATTAACTCATTAGTATGTCTCATGTGGTGTATTTCTTAGAATTTCACAATCAACTATGGTCATTTTTTTCTGTACTAGAACAGGAGTCTTTAAAATCAGGTTTATTCCCTATTTTGAAAATAGCACAGTGACTAAACAGCAGACAGTGGGTACTCCAGTGATTGATGAATATTAATCTATTAATGAATATAAACAGAAATTATTGCAGCAGAGTTACATTTCCGAACCAATGCAGGAGAGTTAAATACCTAAAGAAAATATTATTAGGTCTCTGAGATTATTAATAAAATAAATCTCTTATTACATTTCTGTAAATTTTTTGAATGAGACAGAAAAATTGCATAAAACCAGCTGTGCCAGCTTGGTTCTCCTCATCCCTCCAGATCCACTTAGCCCCCCTTGCCCGACTGTCCAAGGAGGTGACTTGCAGGATGACATCAGTGGGCTCCTATGTCCTCTAGTTTGCTGGTTGGTTTGACGAATGGAGAGAACTAAGAAGAGACTGAAGTCAGAATATTGATTTCTTTGGTCTCCTTTCCTGGGTGTCAATCCAAGTCTCAATTTTAGCCCCTAAAGTCAGTAAGGTCTACATGATCTCTCTGTTCTTGGAAACCTCTCCTCCTTCCTAATCTTTTCAGGCCTAGGAGAAAGTGGGGGCTGTGTTACAGCTAGTCCCAAGGTCTTGTGCTCCCTCCCGTGACTTTCCTACCTTCTGCCCACTTCCCAGTCTGTAGTGCTTGGAAACCAAGACTCAAATCACCCCCATTCTCATGTGCTGTCTGTCCCCTGTTGGGACCCTGACTGAGACCCCAACGTAAAGGGGAACAAATGAGACTAAGGAACAAGACAAAGATTCAACACTTCACAGGGTTACCACAGTACTTGTGTTGATGGGTATGAAAGTGGTTAGTGAACTCTGTTATACAGAAGTTAGGTACTATTATTCAGCATGAAATATGGACATGTTAGATTATGTTTATACTGACTTCCCATCACTGAGCCAGCTGATGTGGTGTGGCTGTGCTGTATCAGTTGTATAATAATTACGCTATAAATAAATGCTTAATGCAATAACAGTATATTACGTTGATGCATAGGTAATTACACTCAGTTATGAGACTTAGACAGGGTTTATATGGCTGGTCACAGACATGGCGTCTCTACTCCATTATCCTCCTGTCCAAGATCACTGGCCACCTGTAGGTTTCCCTGGTCTGGAATCTATTAAGAAGAGTCCAGCTCTGCAAAGGGACAGGGGGCATAGCCTCTTCTCGAATTATCAGTATAAAATTTGCCCTATGGTTACTCTTTCTGGTTGGGGCTGAGTTACAGTTACAAATCTTCTCCCGTGTCTCTTCAAACTTAGGAGGGCTTTATAAGCAATTCCCCATAAGGTGGTTTTGTCAAAACACTCATACTGACACACAACAAAAAAGTATTTCTAGGGCAAAAAGAAAAAAAAAAGAAAAAGATGATACTAAATAAATGTGCCTAAATATTGTTCTTAATGTTGTATTTTGGACGTGACACCTATATCACAAACATTTCTTAGGAAGCAATGAACCACCTGATCTGGATAAAAATATTATCAATTTCTTTGTATTGAGACTGATAGTGCCTTATAAAAAGAAAAAAGGCATCAAAGCAGTGTGGGGACCTTCTTCCTATGAAAATCTTCAAATTAGGTATCGATGGGCACAAATTGGCTTATTTTAATGTACTCCACGTTCATATATCAGGAAAAGTGCTATGCTATTTCACAGGAATGGCTTGTGTTGCCTTAGATGAAGTTTATACATCAGCTTTTTAACTTTATTGCTGCTTGTTTCACCTTTGGTGGCTTCTTTTAACAACAATGGCCTGCCAAGCACTTAACACTACTTCATAAAGGAAGATTTCATGCCTTGACCTTCACGTGCATGACCCATAATTCAATGTGGTTCCAAGATCTCTATCATTTCCAGATATCATCTTTCCTGGGAAAGCGATGCTGAGGAGTGCTTTGTTTGGCTTTGTTTAGTTCGAGGTCAATTCACTGGCTCCGTTTTCCCAGTTTTTTAAAGGTACTTTCGAAGCTTCTATCATTTCTGCTCATCAAAGGAAGTTATTTCCTTGACATATTGTCTTGGTCAAAAAGAGCAATTGTATAATTTTTATTTCCTTAACCAGAGACAAACAGGTTGGAAAAATTACTGCTATCATGGCCCTTGAATTTCAGGTGTTCCTTTCAAATTTAGGTCAAAAGCCAACATTAATAGTCAGAGTAATGATGGTCACAGAGAAGAGCTGCCAAGCAGATAATAAATTTAGAACTCTTTTTTTTAATGTCTTCTTTATTCCTAGGAGAGAGACAGCATGAGTAGGGGAGGGTCAGAGAGAGAGGGAGTCACAGACTCTGAAACAGGCTCCAGGCTCTGAGCTGGCAGTCAGCACAGAGCCCGACGCGGGGCTCGAACCCACGAACCGTGAGATCATGACCTAAGCGAAAGTCGGACACTTAACCAACTAAACCACCCAGGCGCCCCAATAAGTTTAGAACTCTTAACTGAAAATTAACACATCCACATTTGTATTGTGAAATGGAAGAAAATGGCTGTTTGGCCACCACCGTAATGAGATTCTGCTTATTTCGCATGCTGAATCCTGAAGGAGTCATTCATTCCTGCCTGATAGATGTTTGCAGGCTTCAATATAACTTGAAAGATTGGGGTAGGAAACTCAAGCATAGTAAGAGGGATCCTGCTTTCTTTTCTAGAGGTTCTAAGGTTTGTAAAAATTCGCCATCCATCCATTTGATTAACTTGTTGAGCTGGTCTCCAACCGACTATACAGCAGATTGAAATACTGGCCCCAAGTGTCTCACATCCCTTGTCAAATTATACATACACACCCCTGCCATGACCTCATGTAGGCTGAAAGTATTTGTCTATCCCTTGACTTAGGGCTTGGCCATGTGACATGCTTTGGCCAGGGGACGGGAAGCAAATGTGGTAAGAGCAGACACTTGAAATCCGTTGGTTGTGCTTTGGGCATGTGTGTCCCTTAGGGAGGAGTCTCAGAATAAGGCACAGGGGGCTGACTCAAACTGGTTCTGCAGCCTGCAGATGAGCAGAGTCAAGTCAAGCCTAGCCAAGATCAGCACAACTCCACTCAAGTGCACATTCATTACTAAATAAGTATGTGTTATCAGCCACAGAAATTTTTCATTATGTAGCAAAATTAACTGATGCATACGATAAAGTGAAATGTGGCTTATAAGCAACACAACCCAGGAAAGTTCTGCTAAACTGATTTCCAGCAAGTAAGAGAAAAAAAGAAAAAGACTAAATGACTAAAAATTTTCAAAGTTTCATTAAGTTCATATTCATGTCAGTTACCAAAATCAGGTAGCAACGATTGGCTAAAGTCCAGGATTAGAAATAAGAAGACAAAATACTAGTCAGGTTGAACTCACTAGGTTGCATTCCCAGGTTTTCAAACAGACTGCTCTAGACTGCAGTATTGGAAAGGAGCCTGCTGTGATATGATAATGACTGAATTCCGTGGTCTTTGGAATACCTCCAAAATGCTAAGCTCAAGCTTAAAACAAAACTGGATTCTCAAACAAACTTTCCTGTACAAAAACGGAGTAAGTCCTCTTATTTAGAAAGGGGCAAGGAAGTGATAAGGTACTTTTTGGCATTTCTACCAGTTATGTTTCCAAAGTATGGTGACCCCGGCTAGCTCCTGTTGTTTGGTCGTTTTGTAAAATTCCTTCTTACATGTGATTACCACTGATGGGTGAAGGCTCCATTTTGCCTCCAGCCACCATAACTAATGTGAGGAGAATTGAAAAGTTTTTGCAGGTAGAGTTCCAATTTCATGTGCTTCTCCAACTCTTTCCTCTGCTTCTGACGTAGTCTCTGAATATGGACGACAGCTTCCCGGCAGTAATATGTGAAGAACATAGAAGACCAAGTGAGGAATCTGTGAGATAATTTCTTAACATCAAAATTCCTGAAACACAGTATTATGTTTTGGGTGAAGTGATGGATACGTATATTAATTTGATTGTAGTCATGACTTCAGGGTGTATCCATGTGGTTAACTTATCCAAATGTATACTTTAAATATTGTATTGTTTATTGTATGTCAATTTCACCTCAGTAAAGGTACTAAAAATATGAAGTGTTTGGAAGGAAATCATGCTAAAGATGTATAAAGCCTCTACACAGACAAGTCTAATATGTTGTCATGAGACATTTAGGCAGATCTAAATAAATGAAGGGATCTACGATAGTCCTAGATTGGACAACTCAATATTGTAAAGATGTAGACTGACGTGGGTTTTTTAATTAATTGATTTATATAATTTAAAAAAGTTTTAAATGTTTACTTATTTTTGAGAGAGAGAGAGAGAGAGTGCGAGAGTGAGTGCAAGTGGGGGAGGGGCAGAGAGAGAGGGAGACACAGAATCCAAAGCAGGTTTCAGGCTCTGAGCTGTCAGCACAGAGCCCAATGCGGGGCTTTAACTCACAAACCACGAGATCATGACCTGAGCGAAAGTCAGATGCTCAACCAACTGAGCCACCCAGGTGCCATAGAATTATGTGTTTAAAATGAGTATCTCACAGGCTTAATTGTCCTCATTTGATAAGTTGATTTAATTATTTCTAAGATTTCACTTTCAGCCCTGTGATTCTATGATCTATGGATCCTGTAGTCCCAAGCGTCAAGAAAAGGGCACAGATAATTCATGTTCAAAACAGAATCAAATGACTGGTGTCTATTGTCATATTTATGTCCAAGTCTGGAGTGAAAGAATTCTCCTTGTCTGGAGAGTCCCTTCAATAGGACAGAAGATGTATATTCTATACAGTTTTATAATCAAATTACTCCTCAGCATATTTTCCCTTCAAGTATCGAGTGGGTATGTGAATTGTAAATACTAAAGATTAAAAGAAGCATTGTGATGGGTTTACTTTTTTTCTCTGAAGGTTAAACATTTGAATAGTTCACCGGCTATAGCTTTGACTAGTGGGAAATAATGCAGTTCACAAAACCATACAGGAAAAAGAATGAGTTACAAAATTGAGGCCCACTTGACATCCTCAAATCTGGTTCCTGTCAGGCTCTTGTGGCTGTAGGCGGGGCTGATGTGTAGGCATGAATAAAAGTTTCATTTGAGGGACTTCCCAGGAGACTGCTTCTAAGGAAAGCATTCATATGAGAAGACTAAAACTACTTTGTTAAAAAATTTTTAATGTTTATTTATTTTTTGAGAGAGAGACAGAGACAGAGTGCAACCAGGAAAGGGGCAGAAAGAGAGAGAGACACAGAATCCAAAGTAGGCTCCAGGCTCTGAGTTGTCAGCACAGAGCCCGGTGCGGGGCTTGAACCTATGAACCACAAGATCATGATCTGAACTAATGTTAAATGCTCAATTGACTGAACCACCCAGGTGCTTTTAAAACTGCTTTCTATAATTGCTTATTTGGGGTATAAATTAATGTTCAGGTTAGTTAAAATGGTAAAGCAGAATGGATACTTTATTTAGACTATATCCAATACATTTTTATTCAGAAATGAGAAACAGTACACAACATGATGGCCCTAAGCAAGGAAATAATAAGGAGACCCTCTTCAGCCAAATGACCTTAGGCCCCTTTGTGCAGGTATGGCAAAGCTTAGACCCCAATAGCAGCTTGTAACCCCTGGGGAGGGTTGGCTGACCAGACCTTGACTCCTTCTCTGACCATGCCCTGACTGGCCTATGTCCTTCAGGAAAGCAGGGACTTCATAAAGGTCACTGTGGTTGTTGTACACTCCTCACTGTTCTTGTTACTTTGAGATTTTAGCAAGCTCAAATTAAATACACAGTTAAATTCAAGAACATGAAATGTACTGAGTACTGATAACCTAAGAAAAATTACTGCTAGACTCCCAAAATAAATGCTAACAGAAAGATGCCTAATTTACTTTTTTTTCTCAAATATTTGGGTTTGAAGATTCCTGTCTTAAATGATACTCAGAAAGAGATTTTTTTTCTAGACAAAAGATAAAGTAAAATACTAACTTCAATTTTAAGTTTTTGGACATGGAGGGACGACCTTTTGTGAGACTCAAAAATAGAATCATTTTGCTAGGCTTTACCAATAGCCTACTACATTAAAATTTGTGTACTTCTGGCTCTAGAAGAATCCTTTAAAAATGTTTGTGGATTACGGGGCGTTTGGGTGGCTTAGTCGGTTAAGCGTCCAACTTTCGATTAGGTCATGATCTCGCGGTTCGTGGGTTCGAGCCCCGCCTCGGGCTCTGTGCTGACTGCCAGCTCGGAGCCTGGAGCCTATTTCAGAGTCTGTATCTCCCTCTCTCTCTGACCCTCCCCTGTTCACCCTCCCTCTCTCTATCCTAGAAATAAATAAAAATATTTAAAAAAATGTTTGTGGATTGACTGGATCACTTGAGATCTTAAATGAGCAATGAATATGGGAATTCTAGGCACAGACCATTTAAGTGCCCTAATGTTTAGAAAATAGATGTCATAAGTTAGTCTTAAATTTACACCATACTTAAGAAACAAACCCTTTGAAAACAGCTTAGGTATTTTATTAATGGAATGGAGCAGCAAAGAATGGATGGTGATGATGTGGTTTTATAAAGAAAAATCTTCAGAAAACAAAGTTTTAAATTCTATTCCTTAAACAAAACAAAATAACTAAATATGTAGCTTGTATAAGGAACCTAAAAATATTTAAATGAAGGGTACTCAGACAAAACTAACAATTTTGTGAAGGACATAGGTTTATAAACTGATCTTTGTAAGTTTGTGTCCTTGCTTTGGTTACAAATCACGAAGAGATAGAAGTAACACACGACACAGACTGATTATTATTGAGTTAGCTCAGAGGACTTCTATTGTTAGAATATATATAATATCACAACATGGTTGCTTTAGTTATGCAAATAACATCACATGTACAAACTACCTAAGACTGAAAGACTTATGTTTTTCTTCATAGGCTCACCAAACTAAACCTACAGGTTTCCATTTATTGTTAGTAAATTTTCTACTTGGTGATCCAGGAATTTCGCTTTTTCTTTTCCCACCAATGACAAGTATGTACATTGATTGGAAGTATTTGGAAACTCTTGAGTGAAATTAAACTGCATTTTGACTTGGCAGAGAAGGACAAATATCATATGTTTGCACGTATAGGAGGAATAGGAGGAACTTAACTGAGGAACAAGGGGGAGAAGAAGGGCGGAAATGGTGGGGGAAAGGGAGAGAGGCAAACCATGAGAGACTCTTGAATGCTGACAAAAACTGAGGACTGATGGATGTGGGGGGAGGAGGGATGGGCATGGAGGAGGACACTTGTGGGGATGAGCACTGGGTGTTATGTGGAAACTAATTTGACAATAAACTATTTGTAAAAAAAACACAAACTGCATTTTGACTTATGTGTATCAATTATTTGCTGGAAAGTTGTTGGTAAGGTGGGCAAACACTTCCTGCCATTTTCAATTGCAATCTGCCCGGTGTGTCGTTTCCCTTTTTCACGGGGCTGAAACTGTTTTTAAGAACTCTGGTATATCAATCTCTGGAAGAGAGCATTCACAAATGAATTCTGATCAACAGATTGCATATATTTCCCAATCAGCTGTGCAGACTGTGTGTTTTCCTGACTCCAGTCATTTTCTAAAGATGATTCGGAATTAATCAGTCCTTACTTCCACTTTTATTATTTATATATTCACAGTATTGACAGATTTCATCCTCTTCCCACTCTCTATTCCTCTTCTACAGGAATAACACTCACAACATGGAACAGAGAGCATCAAGAGATATCATCTGACCTTCCTTCTTTAAGTAAGGCATTATTACTCAGCTAATCCTGAGAACCCATGAACAGTAATGTGGAATATACAGATCCACAGCAAACTTCTTTTCTTCTAGTCCTTTCTCTAGAATGTGAGGTCCACTTATTCTTTAGACCACAATATGGGTATGTGAATAATACAGTAACACTTATGACTGGAAAAATACAGAAATAGTATGGCTGCGGCTTCTAGAAATATTGGAACAAAATTCTAGGATCAGTGACGTCAGGAAGCCTTGCAGGGGATCAATCACTCCGAATTTTGAATAACCACACTCATTGTGACATTTTAGAAGGCATTGCATCTTCTCCTGGGATCACAAAAAATTGTAATTGTACCTAAGTCACCTAGCAACAGTTTATGCCACTAATTCATTTTAAAGATATATTAACAGGAATCTTCCAAATGTCTCTTAGAATTGATTAGACAGTGTCTCTAGGAAGTCTCAAATTTGATTTGGCCAAAATGGCAGAGGAAATTAGTGTTATTCTCTTGTGTCATTTTCCTAAATTCAGAAAGGTAAAGGGACACCAATGTACAAAACAGACATGTCTAATAATAAAGGAAGTTTGAATATATAAAAAGATTGTTGTCAAGACAAATCCATTGCCTGGTTGTCTTCAGCTGACATCTATTTTTAAATAAACAGTATGACTTAGATTCAGGAACTAGACATGAAGAAATATTGAATAATCCAATTATTCAAAAGGCATGCAAAAAGTATTATTTCAAAAACATCTTTTCATAATATTCTTGTTTTAGATACTATAGCTTTTAAACATTCAATAGATTAATGGGTGCAGTGTTAATGATTATGACAACAAGATGGTAAAATAATAAATCCATGTCAATTTTGCGAAGTATTTCTAATATTACATAACAAATTGGAAAGGAATTTCACATATAATTATCTCCATGAAGGCAAACCACAAGGGTAATTAACAAAGCTACGATTCTGTATCACCACAATGGTTAAACCAGATGGTAATGTTCATTATTTTTATCTCTCTCACAAAACCAAATATTACCCACTTTCTCCTGGGAATGCATGAAGTATTCAGATGAAACATATTATTAGGCAAACTTTGATGTAAGGAGGTTTCTTTTTTTCACTTAGTTTGGAAGTGTGTGTATCCTCTCAAGATTGGTCATATTTCCAACCATGACCAATGTTACTTACAAATAAACAGAAATCAACAGTGTATTTATGATGTATAAGCTTACTATAATGACATCACTGGATAAAGGAAGATTTAATAATTTTTAAAAAACTTATTCAACAGTGAACCATTAAAATTAAAATAGAGGCTTCATATTTTCATCACAAAGATGGTTAATATGACTTTTCAACAGATCATCAGAAAAACATCTATTTGCTGTTTCAATTAGCTACTATCACAATAACGCTGAGTGACACCTATGGTTTCAAGCCACAGTGATCTATTCTCCTGGATGAGTGTGGCTACTGCAGCCCCGCCCAACGTGTCTGTCATCCTCTTTCTGATATGAGCAGCCTAGATGGGGCATGTTCTTCTAGTATGTGTGGTGGAGGCATAAACAGGAAAATGCAAGGACTCTCAATGCCCAGCCTTCAAACTAGCACATGGTCACTTCTGTTCAGCTGCTGTCTGCCAAATCAAATCATATGGCTAAGCCCTGAGGCCAGGGGTGGGGAGGTGCATACACTCCATCATCCACAAGGAGGAAATATCAAGATTGGGACTTCCAAGAATTGGAAGAAGGACTAGAGTAACCATTCAGTCTAGTATAATTCTGGAACAGTTGCTTTAAAGCAGATAATATACTGCAGAACACGAGAATGCAGTATACTTATTTACATTTCTGACTTAATTCTTCAGGGTGTAAATGTTGTCACACATTTTCCTGTGCTTGATGACTGCTCCGTATTACTATTGTTACTATCATCATCATCATCATCAGTGACTGATCTGCTACTAGATTTAAGAAACAAATAGTTCTTCTTCTTCATCTTCTTTTTTTTAGATTCTTGTATAAAGAATTCAAACACATCTTTCATCTGGTGCCATTCTCTAGCAGTGTTCTGTGAGTACAGACAGATCAATGCAATTTCTAGTACAGGGAGCAGAGCATACATATGACTTGAGTCACAGGTCTTGTCTTACCTAACTTTGGGGTTCATCTGTTGAAGAGAATATATGATATGGGAATAATAACACAACACTGCCCTTAAGGATCTTGGGTAAATTTATTTTCTTTTCTAATACCATATAGGATAAAATATCTCACATCAAGAAAACTAGTCACTTCCTGTGAGAAGGCTTGCAGCAAAGGGGCTTCTCAGTCAGGTATACCACGCAGGCAGACTATTCTCCCATCAGTGTGTGTGCACGTGCATGCATGTGTATTCTGTCTTTCCCCTTGAATTCCAAGTTTCTTTTCATGTTGTCTTACGAATTTTTGTTTATCTGGTGTTGTTCCATTTTTGTAAATAGAAAAGGAGAAGAATGTGTTTGAAAATCTGCTCAGAGAATGAATTTCAATTTGGCTTCTCCATTAGAGGACTAATTTGCTTTCTATGTGCAATTCTGGCGTGATCGCAGTTGCATATATTATTGGATTTCAACTCCTGTGCTTCCACATAAACTCATTTTGAGATTCTCACATGGCAGGTCAATTGCTTGAGTTTTAGTGAGCATAAATTCTGCCACAGCTTATCTCAGACTTCTTGGTATCACATTTGGTGAAGCAGCAGGAGAACTTTCTACCATATTTCATTTTCCTTTGTTTTACTGGGCATTTCTCCCTTGACTTGACAGACTTTACAAAGAAGAGGAAAGTGTGTGATTCGTATATTTCCCTTGCTTATTCTCTCTTTCTCTCTGTTAAATCAACTAATTGTTTTCACTTTTACCCACATTCATAACACAAAATATTTTAGATGCAAAAAAATAAATAAATAAATTGAAGGAACAAAGTTCAAATAAGTAAAACAACAAAAACTTGTTCAGAATAAAATTTTCTTCTTGAATAAACCAAGGATGATGAACTGTATTTCTTGAGCCCATTTACAAAAGGAAAATAAATATAAAGTTATAGGCGTAAAACTACTTATTCAAGACAAATGTGGTTAGGGCCTTACTGACTGGTTAGTAAAATACA
This sequence comes from Proteles cristata cristata, assembly GCA_017311185.1. NCBI lineage: Eukaryota > Metazoa > Chordata > Mammalia > Carnivora > Hyaenidae > Proteles > Proteles cristata. The sequence goes on from JAESUZ010005367.1 coordinate 48,940, forward strand.
GCTGAGGGGTTATGCCTTTCTAAGAACACTTATGTAATTCATTCATCATCCAGTGTATGGACAACCATCAGACTACTCTCCTTCACTATTTATCTTATATATAGTCCCAGACAGAATCTATTTCAGTACTGTGAACACACACACGCCCTCCAAAGCATGGCAACACTTTTTTTCCCCTTATCTTAACATTATTTTTGAGAAAATTATTATAACCTGGGTCTCGCTTAACAAATGCATTTCTACGAAAGAGAAGATTCTGTGAATTAAGGCAGAGGTGTAATGGTGAAAAAACTAGCCATTGACACAACTGGTTTAAGGGATAGAAATAAACCTGGGAAAGGAAACTTTCCTTCTAATACTGTAATTTGGTCATGTTGGGCTAAGTTATAATTTAATGTCATGAGCCATTAGATCGTCACATTAAATTAATGATCACGACTCACATGGAGGCATGGGCAGTTTTATATAATGTGCAAAGGGAAAAAGAAAGAAAATGGTAATGTAAATCTCCTTCAGTACCATCTGGCTTATCTTTTTCCCCATGCCTCTCCCCAACAGTGGGAGGAATAAACAATGCTATTCCTGACTGGCTGGGCATTGAAGATGAAGATACCAAATGAAAAATTCTCCAACACAAGTACAAAGTCTAGTATTTTCTTCATTTCCTTCTCCTGCATAAGCACAGAGAATCTGCCCTGCAGAATAAAAATTTGTCAAACTTTAGAGCTGAAAAGGCCTTCAGGAAGCATCTGGCCCAGCGGTTCTCAAATTTACATGGGCAGGGATGCACCTGGGGGCTCTTTAAATATGCACATTCCCTGGCTCATCCCTGGAGAGCCAGGTTCTGACACTGCATTTTTAATAAACTTTCCAAGTAAAGAGGGTGCAGTTTGTATGTGAACTTGGAGAAGCATTTCTTTGTCTAGCGTCACCATTTTCTGTAGGATAACCCTGAGATCCACAGCACCGTTAATGCCCATAAGATCACACAGGTTAGTACTCAGGATCAGAATCCATATCTCTTGGGGCGCCTGGCTGGCTCAGTCGGGAGAGCATGTGACTCTTGATCTTGGGATTGTGAGTTAGAACCCCACGCTGGGTGTAGAGACTACTTAAAAATAAAATCTTGGGGCACCTGGGTGGCTTAGTCAGTTAAGCATCTAACTCTTGATTTCGGCTCAGGTCAAGATCTCCTGATTCCTGAGATCCAGCCCCTTGGAGGACTCTGCGGACAGCATGGGCCCTGACTTGGGATTCTCTCCCTCCCTCTCTCTCTGCCTCTGCCTGGCTCCCGCTGTTTCTCTCTCTTGCTTTCAAAATAGGTAAATAAACTTAAAAAAAATAAAATCTTAAAAAAGAACCCACATCTCCTGACCTGTAAAATAAGAGACTTTGCACTCTCTGATACTGTACTACTTCCATAAAAATTCTCACAAAAATCTGTTAGCTTATTTTTTTATTGTGACAAAAATACAAAAAATTCACTGGTTTAATGATTTTTAAGTGTAGAGTTCAGCAGCATTAAGTACAATTACAATGATATATAGCCATCATCACTCCAGAATGTTTTCCATCTTTTCGAACTGAAACTCTGTACCCATGAAGGAATGAGTCCCGACTCCCCTCACAGCCCCCTACCAGCCCCTGGTAACTCCTATTTGATTCTCTGTCTCTCAATTTGACTCTTCTAGGTACCTCATACAAGTGGAATTAAACATTATTTTCCTTCTGTGCCTGCCTTATTTCGCTTAGCATAATGCCTTCAAGATTTATCTATATTAGTTAATGTTGTGATTTGCTGAATCCTTTGAAGTGCTCGCTCAAGACAGTGTTCTGGCCCTTTAAGAAAGGAGGTTCTATCATTTGTGCAACTTCCACAAGACAGGAAGGGCAGTCGTCAGTGAGTGAAGCAGATAGAGCCTGGAGGCAGGCACAGAGACGTGAAATGCATTTTCTGCCTAGTTGAAAGTCACTTGAAAAGAAAAAGAAACGAGAAAGGAGACAGAGAGAGAGACAAATACGGAGACAGACAGATATGCTAAGAGAATGATAGAAGAGATGGATTACACTGAGAGAAACGAACGTCTCCTTAAGGCTACCCCGGGCCCAGATTAGTGAGTAGAGCTATGCACGCAAGGTTATTAACAGGTATATCCTATAAATTAATCGGTATACACTGATGTACATGAGAACTGATAATACTGACTTACCTTGGGGCAAAGAGTAGAGAAAGCAAACAGGGAAGTAAAATGTAAACATTTACACTACTATTTGAAAAATACTTTATTGCACCTAAGATTTATTTTTATTTTATATAGTTACTGCCAGGAGTACGTTACAGCTTTTACATAAAAAGGGAAGTTATTTGATATATTTCTGTTGTGGGAGAAAAAAGCTTGAAGTTTTAAAAACATTGGTACACTGGTCTGTATCCAATTTGTGACCCTGAGGCGAGGCCAGACAATGCTTCTGAGAGAAGGTGGTTTGACCGAGGCTTGAAGTAGGGCTTCGCCAGGTAGGGCAGCAAAGGAAGGGTACTCTGGCCAAAGAGAACCTCTTCTTTTGACCTGCATAATACTTACCGGCTATGTAATACTCAGCTCAGTGTCTTTTACAAGAGGCTTTCTGTGACAGTTTTATAACATGACCCCAAAACTTCCTGACACTTTTCCATGGAAAGGTGGAGTTCACATCCCATCCCTTCGAATCTGGGCTCTGTGATGCCCTGGCCAAAGGACGATGACAGACATCAGTCTATGCTAGTTTCTGGTCTGGGCCTTAAGAAACTGGCAGCTTCAGCTCCCTTGTCCCTTGGGATGGCTGCCTCTTGGGACCCAGCGATTATGCTGTAAAAAAGCTCAAATTGCCCCCATGGAGAGGCGCACAGGAAGAGAAAGTGACAGGCAGCACCTTCTCCCCAGGCATGTGAGTGAGCCCCCTTGGAAGTAGATGCTCCAGTGGCCAGTCAGCCTGCACCAGCTGGTATCAGGAGAAGCAGAGGCAAGCAGTCCCCACTGACCTTGCTTGAATTGCAGATGGACATGCAAAACTGTTTTAAGCCCTTACGTTTTCGGCTGATTTGTTATGTGGCAAAGGGTCACCAGAATATCTACCCTGGTCTCCATGCAGGGGGTGCCCCTCCTCTGGGAGACCAAAGGACTCTGTACTCACCTTAATTATCCTTCAGCTCCTTGACTAGATCTCCCTGTTGTCCTGGCCCTGGTCTCTCCACTGTCAAGTCCTCTTTGGGGCCAAGTACAGTTCCTATCAATCTTTGGATCCTCAAACCTGTTTACTATTCTACGGCAGGTCCATTTCTCAATGGCTGACTTGAAGTCATACTCAGGAATCCCCTCAAAAAGTATGTTTCTACTATGTGTATACATTGCATGAATATAAAAATTTCTTTTAGGTCACGGGTGGGAAATGAATCGAGTTGTCTCATCAGTTCAATGGCTGCATCCAAATAACAACCATTGTTTTCTACTCTAAAACAGAAAATATTAACACTTTCTCACAGCCAGTAAAAGTGCTATCTATACTCATTCCAGGTTTTAAAACTGCAACATACAACACTTTTCCAGCCATTTGTGAAACTACTGTAAAAACTAAAAATAGAATTTATGGAGTAAATCATTGGGAAGAATGCCTGGTCAAGCAGTTCATAAATATCCAGGTCTCATTCTATTTGGGGCCACAGCCTTGAATTGAATCCAATATTGAATTGTTGAACTGAGAGCAAAGGATTGAAGTGAAATGTGGTCAGCTCTTGAGAGGAGGTGAAATGCTGTTTTCTACAGAGAATAACTTTTTCTGTAACTCCCTATATTTTAAAAGGTGTTGGAGGTGAATAGAAATTAGAAAGGAGAAACAAAAACCTTTAGAGAATTTAAAGATTCCATTTATAAAGACTCAGATCATCGTTAGGTCATAATGATAATATTGAACAGTCAACTTGCTTAGAGACCTCTCAAGGACAGCCATGGATGCAGGAGCAAACAAAAGTAATTTGTTGCTTTCTCACTATCAGGAAATAGACATTCTTCCATCTCGACTAATATGATCTCCAGTGGGGAATGATTTATTTCTCTCGCATTCATGAAACTCTCTTTCATAACCAGGTGTAATGGCTTCTTTTACCTCTATGGGGAATGGCTGATTTATGCATAGACCTTTGCTCAATAACCTTTCTTCAAAGATTGATGCTGTTAAAAATGAAAAAAGATGTGAACTTTTTGACATTTTATTTTAATGTAATTTAGAAAACCGTGTAAACTGCAAATGGACCTCATCTGGAATGAAAATCACACGCTGCTAACCTAAATTATTTTGAATAGTATTCATCTTTGACTAATACCTGAAATGTTTTATTATCAGAATTATGAAAGGCACAAGAGAGACACTAACAAAGTTCGTTTCAAAAATAATTTGTAAATACAAGACTGAGCATCCTTACATGTGATTCCCCCCAATTTATGCTTTTAGAATTTTTCACCCAGAAGTGGCTGTATTGCTACCCACCACATAGAGGAATATCTTTTATTTTCCTTTTTGTCTCTTTTGCCTAGAAAGTCTCCTTATAAGGACCACTAAGCCACCAATTAAAAAAAAAAAAAACCTGCAAGGTTGGAAGAAGGAACAAAGAGAGGGGGATGTGAAATTCTTTGACTTTTTCTGTGCTGAAACTTTTCTGGACCTTTGTTTTCTATTCTTGTTTGGAGGAGAAGGCTTGAAATGATATAGATCTTGTCTAAGTTCCTCTGGAGATCAAAGAAGGTAAGCGAATAGTCCCAGCATTCTCACTGTCTTCAGTGCTATTTACTCGTAGGTTACATTGAAACAACTTTATTAATTTTACTAACATAACTTTAAGCCAGTTATGTGGCTTCCAATGTCAGTCAGACTGGGAAAAAACAAACTGCTTTTAGTGATGTGTATTTCTTGGAGTCTTAATACCTGGTGTCTGGTCCAAAGAGAAGGACATGTAAGCCAATGTTTTTACTTCAAGGAGGGCGTTATGAAAGATGAAATATCACTTTTAATTTTCAGTGTAGTACGTTTATGTTCGAGAATGGGATGTTAAGGTTTGTTTATATCTGAAACACTTAGTTTTTCAAACATGTCAATATTGACACCTAACAACTAAAATCTCTTGAAGATTATTAATCTGTTCTTGGTTAGGCAAGACAAAGCTTTTTGTTTTGTTTTTTAAAATCAGAGTTCCAATACACATGTGTCAATACTCAGACAGTTTCATTAATTTATTTATTCTTAGTAAGGAGTTCCCTAACTCACATCAAATGGAGATTATACCTATAAAGATTTTACAGTGAAATAAATAATACAAAGGTTATTCATTATATATATGTATAAGGCACGTATATAGAATGCTATTACTCTTATCAGGTGTGTACATATCTGTATGTATATAGATCTATCTCCTAATCTATGTATAGAGTCAGATATGTATATACATGATAATAGTAACAGCATAATAATACTAGCTATGTCTACTGGTTTCTTACCATGTGTCAAATATTGTTTTATGTACTTCACATATATTAATTACGTCACCGTCACAACAACCTGATGAGATGAGGCAGACACTATCATTACCCCTGATTTATAGTTGCGTAAACTGAGGGCAATTAAGAAATGTGTCCATGGTCAGTAAGTATCAGAATCATGATTTAAACCCAGACAGTCAGGCTTCAAAGCCCACACTATTAAAACCTATCCTATCCAGCCTCTCAGATACAATATAGAAAACACTAAACCTCATTTAAAATGCAAAGAAATTCCTATGGAAATTAAGAGGAAGACAAGATGTCTTCCAGCTTGGGGGCTCAGGAAAGAAGGGAGGATGTGAATATGGCTTTCCTTGAAAAGTAGATAAGGATAACGGTAAACTGAGATGTGGAAAAGGAATCCAAATACATGATAGAAGGCCATCAAAAGAACAAACATAGGCTAGCTAGCTTTGCATGTTGGCTTAGCTAGTGGGAGCCAAGGATGGGTGGAGAGGGAAAATAAGAATTAAGATTAGAATTTGAGGTTGGGAGCCAATTCTAGAGGGCCAGGTGAAGAAATTTGCAGAATATTCTGAAGCGCTTGAGAACTCATAAAAGGTGTTTGAACAGAAGAACCATACATTCTTTCATTCATTTGTCAACTATTTATTGAGCACTTGTCATGCGCTGGGTACTGTCTTGGGCAATGGGAATATACAAGTGAAGAAAGTAGATAAAATCTCCAAGTTGGACTGGAGCAATGCAGTAGGCAGAAAGGAGTGGAGAGCAGTAATGGTACTAAGAGCATGAATTCAAACAGTACTCAGGAACCGGGAAAGAAAGTAATGGGTGCAAAGACTGGGGGAGGGGGTATAATTGATCTTGAAAACAAAGTAGAAAGTGAAGCGAGTGAAGAGATGTAGAAAGGACTATTTGGTTTGAAACTGGACTGAAAAGGTGGTAGTGTGATGAACGGCAGGACAGGAGATGAACACTTCATATACAAGATATGGCCCATTTGGGTCACACTGAGTTTATGATGTCTGTGAGGCATTTGAGCAAGAAATGCCCCCCACACAGTAAGAAATACGAGACTGATACAGGAAAGAGATAAAAACCTTCAAATCACTGGATTAAAGGAAGACAAAAGACTGTTGCTAGCTTAATATCTAGAACACGAGCGACACTACTGAATGTTGAAAATGAGATTAATGAAGACCAATATGATAGCCCAGAGTCGGTCCTCAGGTTAAGAAAGAAGAAAAGATGAGGAGAGAGGTACGAGAAAATCAGTAGATTATAACATCCCAGAGTGTCCAAAAGTTGTTCCCGTAGTGAGCAACAATCACAAACTATCAGAGATTTCTAGGGAAGGCAGGACTTGGTGAAAGCATTTATATTTGGAAGTTATAGTGGTTTCACACAGAAGTGTTTCCATTGAGAGGTCAATGTAGAAACTAGAATGAAAAATGTAAAGGGAGATGGATGTTTAGGAAGGAGAAATATTTCCATTAATCAAGAAACTTCTATCAGGTGAATTATTTGAGACATGCTTTTGGTTACCTTGGGTGTTTGCCTGGAAGGCTGAGTAAATTAAGAGTAATGGGTAGGGGAATAAGATGAATTGAAGGTGCAGGTCAAGCTTAGGGTCAAAGAGGTGATCCTCTGTACAGAGTACTGTGATCTTAGCAGAAGTTACCCTACCTCTCAAAGCTTTGATGTTTTTCATCTGTAAGAAGGGTAGGAGGATAGCACCTTATGCAAGCAAAGCACCTAGTACATTGCCAGGCACACAGTAAGATGGTAAAACCTTGGATTGCGAATAACTTGTTCTGTGACTGTTCTGCAAGATGAGCAAACATTTCTAATAAATTTGAACTTGATAAAAGAGCAATGTCATGCAATACAAGTAGTAGGTTATGCAGAACACCACATGATCACAACTGAGCCAATAGCTCTTTAAATTTGCCTTGATATACAAGTGCTTTGGATTACAAGCATGTTTTCAGAACAAATTATGCTTGCAAACCAAGGCTTCATTGTAATTAAAAAAAAAAATGAGCTATCATTATCTATCCTAATAATCAGAAAAATATATCATGCTATCAATTCAAGAAAACTAAACATTTATTTCACAGACTTTTATTTTTAATTATTTCCCTCCTAATCTGGTGTGATAAAACTCAAATTAGTTAATTTTCAAGAAGAGTTACATTACTGAATCTCTTTAATTTTACCCTCCTCAAATGAAAATAAAAATAACAATAGTGCCAATACCAGAGGTGTTCAGGGAGAATATTGGAAAATGAAAGTAAAAGCACTTTGTCAGTTTCAAAAAAAAAAAAAAAAAAGAAAAATTTAGCTATCATTATTCTCATTAATTAATAAATTTGATTCACTGATTTTAAAGTACAATATTAGTTTTATATATGCAGTTTGACTTTTCTCTAATGGTAATTCCTATCATGAATAAGGATCTTTCACTTGAAGAAAGCTTTTTCGAAGTGCTTTTATATTTATTACCTTATAAGATCCTTACAAAAGCTCTGTGAGGAATAAAAGACAGTGGTTATTAGGGGCTGTCAAAATTGACTTTTCAGTATGCACAAGTGCACAGAGTCCTCTTTCCTATGTGGGTCTTTCTTTTGGTTTGTATATATAAAATTATAGAATCCCATACATGAATTACAAAGTTATTCAAGTGAGTGCTTTCCTTAATCACTCGAGATAATAGCTAACTTCAATGGCAATATCCAGAAAAGTAGGTTCTAAAGTTTGCAATACATTCAAGTAACATGTTAACATACATAAGAGACCATGGTAACACGGTCCAGATGTTATAACCCTTAGAGCTAAGTGACTACACTCATTGCATTAAATTATTTTTTCAATGTTAGACAAAAACGACTTCTTATTTTCTATATTTAGTCTTCCTTTCTACAGGAGGTAAAACACGAGTATTGAACATTTGTCCTCATTAACTCCTTCTTTTACTAAACTTTTAATTATTTTCACTATTTTTGGGGATGATCTCTGTGATCTACAGAGATTTTAGGGCCCAAACCTGGAAGACGATAAAGTTCTCAATATAGTAAGATGACAAGCTTCAAGTGGCTCTTGAATCTGTCCCTGAGTACTACCATTCACAGTACTGTAAACATGTATGACCTTTTTATAGTAGCTACAAGAGAATAAAAGGGAAAAAAACCCTTCCATGTTCATGTAAGAAAAGAAAGAAATTTTCTTTATTGGAAAGTTTTTCAAGATCTTGGCTACGTTACCCATATACTTTTGCTTTTTCTAAGGTATGAATCTTACATCAAAGTTTTGCTATTTCTTTGCCTTTTTTCAAGGTTAAAGCATTAAACACATCCCTAGAGACATACCCTTTGTATGAACATAGAAAATGGCATCACTTCATACCAATTCTGTGCTACAGTAAGTGGTATTTTGGTGACCTTTAGGTGTATTTCTGAATGGACCATGGAGAAATTCCAGTAATGGTGACATAGATTTATGTGTAATATTTGGCTGCCATGTTGATGTCCTTCAATTTTATATCTTCACTCTAGACCCTATGTCCCCTCCGAATTTTAGATCTACATTCACAACTGCTTCAAAGGACATGATATTTATACTTCTGTGACTCACGGACACCTCAAAACTGACCACATTCTTGACTTCTCTTCCCACACCTTGTTCCCCTCTTGAATTCTCTGACTCCATGAAGAAACTCAGTCATGCCAAGTGGTGAGCGGTAAATGACTCCTCTTCATATCTCATATTCTTCCTCACCACTGCTTCCCATAGCACAGAGGACAATGTTGACTGTACCGCCAAAAAGCTCACACATCTGTTTCATTATTTCAACCCCAGCACCTTATTTATTATTTCTTACTTGGAATAGTACAGAAATAACTTTTTGTTGTTCCTGGACAGGTTCTATAGCTTTCCAATTAATTGTCTCAGCTACCAGAGCAATATTTTATTTATTTATTTTTTAAATATTTTTATTTAGTTCTAGGAGAGAGAGAGAGACAGCGTGAGCAGGGGAGGGTCAGAGAGAGAGGGAGACACAGACTCTGAAACAGGCTCCAGGCTCTGAGCTGGCAGTCAGCACAGAGCCCGATGCGGGGTTCGAACCCGCGAACCGTGAGATCATGACCTAAGCGAAAGTTGGACGCTTAACCGACTAAGCCACCCAGGTGCCCCAAGAGCGATATTTTAAAAACTGAAGTCTGGTTATTCTACTTCCTTGTTTAAAACTATGCTGTGACTTCCCATAGACTATATAAAGTCCAAACTCTTATTTAAAAAAAAAAATTAATGTTTGTTTTTTGAGAAAGACAGACAGAGTGCAAGTGGGGGAGGGGCAGAAGGAGAAGACAGAATCTGAAGCAGGTTCCAAGCTCTGAGCTGTCAGCACAGAGTCTGACACGGAGCTTGAACCCACAAATCGTGAGATCACAACCTGAGCTGAAGTTGGGTGCTTAACCGACTGAGCCATCCAGGTGCCCCTAAAGTCCAAACTCTTAAGGGTAGGTGGCAAGAGGGATAGAAAGACAGCTTACACATACTGAGCCCTCTGAGTCCAACACTCTGCCCCTCTAGTGGGAATTTTACACGCATCCTATTATTTAATCTTCACAAAACCCTGTGAATGCTATGTTCAGTGTATAGAAAAATATAATTAAGACTTAGAGGTTAGGCAACAAATGGTAGGAAAAGTGGTCTTTGTGCCTATAAGGCTCATACTCTATGTACTGTACCTGCTGTTTTTCTACATAACTTAACCCCAGCTGCCCTTTCCACTGTCTGTTCTTATAACGACTATTCCCCAGTCAGAGACAAGTACCTTCAGATTCTCAAACTGCCACAGTGTCCAGGACTTTGAACGTGCTACTGCCTTCATCCAAAATTCACTTTTCAACTCTGTGTACGTAGCTAAGTCATAATACACTCTTCTAAAGTTCTCTGAGCAGAACTTTTCAACACTGGGTAGATGTGAGAATCTGGATAGGACATGCTGCCATCAATCCAGTTTGAATCTCTAGGAGGTGGAACCAAGGAAGTAGCATTTTTTTTTTTTTAAAGCTCCTTCAATATCGAAGGAGAATGGGAAAACACTGTTCTGTGTGAGTTTCCTGGCCTCTTTGAAAAGCTTAAGCTTAATCACCTTTTGTTTTCCGTAGACCTGGTCTGGCCTGTACTGTAACACTCATCACACTACTATAGTTTGCCTCAGCATATGTACTTTCAACTCTGGAATATAAGCACTCCAAAGGCAGATAAAATATTCTAATATCGAGGCTTCTGAATGTATTCAGTATGTACCTTTTCATTCTCTCTCTTGCTCTTTCTCTCACATACACACAGCTGAAATCAAAGTTTCACAAAATAATACTACCCTTACCTATGAGTGATGGACTCTGTTATTTTCTTTTTTTGTTTTGTTTATTTTATTTTTTTCTGCTAATTTATTTATTTATTTATTTTTTACAAATAGTTTATTGTCAAATTAGTTTCCACGTAACACCCAGTGCTCATCCCCACAAGTGCCCTCCTCCATGCCCACATCCACCAGTCCTCAGTTTTTGTCAGCATTCAAGAGTCTCTCATGGTTTGCCTCTCTCCCTTTCCCCCACCATTTCCGCCCTTCTTCTCCCCCTTGTTCCTCCGTCAAGTTCCTCCTAATCCTCCTATACGTGCAAACATATGATATTTGTCCTTCTCTGCCTGACTTATTTCGCTCAGCATAACACCCTCAAGGTCCATCCATGTTGCTACACATGGCCAGATTTCATTGTTATTTTCTATTCTATTCTGTTAATTTTATTCTATTCTGTTAATTTTATTCCTTTCTACTTAAAAATTGTGCTGCTACGTAAAATAAATCTGACAGAGAAAGACAAATACTATGCGATCTCTCTTATGTGGAATCTAAAAACAAAACAAAATGAGCTCACAGATACAGAGTACAGATTGGTGGTTACCAGAGGTAGGGGGTGGAAGAAAAGGATGAACTGAGGGGTTTTTGGTTTAAATAAATTAACTAAAAGTAAAAAAATAAAAAAAAAATAAAATGTGCATTGATTCTCATTAAATGTATTATACAACCTAATACTTTGTGTGAACTGTGTTTGAAAAGCATCTCTGTAATAATGTTTATGTTAGTCCTAACACTATGTTAAGCGCTTAACAGGTGCTTACAACAGATTTCATGGAGTAATAGAAGTTCTTAAGGAAAGAATATATATAAAAGTTTTACATATCCAAAACAGTAGGCAGTCATCACCAGGCAAAAGAAAAACAACAAGATTAAGTTTCACATTCTTTAGACACTAAAGTAGAAAGATTAAAAAAAAAACTCATAAAACTCAGTTCAAATTATAGCAACAGAAAGGAATACACAGTGGGTTTCCTTTTCTTAGAATTAGGGATCCTCAGATTACCTCTCTATTCTTAGATGTCCCAAGAAAGATAACAATCCAATTTATTCAGAATACTAATTGTGTTACTAAGATTGCATTCTTCCTCCTTCCTTTAGAATTAACCAGTTGGCCGGGATTTTTTGTGAAACACACAAAAAGAGCTATTGCCCCAATTTCAATAATAGAAATCATATTAGAAATCTAAGCTCTCGTAATCAATTTACAGATGGACTCTGACGTACAATTCAAATTTATGAAACTAGTGTCTGTAAATGTTTAATAGAAGAGAATTCTTATCATGGGGGTGGGGAAGGAGATAAGGGTGAAACAAATAAGCATAGAGAAGAAACTGAGTTTAGGGGCACCTGGGTGGCTCAGTTGGACAAATGTCTGACTCTTGATTTCGGTTCCAGTCTTGATCTCACAGTTCCTGAGCTCAAGCTGGTGTCTGTGCATTACTTGGGATTCTCTTTTCTCTCTCTCTTCCCCTCTGCCACTTGTGTACTCTCTCTCAAAATAAACAGACATTTACAAAAAAAGGAAACTGAGTTTAGAGTTGTGACCTGAGGCTCAGGTCACAGATGAAGGAATCTCAAATATTAACTGCTCTGTAATTTCTTGTGCTGAGAAAAAGATCCTAATTACACCATCTCTCCCCACCAAAAACCCATACCTACACACCTTCTTTACAAGCTGGTATTACAATGATCTCTTAGAGGTGCTTAGAGAACCAATGAAGATTGGGGGAAATTGTGTGAAGTATTAGCAGAGATAGAGAGACCCCCTTTCCAGCTGGTTACCCATAGTTTTATGTTAGAACTCAGAATTGAGGATATCTTTATGAATTCTCTGGGGCCCAAAGCAGAAATGTTTTGGACACAGGAACACTCTGATTCAATTATGAATATGGTGCTTCATTTTAAAGAGAAATTTGCAATGTAAGAATTCTCAGACTGTCACCTCTCAGGGCTCTGTATGATGTTCTCTAAAACATATTGCCTCTAGGGGTGCCTGGGTGGTAAAGCGTCTGACTTCAGCTCAGGTCATCATCTCACAGTTTGTGAGTTTGAGCCCCGCGCTGGGCTCAGAGCCTGGAGCCTGGTTCAGAATCTGTGTCTCCCTCTCTCTCTCTCTGCCCCTCCCCACCCCGCTCTTTCTCTATCTCAGAAATAAACAAACATTATTTATATATTTATATTTATAAACATTATAAAAAGCCTATTGCCTTTAAAATGCCAGTTAGACTGTCAGAAATAATACTATTTATAAGAAAAATCTCCTCATCCTGAAGTATAAGAACAACTATAATGTCCTTGCTTTTAGTAAGAAAAGTAAATAAGCATTTTTTTCTAACATAAGGGAGGAATTTTAATGGCTTTCAGAGTGAAATTACTCAGATTAATTCCATTCAGGAAGCATATGCTTCATAAAACATGTATTCTTATAGAACCCGTGAATTGTGATTATTGCTGAGGGAATTAAATGTCCTATGAAGTACATTGTAAACAACAGTGATACTGAATCTGGCAAGAGCTGCAAGGTCTCCATACGTAGAAGTGATGGACAGTCATAGAGCAAAACATATCTGTGAAGGTTTTCACCCCCCTGAATGCATTCAGCAGTGTTTGTATGAAGTAAAACATCAGTGCTTTCGGGGAGGTGGGCGGGCAGATGTAATGAAATCTGTCAGGAGAGCTGATGTTCTGGCCAGGCATTTGGAGTTTCCGTTTTTAATATGTAAGAATTATTTTCGCTCTACAGCATGAATCAAACAATGAACATCATGCTACCAGCTTCTTCAAACAAAGTGAAAGGCATATCATTACACCTTTTTCCTTCACACATATTATAGAAAATTCCTTTTGCTCAAAATAAAAAAAATTATCTTCAGAAGGGAAAACAGCAAAGACTCCCATTTAGCTGAAATAGCAAAATTGTATATAATCTCCTAAGGTATGTGGTTATATTTGCTTTCAAACTTGGCATTTCCATTTGTTGCTTTTAAACCCCAGTATCTTAATTCAATTCTATCATTTGATGTGTCCCATTAACAACAATAATCAATAGCTTCAGTAGTTTACATTTTTCTCCATGACATCTCCAAATCTTTCATCCAAAGACCACTATCCAGCCATCACAGTGAAAATCAGCGCTGGCTTTAAATGTCATTCCTATCCATAAAATGTAGTTTCGACCTCAGGCAACTGGAATTTATAGAAAATCCAATATTAACACAGAGAATGAGAAAATTGTCTGTTTTAAAATAGTACTGGAATTTTAGTTAGTCCTATTAGAGTTAAGGGAAAATGATATGTCTATGGTTTTGGGGGAATTCTAGGGGAGTTTAATATGGTTTTTGATAATAAATACCTTTTATGGTATCATAAAGGTAATAAATACCTCTATAGCATAAGCTAAGAAAATGTCCTTCACATAACTTTGAACCGTTTTTAAAGAGAATTCAGAGATCTAAATGCAAAATGTAGTTTATTATCCATTCTTACATAATAAATATAGTTGAAAAACGTGGTAATTTTTTTCTTTAATGATTCAGAACCTTCACTGTGTATTAATGCAGATAAAAATATATAGGAGATACACTGATGTATCTTTGCCCAAATTGGGCCTGTTCACTAATTTAAGGAATGTTTTATTAAATCTTTATTATAAAATTATCTCTTGGATTATTTCTTATTTTCAAGGTAATCTGCTAAAACATGCACTTAAAGTTTTATTATTTATCTACTGTAACTGGTGAGAATATGTGAGTTCATGTATTTTTTAAAGTTCTAGGATGGCTCAGTTGGTTAAGCTCTGACTCTTGGTTTTGGCCCAGCTCATGATCCCAGGGTCATGGGATTGAGCCCTATGTCAGGCTCCACGCTGGATGTGGAGCCAGCTTGGGATTCTCTCTCTCTCCTCTTTCTCTCTCTCTCTGCCCCTGTCTCCCACTGTGTCCTCTTTCCCTCTCTCAAAAAACATTCTAGGGTGGCTTTATGGGTATGTATGTATGTATGTATGTATGTATGTATTTAGTTTATTTATTTTTAAATTATTTTTAAAAAGTTTCTTAATGTTTTATTTCTTTCTGAGAGAGAGATAGAGACAGCATGAGCAGGGGAGGGTCAGAGAGAGAGGGAGACACAGAATCCAAATCAGGCTCCAGGATCTGAGCTGTCAGCACAGAGTTCGATGCAGGGCTGGAACCCACGAACCATGAGATCATGATCTGAGCTGAAGTCTGACGCTTAACCGACTGAGCCACTCAGGCGCCCCGCTTTATGGATATTTAAGGGGAGACATAAAATTTCATTTATGAACTATCATAAGTCAATTAAGTTACAGAACATTTTCTAACCACTCATCCAAGAGTGACCAAAAAAATTAACTTTGCCTTGTTTCTACATTCTCAAGCCATGGGAGATATCTACAAAGATAAAGTCAGGCATTGTTCTAAACGAACTATTTCCGATGGTCAAACTAACTTAACACACAGTGTGGAGAACCAAGTGGAGTCTGAGGAGAATGGAAGAAACAAGTGAGGAATTTGAGACCCTATTAACTGCTACTATCATCAGCTCAGGAAACTCTATCAAGTATCCTATCAAAAAAAAAAGGAAGATGGGAAAAACAAGGAAACAAAGAGGAGAAGAGCACTGCGTATTATGATTTGACGGTGGAATTAGTTTTCAACCCCGGATATACGATTACTTTTTTCATCATAATTTAAATATACAAAAAATTATCCCCAAACTGGATCATATTACTTTAACACTTCATAGTCTATTTGAGATACTAGGAAAGTTCTAATATCAAGTCAGAAAACTCAGCTATATATAACAAAACTCCATTAGAGTTCAGAAAATTCTATCAGGCACTGAGAATAAACTTAAGGAGCCTCCTTGAACTACAGAATATGACTCGCGCCAAGACTCCATTTAAACCAAACTACCTGAACTTCTGTTTTCACGGTCTATGCATATGAAACTTTATAGCAATAATTTTTGTTTCTAGGAAAAACAATTGTCTGAAAATTGCCTGATCATTAACTAGGACAAATTCACCCACCTCATTTTTCTTTATACAGATCATGTTAGGAAGAAGGCTACAAAATGCCAGATTAACATTTCAAAATGTATTTGAAAGTAATGAAGGGAAACTGATTCAGTTAGCAACGCTAAATAAAACAGACAATTCATACAGATGCTTTCCCTGTAAAATATTAAATAAACACTCCAAAATGGCAACTTTTTCAATTTAATAAACCAATCTCCCATTTATGTCTCTGAGCAAAGTTTCTCCCTGACCAAAGCTCTGGTTTTAAGTGTAAATTTTTCCTGGTTCAAAGTGTGCACGATTTAGAAGACTGGGATGTTAAATGAAATACTAAACGACTTTTCCTTCTTCGTCTGCCTCGTTCCTTCTTGCCCAAATGCAGAAATATATCAGGCCACGTGAAACAACGATTTCAGTTTGTTCCCAGCATTATCAATCACAAGGACAGATGCCGTTAATCGCTCATATGGATTATTCACAAGAGGGCCAAGTAGAAAAGCTTTACTTACTTGCCATTGCTTCATCAGTTCTCTTACTCCCTTGGAATCTTCCAGGAGCCGTTCCTTATGGGTGGCATCCTGCAGGACGTTGGCAGTTGTTTCGGCTTCTGTAAGCCAGGCAAGGAACTTCTCCAGGTCGAGGGGGAACTGTTGTAGCAATCTATGGGTTTCTTCCAGAGCGTCCTCTCGCTCACTCAGTCTGCAAAGGAACAAACGTCCAGATGCAGTTCTCCTCAGATATCAGAAGGGTGCACCCAGGGACCCCCATAAAAAGAGCAAAGATAAAGGGACTAAACTGTAATGTATCAGCAAATGGTGGGTTACTGCTAAAAGTCCTCTTAAAAGCAACAACAGCTAGAACAGTGTGTGCATATGTATGTATCATATGTATGTATATATATATACACACACATATATATGTATGTGTATGTACACACACATACCAGAAGAGCTGTTTATTCATCATGGGTGAGGTTTTTGCTGAGCATACAGTCTTCCACAGCGTAGTTTTGGTACTCCTACTGGAGATATATAGAGAGACTTTGGACTTTGGAAAGTTCGTAGATGAACTCACAAAAACAGTCGTTTTTTTGTAACTTGATAGTTTTCACTGGTCAATTTTGACACCTTATCTTCATATGCTGCAAAAGTGTAAGCTCATCTTTACAGGTAAAGCCCCCAAATCCCTAGACCATACTTATCTTTGATGTCACATGGGGCAGAACATCAGGATTAGGTAGGCAAGGAGAAAGCTCAAGAAAATGCAAAGCTAGGGGCGCCTGGGTGGCTCAGTCGGTTAAACGTGCGACTTCGGCTCAGGTCATGATCTTGTGGTTTGTGGGTTGGAGCCCCGCATCGGGCTCTGTGCTGATAGCTCAGAGCCTGGAGCCTGCTTTGGATTCTGTGTGTCTCTCTCTCTCTCTCTCTCTCTGCCCCTCCCCGCTCATGCTCTCTCTCTGTCTCAAAAATAAATAAAAACTTTTAAAAATTAAAAACAAAGAAAATGCAAAGCTAGAACAGAAAGTTGAACAAGGGAAGGAACCAGACAGAGAAGGGACTGCAGGGCAAAAGAGAACAGAAAGAAGAAGAGAAGAAAAATGACTTATTTCAGAGAAACCATTGTGCAAAATATCATTTTGCATAACACTATTGTGTTCTAATAGTTGTAACTATGGTGTTAGCGTTAACATTTCATTATCTGATGGTCACACAACTGGGACTATTTTCCTCAAGAAAAATCTCACGTGTAATGGAAAAAGCAGAGCTTACAAACCAGACAGATCTGGGTTCAAATCCCACTATTCCCTACCAACTATGAGGCACGTCTGCCACACACACTTAGCTTCACACTGCATCAGGGTTACTCAAACATGTTCATTCCCTTGGCCCACAGCTTATTCCCCTTCCTCTCATCTTTTAGAAGGAGTGAACCAAATTCCCCAGTGACACACAAATCTAAAAAAAATTGTTCATATTTTCTGATTTTATATACAGATGTATAAATATAAAATATGTATATGTAATGCATGTATTGTGGATACACACACATATGCCCTCAGCAAAAATCTACATAATAACAGCTTGGAGGGAAAATTGCCTTCGGCAGTAACAGTCCCATCTAAAAAGATTCAGGTAAATTTTGTCTGCAATGAGGAAATTAGTACTCTATTTAAACGCCGTATTTGCCTTCTATTACTACACAAACACTTTCTGGGATTAAACATAAGCTAAAAATGGATTTGAAAAAATTGAACACTTGAATATGATACACACTGCTTGTTAGGATGTGATTGTCAATAATTATGCAAAACTGCAATTTATTTCAGCAGCAACTTTATCATGGGATGTGCAAACCAGGCAATAAACAACTCCTGCCGAGCCAGCGGCAGCGAAGCCCCCGGAAGAGCTGTTTATTCATCATGGGTGAGGTTTTTGCTGAGCACACAGTCTTCCACAGTATAGTTTCGGTGCTCATACTGGATAAAAATCTTCTGTCTGCATTAACTGGTGGAAGGAAGAATAGGTTTATGAGGATGCAGCTATCGGAAAAAAGGAAGCAGTGCACTGAGCTATTTATCAGCCCCTAAATAAACTTTAATACCACGCAGCTGAAAGGTACTTTGGTGTTGGGTTTGGGCAAATCAGTTAAACCTTGGGTAGTTCAGGGGCTGATCTGGACTGCTTCCTCCCTGCTTATCTAGATTTCCAACTATCAATGGAGAGAGAAATACCAAAATCATTATTTATTTATCTTTTCAGTCGGTGGGATTTAAAAACTCAGAACCATTACAACGGCACTGAGAATCTTAATGTTATGATCTGGCATTAAACGGACAGGTGGAAGCAGGTGCAGCTTGCTGACAATTGACCATTTCTGACTGACTAACGCGGCAATTTCATCCAGTTAAAGCTAGTATTTCTAGGCTGGCTTGCATATGAGAAATCACTAAGACTTACTCCACCTCCAGCCTAAAATTTGGGACATTCCAGAAGACAAATTCAGGGTTAGACAATAACATATTTTTTAACACGCTCCAAGTTCATAGAGAATAAAGGACAAATGTGAAACTCTCACTGCAGAGTGAAGTTTGGAGAATTAGATACTGTGCGTATTATTCGCAGCATCATCTTCATCGTGAGTTGCTCATGAAACTCCCCTATTCTTAAACTAAAAACGCCACTTACCCTTTGCTTCCAGAAAAAGTAACTAGTAAATAACTCTCCAAGACTTATTGGTAAAATACGATGCACATAAATCAGATGAAAGTGTTCTACTGAGACAATGAGATTTCCAGCCAAATCCTACCAGTGAGTTCGCTGCTTTGTAAATTAGGCCCTTAGGGAAGAGCAGTAACTCTTTCATGGCAGTGAGGCACCATTTTCCTAAACAATACCCTCGTGCTCTGAAATATTGACAACATCAGGCTGAATCTTTTCTAATTTAGAAAATATGTTTAAAAAATTCAGTGGCCACAGCAGCGGACAATCTCTTCAAATGAGTTCTTTTACAGGCCTCTTTGATCAGGGGGGAGATTGTTGTTTTATGCTCATGAGGGGGGTTTATGTCTACATCCTTTATTCTGAGATCAATCTATATACACCGAATTCCTAAATTTTAATCATGCCAAGTCTAGACTAGAAATGAATCAAGGGTACTTGTGCGCTGTATTTGTGCATTCAAAATAGCTCTGACTGTATCTCATATTTTTTATTTTTCCATAACCATATGGCTTTAAGTGGCTTTTATGATAAATAAAAAATGTAGAAGTAATGAGAATCATAAATAAATTTAAGAGGTCATTTTAGAACAAAAGTGAAGATTTTGAACAGGATTATTCTTTAAATTCCTCTGTCCAGGTTGCCGAATTATAGACCCTGGTGAAAATTGGGCTGAACTTTGAAAGTAACAATGACCGGATATCAGTAATAGCTGTAATACTTTACAAATATAATCTACTGTATAGGTTAAGTACTTTATATAATACATTTTAATTACCAGCTATTCTAGCTTTATAATGTACAAAAATAACTGAGAACCAGGTGGAGTATGGCATGGTATGGTGACTTTAAAAGGTTTTCTTTCTATTCAGAAAGGCACCACATACCAGAGTCACGTGTGGAAATATGAGCGGTGTGGTACAGGGGTTCTCAAAGTGTGACCCATAGACCAGGAGCATCAGCATTATCTGAGTACTTATTAGAAATGCAAATTTTCAAGCCCTACCCTAGACCTGCTAAGTCAGAAATTCTGCACGTGGAGTCTAGTGATCTGTGTTTTAAACAGCCCTCTAGGTGATTCTGGTATATGTTAAAGTGTTGAGATTCACTGTCAGTGGGGACTCACCTGTATGCCCTAGCTTCTGAGGAAGCTACTGGAAGTAGGAGACATCCAATGATTGGTTAGTGTGGGGGCTATACAAGCCTGGCCCCCTTGCTCCAACTCAGGACAATTCAGGAGGATGGGGGGAACAGTGGTGGTGGGGGGTGTGTGTTGACTGATGCTGTGGTTGCAACTATATTGAAGGATAGCTTCTCCTTCCCTGTCCTGCCTCCTTCACTTGCCCTCTCTCACAGGTGTTAATCCTGAGAGCACTCTCCAATACAATTCCTGCAGGTTAATTGCTTCCCCCAAGTTTGCCTTCTGGGGAAACTGACTTGATGAACAGTCACACTAAGGATTTTAAAAATATACATGCTTGGGGCGCCTGGGTGGCTTAGTCGGTAAAGCGTCCGACTTTCGCTTAGGTCATGATCACGTGGTTCATGGTTTCGAGCCCCGCGTCGGCTCTGTGCTGACTGCCAGCACAGAGCAGAGCCTGTTTCAGAGTCTGTGTCTCCCTCTCTCTTTGACCCTCCCCTGCTCACGCTGTCTCTCTCTCTCTCTCTCTCCTAGAAATAAATAAAATATTTTAATATTTTATAATATTAATATTATAATATTATATTTTATAATATATAAATAAATAGAAATATAAATATAAAATAGAAATATTATATTTTATAATATTAAATATTAAAATTTTTAATATTTTAATATTTTATTATTTATAAATAAAAATATTTAAAAAATAAAAAATAAAAAATAAAAATATACATGCTTAAGAGATGTATGTGTAGACATATACAATTACGTGTGTGGACTAGAGTCTCAAAACAGGACAGGATGGAGAATTCTCACACCCTGGAAATGAGCCTGAAGAGCTACTGCACCTTTGGTTGCTCTTGAAGAAGATCAGGAGATACTGCAGACTTGTACCATCACCAGTTAGACGCAAGAATGTACTGAAGGGGTGGAGTGCTGTAGCTACAGAGCTTAGTACAACCCCATAGCTGCCCAAGAAGGTGCTCGTCTAGAGGGAATTCTGTAGAAAGGGGAGGGATCAAAGAAGGCATGTCTTCAGCATCTCCATTTTCTTTTCCTTTTTTCTTTTAGAGAGAGAGAGAGAGAGAGGCAAGTGTAGTAGAGGGGCAGAGGGAGAGAGAGGAAGAATCATAAGCAGACTCCATCCTGAGCGTGGATCCCCTGAGCCTGGGATCATGACCCAAGCTGAAGTCAAGAGTCAGGTGCTCAACTGACTGAGACACCTAGGCGCTTCTCCATTTTCTTTTTAAGAAGTGATTATCAACGAGGCAATCACACAAGTAATACTCTGATCTGTCACTAAACACCCACACACCTATCAGGGTATCTTTAAATAAATCTCTAAGACTCCAGATTTTCTCTTAAGTTGAATATCAGCAATCTCTTATGGGTCAACCAAATACATAAAAAGCAAATGAGGAAAGGGAAAGTTAACTATTTTCCCAAGTAAGGCTATAGAGCATAATTAATGTATAGGCAATATTCCACAATTAGATACATGAATGGATGATACTTTGTCAGTGCACTGTGCTGCAGGATTTATGTATATAAAATTAAAAAAATATATATATATATATATATAACCAAACAGAAATAAACGCATTCAATATTTTTACAGGGAAGAAGGGTCCACCTGACATAGGAGGCTATTCTGCCCAGGCGTTTCTCTAAGTGTGACAAATTGACGAAATTCACAGCACTCAGTCTTAGCTAAAAAACACCTCAGTCTGTGTCCTGGTGTTGCCAAAGAGTAACCAAACAAAATACTCTGAATTTCTCCTTTCTGGTTTATTTGCATTTAACTATCATTTCCTATGATCTTTTTAGGGTATCATTACAGGATGACACTTTTTTCCCCATTTTTGTTTGTTAGATACAAGGCTGAGCAACTGAGCACCTTAGCAGTACTTGGGCTTGGTACCCAAGGTTTCTGGCAGTGAATGACACTAGTCACAGAGAACCAAACTTAACCTCAAGTTCAATCTCTCTGTAACTGTAACAGTCTCTACTGACTTGCTAGTAAATAAATTATAGTTTGATTTTTTAAAATGACTTTAAAATGTGTTTTCAAGGGACAGCTAGAACCATATCACCCATGGATATATAGCAGTTTGTAGAAAGGATTCCTTTTCATCTCTAGCAATTCTATTAGTAATTTGCACTCATGAGAAGCATACATCTAAACAAAGTCCTTCAATAATCACTGGGCTAGTACCCCATTAATACTTTTCTAGCCGCAAGTCCAACACTATGGCTTAGGGCAACATCTACCTAGAAGTACGGCCGCACAAGCACTGTGGCAGCAAGGGTATGTTTCTCTTTTCTCCCCTGCTATTGAGCTAACATGATGAGAAACAGGTTCTGTTCTTTCATCTATTGACACAGAATAAGAGATCAAGGCTGTCAGGTACAACACAGAAAATACATTTTTAAAAGCTAACACCCATATGGCCCTTCACACGTTTTAAATATATTCAGACTTGGGGCGCCTGGGTGGCTCAGTCAGTTAAGCATTGGACTCTTGATTCTGGTTCAGGTCATGATCCCGTGGTATCATGGGAGTCTTCTTGGGATGCTCTCTGCCTCTCTCTCTGTCCCTCCTCTGTCTGCATGCACACATTCTCTCTCTCTCCCTCCAAATAAATAAATATATTCAGACTTATTCTCTCATCATTTTAGAAGGTATCCCTAATTTTTTCTACCTACAGTCTGCCTCTGTTTCCTTTGTATACTTTCAGTTGGATATTTCATTCCTTCTCAATGGCTGTAACCTTTACACAGATTATTTTAAAATGTGAACCTCATTCTTATTTGTGCGTGCCTACCAACATCTAACGAAGTCATCTCTGCTTCTAGTCCATATGTATTATGTGCCAGGATCTAGGCTTGGTGAGGGCAACACAAAAGTCAATGAGACATAGACATGGGCTTTGGCATTTAATATATTCAATTCTGGTGGAAGAGACCGGTAAATATTTAACTATGGTACAGTGTGATTAAGCTTCTAATTCATGTAGATTCCCTACCAGTAGCTCAAATGTATCATGAACTTAGATCTCAATTTGCCTAACAAGTGATAAATCTATCTTTAAATATTTTTTGGTCATTTCTTATCAATGGAAGTGGAGATCTTCCAGCAGGTTTTATCTTATCATACAGTGATGGATGGTCAATAAAAGCTTGCCTAATTGAATTGATTTCATAAAAATAAGAACCCCCTTAGATACATGGAACAGCTTCTCACCAGGTTCATTTTGCTGTTGGTGAGATTCATTCTGAGAGGACTGGATGACTTTTCCAAATTTGCACACAAATGAAATAATTGGGATTGGGGCCCAAGCCTTGCATCCTAGGAAAGAAAATTTTCTAACTCTGAAAATAGATATTGGCGTCTACATCCCTCTGATATATTCACTGTAGTAAAAGAACGAAAAATGTGGGAAAGGTTATGCCATTGAATCCTGGCCTTCATTTTGGAGTAGGGATTTAACTCTCTTGTTACCGTAAGCAGAGTCATTGAAACATGAAAAAACCTACACATAAGGGAATACAGACATGGAAAGATTGTCTTCCCCCCCAACCAGAGCAGAGAGATCTAGCTGGAGTTTGCTTCAAAACACACACAAAAAAATCCATTTTCAACGCAAATTTGCTGGTTTGCTGTTCATTGACATACGAATTAACGAGGTTTTCATCCCCTCTCTCCTGAGGTCTGGTACTAAATTACTCAAACTCTCCAGAGTTAATTGGAAACAATGACCTAAATGTTCCCAAAGTATTGCTGGTTAGTTCTCAGAAAACTCATTCCCATCTTTCCTCACCCCAGACAACACAGGAGGACTTTTAACACGTGCAGAAGCAACATGCTTTCATGAAAAAAAAAATAATAAAAGATTAATCCCCTAAAGACAAAACCACAGCTTTGAAGCTATCTGTTTAAACTTCCTTCAATGATACAGACATTTTAGGGAAAAAAATTTATCATGGAGAGTTTACCTTTAGATAGTGAGAGAGTATTGACATGATTGGTCATGCAAGGAATTTTAAAATACACATTCCATATCTTTTTTTTTTTTTACTCTATGAGCATTTTAAAAATTGGGATTTGTATAGTATATCATTAAGGAAACAATCATTATACATTTCCAAAAAGCACTAGGACATTTGTGAGACGAAAATGGAGACAACAGTTAAAAAGAAATCTTTGCTATTCTTTGCATTACTCATTTCATTTGATTTCTGTTTCTGTCACATAGCACTGAGAAAAATTAGCTGGTGAAAGAAGTGTGCAAAATATTATGCACAGGTGAAATACTCAAGATATGTATCTTTTCCTATTTTGGATTGTTAAGAAAGAGACAAACAACCTTCAGGCTAAGATCTAGAGTTTATATTTTTCCACTGATATAATACTTAAAGGTGCCATTTGGGGAAGTTTAAAAATAATGTTTGGTTTGGTTCATGTGCAGAGACTTCAAGTATTATTCTGAATACTTACAGAGCTATAAAAGACTTTTAGAAAACATGTGGTTACACTACCTTCCAGATCAATACAAACTTAGATTAGGGTTTGGCTTATAGTTAAACACAATTTTAAAAACTGCTATAGAAAACTAAAGACAGGTGGAAATTAAGATGGACACACTAGTGCTTCAGCAAGGCTTGACTTGAAACTGAACACATTTTTCTCTCTCTCATTCTTAAAGCCTCCCCCTCCCCTTCACTTGTTTTTCTACAGCATCCTTTGTTCTAGGAACTCCGTATCGATAGTGACATCTCACTGACCTCTGTGTATACTTCCTAAGGAGACTCCGCCGGCCGGCGCCTGTGCTGATCATGAGACCACGTTGAAGATGTGACAAATATAGCACAGACCAGATTCCTATCAAAACCGCCCACATCCTGTATTTTCCTATAAAACCCCTCAGCCTTTTACCCCCTGGGGCAGGAGTAAGATGCTTTACATGTAGTCTTGGAGACTTTAGCTTTCTTCAGCTTCCTTTGTTTGGCAAAGTAATAAACTATCTTCCTTCTTTACTCCGCAACCCTGTCTTCTTATTATATTTTGGCTTGGGAGCACAGAGGTCAGTTTTTGACAACATTTCTACTCTAAATAAATTCTCAGCGATTTGCATAATGAATGCCTTCAAGGTGAGTCTTTGGTTTTTGTCACTTGTAGTGTTAATCTCTTTAAAAGATGGATTTCCTAATGGTGATAAGCTAAATTGAGTAGTTCTCTTCTGTTCGAAAAGGATGTATGAAAACTAGTATAGTAACCAATTAGAAAGGCAAGCCTAGCATCATCTCTTGAGTCTTCTAAGTGCAGTCAAACAAATACCTAGTCTCATCCTCACTTAGAGAAAAAAAGAACAGTGTTAGACACTGATACATAAGATTCTGAAGACAGTAAGGTAGGTTAGTTCAAGATTTTTATTTTCTAAGATAAAAAGTCAAGCATACAAATTCTTTTTATTTTTTTAAAGTTTATTTATTTTCCGAGAGAGACCATGAGCGTAAGATCAGGAGAGTGGCAGAGAGAGAGAGACAGATGGAGAGAGAGAGAATCCTAAGTGGGATGTGATCCCGTGAACTGGGAAATCCTGACATAAGTGAAAATCAAGAGTTGGACGCTTAACCAACTGAGTCACCCAGCCTCAGAGATTGAAGAGAATCACCATAGATTCTCTTCAAAACAAGGGAAGTGATTAAAATCATATCAACAGATGATAGGAACTTATAGAAGAGAATGATCAATAGAATTTGGAAACACAATTTCCTGATTCCTGACATGAACCTGAGGTTATAGTCTCTAAATAGTTGTACCTTTTATTACCCAATTCCTCATTCAACACTCTCTTGTGGTTAAAAATACAACTTTGAGAGTCCTTCAAATTCCACATTTATTGCTATAATATTTTGCACAAAAACAATGCTCCTTGGTTTTGAAGACTTTTCCACATATATTTTCTCCTTTGATACTTTAAATGACTTGCTGAGGTTAATGGGAAAGGTTGTTATAATCAACTTTTTAAAAAAGGTTATTTATTTATTTTGAGAGAGAGAGAGAGAGAGAGAGAGAGAGAGGCAGAGGGAGATGGAGACAGAGGATCCCAAGCAGACTCTGCACTATCAGTGTGGAGCCCGATGCAGGGCTTGAACCCAGGAGCCATGAAATCATGACCTTAGCCTAAATCAAGAGTCAGATGCTTAACAGACTGAGCCACCCAGGCACCTCAATCATCAACATTTTATAGATGAGAAACTTGACTTTCAGAGAAGCTGGGTGACTTTTCAAAATCAGGGGCAAAACCTGAAACACCAAATCTAGTCCAGTCTAAGACATTGTCTCTCAAGGTAGACTTGCTGGTCTCCCCGTGACGTAAATGTAATTGATATTTATATGTTACTATTCTCAAAAGCTCATTGTTTCCCGTGATCATCATATGAATTAGGTTATGGCATGTATTTGTGTGAAGACAAAAATTATTTTCCCTTTGCTTATCATCTCCAGCTGTCATCCAAGAGAGCTATTAGAATGGATACTGCACTTTGGACGTGAGGTAGGCTTGAGGATTTTATTCAGAAAGAGGGCATTATGGGCAGCAATAAAATCTTTTTATTCTTAGGAAATAGGAGAAAATCATAGTACCTATGATTGTGGCCTTATTATAGTGGTAGTTTAATAAATGTTCGCTAATGATACCAAGATTATCAGGAAGTCTGTACTTTTGAGAAATGTTTTACATTAAAAATATCTAACAAGAAAATCAAATACATTTCTTTTGCTGGAAATTTTACAGTAAAATAAATACATTTTTGTAAGACCAGCTGAGAAATGAATTAATTTCTCTGAGTGACTAAGTCTTGGTAGATTCTAAACAAATTGCCCTTTTAATTTTGAACCTTTTTTAATGACTCAGATATGATTTCCAAGACTTGTAAATCTGATATGATTTACAAGATTTGTAGGATTACAAATAGCTTGAGCTAATTAAAACTGATGATCAAAATAAAGATTTAAAACTTCTTGCTTTCTTACTTTTAATCACTAGAGGGAAAAACAGCATTTAAAAGAACTGGATACTTTGAAATGCACTGATGGCCTTTTATAAGATCAATTCAAATTTATGAAGAATAGTCATAAATTAAGGATTTATTTTTTCAATTAAGACTACAACACTAAAGGAATAAATCCGAGGCCTTTGTGTGCTTTCAAGAATCCTCTTACTCATGAATGCACCACTTACAAAAAGTCTCTATACTATCTTTCTTCATCATCATCATTGCCATTCATCATCATTAACTTACTGTAAATTCCGTGAGAGCAAGGATTCATACCACAGCTTCTGGTATTTAATGGACACTCAATAAATTAAAATAAAATCAATAAACCTACTATGAAACAGGCAGACATTCCGAAAATGAGAAGGTCCTAGTCCCCTGTGCTTAAAAAACTTACAAGTCCAAATTATTTCTTGACGCAAATTTACTGAATAATAATTTCTTTTTCTATAGATTTTTAACGTTCATACATTGCTTTCACATACATGACTTCAGTTGAACCTCACAATTATTAGTAGATGTCACTTTTGTTTGTTACAGAAAATTGATTATATAAAGGACAGTTATTTAGTTATAACTAAGATATTTAAAAATGTGGGGCACCTGGGTGGCTCAGTCAGTTAAGCATCTGACTTCAGCTCAGGTCGCGATCTCACGGTTTGTGGGTTCGAGTCCCACGTTGGGCTCTGTGCTGACAGCCAGCTCAGAGCCTGGAGCCTGTTTCAGATTCTGTATCTTCCTCTCTCTCTGACCCTCCCCTGCTCATGCTGTCTCTCTCTCAGAAACAAGTAAAACATTACAATTTTTTTAAAATTGAAATGAGCAATTCTGTGACAAAAATTGTGTTTTGCTTTGCAGAAGTATAGATATTAAATCTTTGGAGGCTGTATCATTCATCGTGTTTTGTACTAGTAGTGAAAATGAAATCATAGACTCTCATTGGCCAACACATTGCTCTCAACTGTCCATCACTACTCACATCAACATTACAATTTTCTTTTGAATTTTTAAAATGCACTCCTGCGAAGTCTTTAATTCAGTGTATATTTTAGGTGTACTGCACCGCCAAAGGGCTTAACAAACAATAGCTTCTGTTAAAATTAATCCAATACTCTGGCAAATTTTCTGATTGCCTTTAAGCTTGATCCTGGCCCAGAAATAGGTACTAAAACAGGCCTCCAAATTCACCCTGTCCAGGTATCCATTTGGCTTTATCACCCAACATAGTACTACGCTCCTTGCTTGTATCACCCAGAAATGTGAATGGGCATCTTCTCTATAGCTCTGCTCCTGTTCTGTCAGAAACACTCAGAGTGTCAGGGATGCGAACAGAACCTTGTGGCACAGCACCAGAGATCTTCTTTCAGAAGCTGACACCCATCTATTAATTGACATCCTTTGTGTAACGGCATGCAACAGTTTCTAAATCATCCAGTCCACCTTGCATGTAGCCAGTATTTTCCAACTTACTTGCAAGAATATAATGAAAGACCTTGTCAAATGCCATGATGAAATGCAAATAGACTGCGGCATTTTGCTTACCTACCAGCCTAAAATTTCTTCAGTGTAAAACAATATTTTTGCCCCAAACATACAGAGAACATAAGCTTTATTTATGTCTGTATATGTGGGTATTGTGTTTGTTTTACTAAATTACCTGGTTAACCTCACCAAGAAATGGTGTACATTTCTCTTACAGCTTTCATCTAAGCAGCATGCATCCTTTTAAATATCTTGGGGAGGTACAATAATATCACCTGTGATGGTTATACAGAATTTAATTATATTTGTTAACATCTAGTTGGAAGGCAATTAACTCAGGAGGGGTGTCATATCATCCTTTTGGGGGAAACAATGCGATCCAAAAAGGGTGGTGGAAATAGATTACCACCACAGTGATAATCCCAGAATTTTTAAAGGTTTTGCTAGACAATCTAGTTCATCTTCAACGCTTGCTCATTTCAGTCAGTCTTGTAAAAATGGCAACCGTATCGCCAAGAAATAGGTAAGGTTCTCAGAGGGTATCACTATTCCACTAATTCACAGATCAGTTCTTGTCCAGAAAAGCATTCAACCAAAATTTACAGATTGCCTACCAAAGACCTTCTGGAAACTGAGGGAAGATATTTCACCTAACACGGCAATTGCAGCATACTCTGGGCATTCCACGGGGAGTGGCTAGAGAGGTGGATGTCTCAGAAAACAACTGAGTCCCACAGCATTTCTTCATGTCCCACTGGACCCTCACATGGGAGAAACCCTGCTAATAAACACCTGGACCCCAAACTTAACCATATATATAAAATACTTTCATCAACGTCTTAATATACATGGATTTTTTTTTCAGAAGTGTAACTGCCATGAAAATCCAAGGAAAATTTTACTTTGTGCTGTTAAGAATTATGCCAAAAGTTGTTCGAC
Organism: Proteles cristata cristata; assembly: GCA_017311185.1. Lineage (NCBI taxonomy): Eukaryota > Metazoa > Chordata > Mammalia > Carnivora > Hyaenidae > Proteles > Proteles cristata. The sequence goes on from JAESUZ010005367.1 coordinate 78,782, forward strand.
ATTTTACAAAGTTCCAGTCAGGAGGCCCTAGGCTGCTCACAGCATCTGAGTCCCTGTCCAGCACACTGATGTCATTCTGCATCTACTGATATTGCTTGTGGTAAAATCGCCTAAAAACTTCAGGTGCGTTCTGGTGTGGTCCTGAGTAACTGTATGCCAAAATATACACTGCTTCATTATAGATGACTCATTTCTCTTTAAAATTACATCATTTAAAAACTTGTCTGTAGGTCAGGTACATTACCTACAACTTCTGGTCTATGAGAGTAAAGAAAGTGCTATAAAGTACGTGTTTGAAGAAAAGAAAGGGGATGGTATTGGATCTGAGAAGGTTAAAAACCACTGAAACAGAGCTACAGGGAAATTTCCAGACCTAACCTATTATACTGAAAATAAATCGAATTTTTAAAGAAGAGAATGAGGAGATTCCCTCCTTCCCCTTGTGCATCCAATCCCCGATCCTTACTGCTCCACAGAGAATGAAATCGCATTTTAAAAATTGCTCTCTTTTACAGCCAGCTGTGTCTACCGGTGAACCCGAGGTCTGCTTCGTATATGAACCTGAATTAAAAACAGCCAGCCTGTTCGTCAGTTCAGAGCCTGCATTCTTGATTACATTTGACACAATAATCATCATCATATCTTAAAACTCAAATCAGCCTGACAGTGCTCGACTCGGGGCTGCTTCTTCCAATTAGCTGGAAATTGGGGCCCAGCTCATCTTCCAGGGACTAAGTTTACATTTACAATTTTGCTGTGGTAAAAAGGTGTCAAACATGATGGAAGGGGCAAATAAACTTTCTAACTTCTAGGGTAACTATTTTATTTTAAGTTCACCTGACGCCGACAAACCTGTTTTGATGGGAATGAAGAAGTGTAAGCGTTTTTGTTGTCATTATTCTTTTTTGGAAAAAAAAAATACATAGCTCAAGACAGCTAGAGTTTTAGCTACAAAGGGGAACTAAACACATACTGTGAATATATTTTAGGAAATATTTTCCAAATGATGGCTTTCAGGAGGGATTGTCCTTTTATGTGAAAGATTTATTAAAAATAACTTGTGAGACCCCTGGTTGGCTCTTCGATAGAGCGTCTGACTTCGGCTCAGGTCCTAACCTTGTGGGTCATGGGTTCGAGCCTCGCATTGGGCTCTGTGCTGACAGCTCAGATTCCACGTCTCCCTCTCTCTCTGCTCCTTGCCTGCTTGCACTCTCTCTCAAAAATAAATAAACATTTTTTAAAAATTAAAAAAAAGAAACTTATAATTACTAGATAGGTAAGGATTCTTTGAAAACTAAAAGTGAAGAGATATCAGGGTACAGAGGGAGGAGTTTCCAGGAAGACGCCAATACAAGTGCACTGTGTGCATGTGACAAGTGTTAGTCTAAGCATCTGGTTCAAAATTTCTCTTCTATATTTCTAGAGGAAAACTAGTCAAGGAAACTTTTAGGTACTTTCATTCCTTGATTACGATATTTTTCTCTCCGGATCAAGGCAGCATGTACACGCTGTGGGGAAACAGTGGACCATGAGCAAAGGGAGCCTCACTTCACGGCCACATTCCAGACGGCTAAGCTGCAGATATGCTCAGAGCACACCACCCTTAGGCGCCATTTTCTGAGAGGAGAACAGCACAGAGTCCGACGGAATATATACAGATTAGACAAAGAGGACTCTAGAAAGGAAGAAAAAAGAGCATGAGAGTAACATGAGTAGAGCAAGAAGAGGGGGGACTGAGGGGGACTGAGATATAAGGTGCTCGGTAGCACTGGGAGGGGGGGAGCCACTACAGGAACAGGAGTCAGTATTTAAAATATGACAAAGTGTAAGAGCCCATGGGAAGCAAATGCCAAAAATAATGGAGAAACACCATGGAGGCTGAGTCGGAGATAAAAAAGAATAAGGAGAGAGTCCAAGTTGGGGAGAGAAGCACAGGAGAAGTGTCAGAAATAACAAATGAGAGAGGCAGCATAGTAAGGGTAATGTTCCTTAGAGCCTTCTTTGCCACAAGCTTCCCTATTCACTCAAAGCTGAACACTTCTTTCAAGACACCATGTTATGAATACCCTTAATGTACAGATAGTCCTAAAGAGGAAATATTTATTTTTCTTTATAGTATAGTTCTATTTATATGGGATTTAGGATGGATATATATATATATATATATATATATATATATATATATATATATATTTCCTTTTATATATATATATGGATTCTTCAGGTCTGGTTCCTGATGCGAGTTTTAATTATCTTATAGGAAATAAGTCCAGACTGTGAGAACACATGAATAGTCATCTCTTATACATAACATCATCTAAGTTAATTTTGCCCCCAGGTTTTATACAGGCAATACTGAAGAAGATCATGTTAATGCTTCTCAAAGAATTAATCGATATCTTTCTCCTTTAGAATTAGTTGGCAATCAACCCTTTCCTAGAGTCTATTCTTCTTAAGAAAACAAAGTTCACAGTTTCTTTGATCAGAGTAATTAAATCTTTGAAGACTTTGTTTTTGACCTTCAGAAAAAAAAATCCTCACAGAAGCCAACATTCTTGAAAATTCTTTAGAAAAAAGCATACACATTTTTTAAAAATCTAGACAAGCCACTGCTCTGAGTATCATTAAGCTGATATATACACGGCACAGTTTGGCAAAAATAATCATAAATGAGGTACAGGAATAATCTTTCATTTTATTCTTCACATATTTAATATTCATCTCTCTTGTGTTAACCTAAGAATGGTTTTTCTGAATTCTAGCACTCACAAATCATAAGGAAACTGAATTAGAAATCCTTTGAGTGACTGCTACTTTAAATTTTAGATACCATGATGTAAAGCATCTGGTTCTTCCTTGTGCTGCCATAAAAAAAAATGCTCTTTCGATCTGGTCCTTTATTTACTTTTTATTAATTTTTAAATATAGTTTATTGTCAAATTGGCTTACGTACAACACCCAGTGCTCATCCTCCATGCCCATCACCCATTTTCCCCTCTCCCCCACCCTCCATCCACCTCCAGTCTGTTCTCTGTATTTAAGGGTCTCTTGGGGTTTGCTTCCCTTCCTCTCTGTTGGTACCTAGTTTCCCTAAGCCCTTCCCCCATGGTCTTCTTTTAAGTTTCGGAAGATACACATATGAGTGAAAGCATATCATATCTGTCCTTCTCTGACTTATTTCACCTAGCATAATACCTTCCAGTTCCATCCATGTTGCTGCAAATGGGAAGATTTCATTCTTTCTCATTGCCATGTAGTATTCCATTGTATAGATAAACAATGCCTTTCTTTAAATAAGACCCTTAAGAATTAAGGAGCTGATCTGTTGGCTGGTTTCAAGGTATACGCTAGCGACAGCACTGATAAAGGCATAGCACTTTGTAAAAACCTACTCAAGTAGATCACTGACCAGTTTGGTCACTACTAAGGTTCACCTACATGTAGTTATTAATTACTTTTCCTAGCCACAAAAAGAGATGTCATTTTTGAAAATGCAGTCCTGACTTTGCTCTAGGAATCCTGCCATTGCAAAGAAATAAAATATACCACATGAAAAGCAGTGCACGGGGCAAGGCCAGTTTACGGGGGGACTGCAATACATTCCCTTCGGAAATAGCCTTGAAGATAACCTCGGGAAGCTTAATTGACAGAGGATGAGGCGGCACATCTAGGGAAGATTAATGCCATTTAGGATGACTGTGCTTCTGAGTTTGATGTGACTATCTGTTCACTTCTAGGTGTAAATCAAATTGTTAAGTTTAATTTCAAAAATGTTACAGTGATTACTTAGGAAATCACTGGCTACCCAAGCAACTTTTGCAAGCTGCAAGCTGAGCTCTTGCATCTCCTAGTCGTACCGCCTGCTGCCCATCAGCACGGCCCACAGACAGGGGCAGAGCTTATGGCTACCTCCCCACCTCTCCTAGAGGCCACCGAGCATGTCTCTCCCATGCTTTCCTTCCTCAATTAGTGTTGTCAGTAGAAGAAAACAGTGACTTGTGGATAAACTGTGTTTTCTCCCATTTCTTAAATTTTTTTATGTTTATTTTTGAGAGAGACAGAGCGTGAGTGGGGGAGGGGCAGGGAGAGAGGGAGACACAGAATCCAAAACAGGCTCCGGGCTCTGAGCTGTCAGCACAGAGCTCAATGCAGGGCTTGAACTCATGAACCTCAAGATCATGACCTAAGGCAAAGTCGGACGCCCAACTGACTGAGCCACTCAGGTTCCCCTCCCACTTCTTATTTGCAATGTGTGCACCATTATATAATCAGATTCCAGGAGCAACTTTAATAATTAGTTTGTTATTAAGTAGTTTGAGTTCTTGGGGTAAAAAAAAGGGCAAAGTAGTAATTTGTCATCTACACTTTAAAAAGCATGTTATTGAAAGGCACAGACATTTCTGTTTTCTCATTTGAAAATATGATCATAATTTTCCCCACCTGATCATGTTTTTCCTGGAGCATACAGTTTCAAAATGGCTCTTAAAACTTGCAACATGTGACACAGTTGTGTTTATTTTAATCTTCATCAAAATGATGCAATCGAAATAAAAGTATTGGTGCAGCTTTGGTGTTAGGACTCATAAAATTGCATATTTGTTTTGTGAGTGGGATATATATCCAAGAAGAATTTGTTCCTCATCCTCAACACCTGGTGCAGTATCTGGCAAAGACTGCGTGCTTAAGTTTTACCAAAGCAATTAATTCGAAAATGGCAAATGTAGGTCAATATCAGTCTTTTCATTCTGAATACTTTCATTATGTAGTAATCACACTAGCGCACATGTAACAGTCACTGTTTGAGTACAGCTTTTTCTTTCCAAGTTAGAATTTTATGACTACCAGATAACTCGTTTTCAAAAGCAGAATTTGGCAAAACTTTGAATTACAGATAAAGACGATGGAGAGTAACATGTTTTTCCAGGAAGAATGGCAAATGCTTGCTTAGATACCCTCTTGGAGTCGCTCGTGTTAATGATCCCGGGAAAGGGACAAAAGAGTAGAACTATTTGAAATACTAAGAAGTGACAACTGACTGTACGTGAGAAAATTCTCAAAGAATTTGAGAACCCAACATCATGTAAATGATGTAGAAATACACACATAAGGAGAAGACTTCCTTCTCTTTCTTCAAACACAAAAGTCTCTTTGTCAGAATTGACAAAAAGCTTGGGTTTTGAGCTTGAGAAAGTCCCAGACTCTGTACCTCAGTCTCTTGGTCTGAGTTATAAATATTGGGATTCTGAAATCGGCGACACAGATTCAGAAAAGGTTAACTCAGGCCTGTAAAATGTTACACTAATTTGGAACGTGGGCTAGCAAATTGTAAAGATGTCTGTCTACCTCCTCATCATTTGACAAGACAGAGAACTCAGCCTGATGGGGGGCCTGCAGTGGAGAGGGAGTTGAGTTCTCCCAGTGGCCCTACTGAAAAGCCCTGGCCCCTCCTCCAAGTAGATCACGTCTATTCATCAGGAATGGTTGCCAAGTGAAGATGGGTTGGCTAGTTGGCCACTCTACATGAGAAGTATATGAAGGCTGATTCACACACACCAAATGCTTGGCCAAGCTTCTAGAATGTCTACATGCCAGGGTAAATTTTTCTGTCACCAGCAGCAACCTAACAATTAGGCTAAATGTAATCATTAGCAGGTTGTGGATTATATGTTTTGTGTGGGAAAGAAAAATTTATAAGAGTTAGTCCCACGCTATTAAAATGTTGATGAGAACAGAGTACCAAGGAGGGTTGATGGAGTTTGTTTCAGGGATAAAAAGAACCTTATTAGCAGATCCCAGCAATTATAATGGTCTCTATTGTTTACCGCTATCTGCTAAAATGGAGACCTTTTACTAAAGGCATCCTAGGCTGCTTCTGCAATTTTTAAATGACTTCCCTTCCATTCTCATTGTGGAAAGTCGCAGGAAAACAAAGATTCGGCATGGGTTAAATATGCTATACCAGAGAATCAAACTCACTCTTTCTCTCTCTCGCATCACTGTCTTCATTGTCCTCCTCCTCTTCTTTCCTTCTCTCTTCCTGCCTTACCCCTCCCTTAGCTAGCTAATTATGAATATTTCCCCCCAAAAATGTCTCTAAACTTCTAAAAGAATATGAAGTGACAATAATAGTCCCAAGGGAACAATAGAAAAGATGCTTGAGTAGAGTTGAAGGTAGAATAACACAACTTCTGTTGATCGGTACGGCAAATATATAGGCTTATGCCAACGTGAAGAGTTGAACTAATGGCACATAAGACTACTACCCAGGTCACTCCCAGTGAAATGATCTCCACTCAGGACTCTGTGCTAGATGCTATGCTATTTATCTTAAAAATGCTTACTTAGGTAATTATAATTTTGTGATAGAAGAATAATTATAATTAGTGGACCAAATCCTACAGTGCCTTTCCCCACACATTCCCGGACATACATACTTTGTTTATTCACAGTGTGTATAATAAAACATCTGAATAATTCTACAGAGGTTTGTTTATCTTTACTTAACCTGACATTACCTAACCTTTTCTGGGGACCATAATACTGTTTCTTAATACTTAGTAAGATAAAATGGAACTAGTTCTGGCAGAACGCTATTTGGGAAAAAAAAAAAAAAGACTTGAGAAGAAAAGTGTATGAGGGAGATCAGGATGTGAAAGTCACGTGTCCACCCGGTGCTTAAAATTATTATACCAAGACATTGGCCAACCTGTTCTTGAATACTTCTACAACCTTACAAGGCAGTCTGTTTCATCTCTGAACAGCTCTATCCCCAAATTCCTTTCTCCACTACACTGAAATACAAGTTCTTAGGACTACATTAAATATCTGAATTTATCCTGGCTAATATTCCCATAGTCTTCCTTTCTCATTGCTTCATTGCTGTTGAGAGAGCGGGTGGGAATGGAAAAGGGAGAGAGTACTGTCAATAAATGTCCTGTGTCTTCTCCCCTTTCTGAATGCTTTTGCATGGCATCCTGCAGTGGTTCTCAAACTGAATGTGCTTAGAAATGACTTGGAGCTTGGAGAGCTTGCTAAAAATTTTGTGGGCCCCATCTCCAGAGATTCTGAGATTCAGTAGGTTGGGGAAGGACTCGTGCTTTTGTGTTTCTATCAAGGTCAGAGGATCACACTTTGAGTAACTGTGGGAAACTGTATAGCTTGATACTCTTGCCAACACCCCACATTCTGGCTGGTGGGAATATTGGCTGATAAATGCTCACACCTGCCTCTCTCAGGGGAAACTGCCCTCAGCTGGAGGTAACTGTTTTATCCGAGGTTGCCATCTCCCACAAGGTAACCCAGAACCAGTAACTGGCTGAGACTAGACTACCGGCTGGTCCAGATTCCCTGCCTCAATTCAGGATGTCCCTGAAAGGCTCCTCCAAGTTCCAGAGCTCCACCGAGAATCTGCTGAGGCCTCAGATTCACTGCGGGTTCGATTTTCTCTCTTCCCAATCCCACCTCTCTCACAGAGCCTTACACACATATCACACGGAAACACTCTTTCACCAAAATTCTGCACACAAGTCTCTATCTTACGGAGTTTTCTTCCTTCTTGTTTCCAGGGAGCTTAGTCTATGTGAACTGGATTTTGTTTTTATTTTACTTTTCTTCTAAACCCAAGTGTCATGCCTTACATTTCCATTTCATCTTTAAATATTCAGCCTACCTCTCCAATTTGTTGAAATCTTTTTGGCTCCTGATAATCCTGTCTACTGTATTTGCTACTTCTTCCTGCTTTGTGTCATTGGCAAATTTGATAAGAAGGCTATCTACATCTTCATCCAAGACACTGATGAAAATATTGAAGAGGACAGAGCTGTGATTAGATTACTGTGAAAAGCTGCCAGAACCTCCCTTCCAAGTTGATATGTATCCATTAAACAGCAATAAAGGGAGTGCAGGTCTCCGAGTCAGAGATTTTTGGTCTGGAACACCAGCTGTAAGTAGAGGTCAATAGCCTATATTGATAGCTAAAAAGAACAATAGCAATTTAGCTTTCCCATTTTAATAGGCAACATAGGAACTCCTTACATGTTATATATCAATAAATCACATGTCACCACCCAACACCTCATGAAAATAATAAATAATCATGAATTCATGATTATTATTTATCTCATTTGCTTCAGGGTGAAATTGTATCAGGGCATTTTGATGGAGGGCTTGTTTCATTTAAATATTTTTAAAAACAGGTTGTGATTAAATTGATGTTCAGTAGCTAACTGAATTTCACAAGATAAACCTAAAATACTTGTGAGGCAGAAGGAAAACAGAACTCCTCAGGAATTGTGTGAGTAGCCATAAGTCTATGCAATGTAGGTCATGATCTCTACAGGTGCCTGGGATAGAACGATCTAACTTGTTTTAAATGCTCTGTGGCATAAAGACATTGACTGGACACCGAGTGATGTAATGAGTGTCATATTATGGATTTGATGAAGCTAAATGTGAAGCTGAATCTTAGAAGATACTTACAACACACAACCACTGCTCTGAATGGGGAATTGATTTCCTGGCTAATTTAAATGGCTTTCATGTCTTTGGGTGGATACTGAAGCCAGGCAGAATAGCCAGAGCATAAAACACTGGCTAGAGGCATCAGGGTGTCGCTTTTTTGTTCCTGGCTATGTAGTATGTCACAATATACCTCAAGGAAGTATTTTCCCCCGAAAAGATATTACCTGCACATTACCTTCCCAATAAAAACGTAGTAAGGAATTTCTAAAGGGCAAAAAACTATCTGAAAATGTTTTCAACTGGTAATAAGCTGGGAATAAGTAAAATAAAGATAAGCAAAAAATACCTTTACAGAAATACGATGAAAGCCAGTGCTAAAAAATGTTAAGGGTGATAATTATTTCTAAATTTAAGGGTTTTTTTTCTACAACATACAAGCTTCACTTTGTCTTAGGGACAGTTATCTCAAAATATAGAAGAAACTTCTAAACAAAAAACAACAGTAGATGACACATCAAAACAGAAAATCACACAGGAACAATCTGAGCTGGGAAACAAGACAGCCAGCCCTCTGGGTCAGGAAAGACAAGGAGGCACGTTGGGCTGAAAACACAGGGCTGTTTGGCTCTGGGATGGGAAGAAAGTACGGGCAGCCAGTTCAAATTCTGCTCAGCTCAAGAATCTGAAAATGTTCTGTGCAAGATAAAGGACCTGAGCTGGGATCTTTGCTCCAATAAGCCAGGGATGGTATCAGGTTTACCAGCCCAGCTGCTGACCACCCCCTAGAACTGCTGAATGGGCCCTCCTTTTAGGCAAAAATTGAGAAGATGCAATTTCACAAACTCACTAGTATCTATTTCCCCTGCCTAATTTTTAGAAATAAGAAATGTATTTAAAAATAAGTTGATAGGGGGGCACCTGGGTGGCTCTCTCTCCTAGAAATAAATAAAAATATTAAAAAAAAATAAGTTGATAGGATAAATTCCTATTATAAATTGAACAAAGCCAAAAGATCACCAAACTATATGAATGTTAGAATTAGATAATTTTACAAGTGAAATGATGATTCTATCCATTTATTAAAATAACCCAACTTAATAAAAATAAACTCTAGCTAATTTATATATTTTATTGAATATTTTAAAGAGATTTTTTTGAGAATGATGGCAGTGCAAAGAAAATTAAAAATATGACTATAATTGAAAAGTAATATAATGGATACTGTTGCTAACATTAATGGTTCAATTAAACCAAGTGAGGGAAACTTCCTCCCATTTGTTTTCATTTTAGATACCAAAATATTAAACTTACGAGTGAAGACAAGAAACGTCCCTTTGTGGGGCACCTGGGTGGCTCAGTTGGTAAGCGCCTGACTCTTGATTTTGGCTCAGGTCATGATGGCTCGGTTGGTGAGAAACGGCCCTGCTTCAGGCTCTGCGCTGACGGTGTATAGCCTGCTTGGGATTCTCTTTCTCCCTCTCTCTCTGCCCCTCCCCTGCTCTTTTTCTGTCTCAAAATAAATAACTAAACTAAAAAAAAAAAAAAAAAAAAAAAAAAAAAGGAAAGATCCATTTATGACCTATAATCTTCCTTTAGGAAACAATTATAACTTATCTTTAGTTTTAGAGTCTTTTTATGGGTAAACTGCAAGCAGGGGCATTTCCAAGCATATATTTTGGTGAGCTGGTGGAGCCTGGTTTAGGACTGCAGGACTGATTGTGAATGAAAATGGCTACTTGGCTACATCACCAGGTAATTTTCCACACCAGGAAATCACCAGTGATATGGTTCCAAATGTCTCCCTTTGTGTGCAATCTCTGCAAGTTAAAAACATTCTAATTACTTTAAAGGAGGTGACATAAAATTAAGCAGGCAGTTATGACCAAGAACATTTTAGATCCGTATGGATCACGACACTCCCTGGCCCAGAGCCCCAAGGTTTTGCATTACAGGTATATTAGCCTATTGTAACATGGCGAGAATTCTTGTGCTTCATAATCATTTGGAAAGACTGGGTCTCAGCAGGATAAAAACTGGAGTGCCTTATAACTATACACACGATGCTCTCTTGAAGAGCCAAAAGAAACTTCCCCATGTTGTCAAAAGGATACCTAAAGGAATTGCTAACGGATTGGATTTTTTAATGTACCAAATCTTTATAGTCCTTAAGATGGACTAGATAGTATATTTTGCATGAGAGGAATTAAAAATTGGGTACTCTAAATTGAGAAGTTTGAGCTAGTGTCCTTAGGGTCATTTGTAGCTTTAATATTTATGACTATGCTGCAAATATATCACAAACAGTCCCTGACTTAATAAGAGGTTGCATTTTAAACAAACGTCTGTTAACATCAAATCACATTCTTTACAGAGCTTCAAGGGCAGCACCAAATCTTCATCCTTTAAATTTCTGAAACTAATCCAAAGCCATTTAATGCCCAACATCTGATTAATTATTTCATTCAATTCACAATTACTGAGTACAACTATAGAGCAAACACAAGGTGTGGCTATACAATAATACAACAGTCTTCTGATGATCAGAAAATAGTCCCCAGGTAGTGCCCGAAAAAGAATTCTAAAAATACTTTCACAAGGGTCAGCACTGGTGGTAGAACATAAGAGTCTTTTATGAAGTTCACATGCCTGTCCCTCTGCTAAATAAACAAACTGACAGACAAGCACAAATGCGTGATACTATTTGCTTTTCTTCCCTGAGAAAATGTCATGTTTATTTATTGACTTTTTTTGTTTTTATTTTCGGGAAAATTTGAGTATACTTTTGGGAACATATCACATATTTAAATAGCATCTATCAGGTCTCAGGAGGAAAATGAGTGCAGGCAGAAAAGGCAAACGAGAAGACTGATTTTAAAGAACATCAATCTGAGATCAGTGCAAAGACCAAATAAGCGTGGGCACTGAACGGCTGGGAGCACAGAACAAAGGCGGTCACAATCTCCGAGGTAAAATATGGACAGGCTCTGGGATGAGTTGGCAATGGGGATAAGAAGAAGGGGGGGAGTTCCTAGAGCAGTTTTTGAAGTAGAATTCACACAGTTTAGAAGCCAATTTAATACATGCAGCAATAAGATAGAGAAGAGAGGGGGAGAGGAAGGTAGAAGTAATTCTCAGGTTTCCAGTTTTAGAGAGATTTAAGCAATTACACTACACTGAATATATAGAAAATTTAGCATTGTTTTAGGAGCAGAGGTACAGATGGAAACATAAAGTAGGTGGCTGTAAGTACAGTTCCGGAGATTAGGAGAAAGACAGAAGATGGGAATAAAAACTAAGAAGTCTTAATGGTGGCTGAAGCCAACAGGTGAAGGTACTTGCAATGTATATAGAGCCGAAACAGAGGTAACAATGGAACATCAACATTTATGCGATGTATAGAACAAATACAGCCTGTATCAATTATTGTTACAATTCCCCACTTTGTGTCTCAAGTCATGACCATTCGATACAACATAAGATCTTATATTCAGGTAACGACTCCACATCTCCACCTGGATGCAGAGCAGACATTTCAAAATAGGATGTCCACATCTTCCTCCTAAAATATGTTGCTTTTGAGATCTTCTCCATCTCAGTAAAGAGAGTGCCCCATCTTCCAGTTTTCAAGTGAAAGCTGTGGTCTTTCTGGATTCCTGTGTGTTTTTTATGCCTAAATCTAACCCATTAGAAAGCTTTTGGGGTTCTTTCCTCAAAAGAGAGTAGAATCTAGCTGCTTCTTACTACATTCACTTCTCCTCTTCTGGCTCAGATCACAGTCCTTTCTTGCCTGAATTATGTCTCCTAATGGTTTCACTACTTCCCTTCAGTCTATTGTAACAGAAGGGCCAGATGAGTCAAAACATGCCATTCCATCACACAAAACCTTGCAAGGAGTTGCATCTCACTTGAAGTGAAAGTCCTCTGAGGGCCCTATAAACCCTGCAGTAATCAGATTCCTCTCATGTCTCTGAACCCTGGTCTGCTATAGTCCTGCTTGCTTGTCGCTTTCCTGTTACATTAGTCTAAGTTTCCCCCAAAAGGACAAGCATACTCCTGCCTCATGGCACTTCCACTTACTAGAACTCTCCTGAACTAGTTTTCTTCCAATTATCCACATGGTTCACATCCTCAGGTCCATTACATCTTGTTTAAACGTCACCCTTTCTGTGAGATCTTTCTTAACCACCATATCTTAATAACAGTACTTTTCTTCCACCACACATCCGTCTAGTCTCAACTCCTTTCCTTCTTTGTTTCCACACTGCACTTATCATGATTTCATATATGATATACTTAACTTTGTTTTCTTTAACTTTTAAAAAAGTTTATTTATTTTTAGAGGGGAAGCAAGTGGGGTAGGGTCAGAGAGGGAGAGGGAGAGCGAGAGAGGAGAGAATCCCAAAGAGGCTCCACACTGTCAGCGTGGGGTGGTCAAACGTGGGGGTCAAATTCATGAACCATGAGATCTTGACCTGAGTTGAAATCAAGAGTTGGATGCTCAGGGTGCCTGCGTGCCTCAGTCAGTTAAATGACCAACTTCGGCTCAGGTCATGATCTCATGGTTTGTGGGTTAGAGCCCCACAATGGGCTCTGTGCTGACGGCTCAGAGTCTGGAGCCTGCTTCAGATTCTGTGTCTCCTTCTCTCTCTGCCCCTCTCCTATTCATGCTCTGTCTCTCAAAAATAAATAAACGTCCAAAAAGAGACACTTAACCACTGAGCCACCTAGGTGGCCCTTAACTTGCTTATTTGTTAATGTCTGTTTCCCACCTTCTCCTTCCCAAGAATATAAGCCTCATGAGGTAGGGAGTCTCAGTGCTGTATACTGACTACCAAGAACTGAGACTACCTAACACCAAAATATTCACTGAGTGAATGAATTCTTATGATATTTATGACATGGCATTTACTGAGCTCTTACAATGTACCAGGCATTGTGCCAGGGACCTCACTCTTACTATAAGACCAGAAAATGGGAGAACTGCATGGCAATATCATTCTGGAAACCAGGGAAGGGAAAGTTTCAACCAGTTGACATGAAAATAGGGCAATTAGTTATTGTAAAAGGCACTGATGACCTTAGGGAGGCCTTGTTTTTAGTAAAACAAGACGGTAGTGCCAGAAACCAGATTGAAGTGGATCAAAGTAAAACCAGGAGCTAAAGAATAGGAAACAGCAATGCCAGTTACTTCTTCAAAACTTGTGATGGTTTCAAGCTGCCAAAACCTTTTTTTTTGATGGTAAGGGGAAACCAGCATAGCTGTATAGAAAAAAAAAGTATCTGAAGAAAATTCTTTTAGAACTAGGGAGACATGATGGTGGGCTGAAGGGAAGGAACAAGAAAAAAAAAAAAAAGAAATGAAAGATCCCAGAGGAAAAAAACCCAGCATAACAATCACCACAAAATATGCTGGAGAATCTGAAAGAGATTCAGTGTTTGGCTAGCATAGCTCTGTGCTCCACACATAATTGGGTGTATTTTTCCTTCCTTCCCCTTTCCTTTTCTCCTTCCCCTCCCCCTCCCTCGCTCATTCCTTCCTTCCTTCCTTCCTTCCTTCCTTCCTTCCTTCCTTCCTTCCTTCCTTCCTTCAAGAGAAAGAGAATGTGTGATTTGGGGAGAGGGCAGAGAGAGACAGAGGAAATCTTAAGCAGGCTCTACATTCAGTGCAGAGTCTGATGTGGGGTGATCTCACAACCTTGGGATTATGACCTGAGCTGAAATCAAGAGTCAGGCTGTCAACCAACTAAGCCCCCCAACCCCCTCCTTTCTTGTTTCTTTAAAGTGGAAAAGAGAAAGGACCTAGGCATAGAGAAGCAAGGAGTGACCTTCATGTGCCACATGGTTGCCAAAGATGGTGAATACTGGTGATAGATTTCAGTTTATCAAGTATTAATTGTGATTATTAAAATGTGAAATGTATTATTAGGGAGGACAGGAGAATACCGAGATATTATTTTAAGGAAGAGCATATTTCCATGTATGTACATGCATATACACATATGTGCATGCATGTATGTATGCATGTATATCTGAATCTATCTTAGAACCTAGAGAGACTTTTCAGGTGTCTGGGAGCTTTTACGTTCCAGCCATGGCGAAGTGCTCTGATACTAGGACCAGGCCCTCTACTTGATGAGTTCACTCCTGACTGACTGGGAGATGTAGAAGCCCCCATATAGCTACAGACAGACAATTCAGAGTTAATGCTCATTTCTTGTTTAAAGTGTGATCCTGGAATAGAAATAAGGAAATGAAATCTCATGAGAGTGTCATCATAAAGCTATCAGCCAGATGGCAGTCCTTGAAATCTAATCCTTAGAGGCTTCTCACAATAATTTGTAATATCACATCTAATATTATCTTACTCACCAATTCATATCTATTCACAGAGATTGAAGAGAAAGAAATGAACTTGCAGAGGCCCCATTTCTGGCTTTATATGTTAACATGGACTACAGGGACTATGATTGGGAAAACAAAATATTTTCCTCCATAGGTCACAATGATGATCTATGTTCTGATCTGAATTGTTCAACCACAGAATTGAGTTGGGAAGTAGCCTTTTCTTTTAATCACGAATAGTAGATTAATCTCTTTTGGGTACATAAGACTATTTGTATCTATCTATATAAAATGGGAAAGGTCCTATCAAAGTCAGGGTAGACTCAAAGATTTCTCTGACCTATTAATAAAGTGAACTGTAAAATTCAAAACAAAGTTAGCTTACTTTTGTTTTCGACAGTCTCAAAACTACAGCTCGCCAGTGTATAATGTCAGAGTAAAGCTCTTCCAAGTTACAGTTTTTATATATTATTCAACAACTTAAAACTGCACTGAAGATTTTATTGCTTTAAATAGGCTTCCAAATGTACAGATTTTTTGCATGTATTTCTCTATATGATTGAAAGTTTCAGTGCGAGCAGTACATTAGTGTTCTGCAGTAAAATCTAAACCGTGAGAAATAATGTAATGAGAATGCTTTTGGCAGACTAAAAAGTCTTGGTGACAGGTACTTTTTGAAGATAGGAGATGCTTTTTCTCTATAACCCAAATATCAGTATTAATAATTTCTCCTTTTCAAATGATGTTGATAAGATTAACAACAAAAGTGAAAGTGTTTATATTCTGTAATAGTTGCAGGCTTTGAGACTTTAAACGCCAACCCTAGAATGTGGATAAATAGAAGATATAAAGTAGAAGCAAGAAAATAAAATAATGGGAACCATTCTGTCAAAGAAATATCTCTTTATTTATAAGATCTGGTAATAACTCTTTTGCAGTGCTAGGTTACATGATTGTTATGAATGTGTCCTAAATTGCTTAGCTGAACAAAGACAAAGATGATCTGGCACAGGACTGCCAATAACATTTTTTTGTGATGACAGAAATGTTCTATTTTGTAGTGTCCAATAGGGAAGTCACTAGTTACATGTGGCTCTTGAGCACCTAAGGTTAAAAGGTGGCTGATGAGAGGGAGAAAATAAATTTTAAATTTTATTTAATTTTAATTTGCATTTAAATTGCCACCCAATTAAATCTGGCCACCCTACAGGGCAACATAAATCTACAGAAGGATGATGTTATTTTGCTTCTAGGTTTACCTGGGCAAGATCCTAGATATAAAGGTCAAAAGCTAAGAGATCATAGAGTTTTCTTGCTCTTTATCTATCTAGCATAGGATCTGTAAGAATGTAGAATAAACAAAACTGCAGTCAAGTTACTTAATTACATGGCTTAATGTGTGCAGCTGACACACAGGGCATACACAGAATGTGAACTTCTAATGTAAAGGTATCATTAGCCAATGGAGAATCCAGCTCTCCTCAAGACCTTTCACGCTGACGAGAACAGCCATCACACCCAAAGGGGGGCTGTTTTATGATCCTATGTACATATATTGAGTGAATATAATGTACATGAATATATGTGCTAGGTGGAGATACCATATTTACTCAAAGATCTGACTGCTTATTTTTCCAGGGAACTTAATGCTGTCTGACTACAGCATGCCAGTTGATCAGTTTATTCTTTCCCTTCCCTTTGCAGTAGGCCTCCTCTACCGGCTGACTCAACCCCAATTATTAGCCACTAGAGGTGGTCTTATTGCACAGTTCTGGTGCTCCGTTTCCTGGGAATCCCACTGCTTTCCTGATACAAGCACTGCCCTGTCTCCTTTTACTTCCTGCTGGAATTAGTATGTTCTAAGGGAGATGCTGAGAAGGACATGGACACTTCAAGGCTGACATTGCTGAGCCACCGAGCCAATGTCAGTCATCTGCCTACCTCTGAACTGCTCCATAAGTGAGAAAAATAAATCTCTGTTAGGTAAGCTAATGAACTTGAGTTTTCTGTTATTTGAAATTGAAAGCAATCCTAATGGATACATTTTTCTTCTGTGTTGAGTTATTGGCACACCAGAACACTTGTACTTAGTTATTTTTCATTTGTTCATTTACCTATTTAATAAAAAATGTGTTCGGGATAGTTACTATATGCAAAGCTAGGTGCAAGGTAATATGGTGGACAAACAGCCAATGTTAATACCCTCACAGAGCCAACATTCTCATAAGACACAAAGACCAGCAAACATTTAAGTAGTGAGGTAAGTACTATAATAGGGAGCCTATGATAGGGGGCCTAAAGAGTGTGCACTTTGGGGTTGGTAGTTAGAAAAGTCTTCCTGAAGAAATTGTTATTTACACTGAGACATGAATAACAAATAGAATGTAACCAGGCAAATGTGTGTGTGGGGGGGGGCATGGGGGTCAGGTCAGGAGGTAGTAGAGAGGACAGAACATAGGATGAGGAAATGAAAAGAGCTCAGTGTTACCTAATTACATGTAGGGAGTGCTGGGAGGGAAGATTGAGGAAGAGCACAAAATTAGGCTTGAGTTTTAAGGAAAGGCTGAATCATACAAGACCTTGAAATCATGTGAAGGAATATAGATTGCCTTTAAATAATAATGGATAAGCCACAAGAGGCTTTAAAAGTGGGAGGAGGGCAAGCTACATAAATACAGTGTATTTAGAAAGGCCATCCTGCATTTTATGTACAGAATGGATAGGAAGTAGGAAGACTAGAAGGAGGGATACCCGTTAGGTGAATGATGTGGTCACTGAGGCAAAACATGACAGTTGAGGAGGAGGGATAAACAGAAGTGGCTGGATTTGAAATCAATTTCAGCAGTAAATAGCTTTGTGATAGCTTAGCTATTGGGGTTGTAAAAGGAAGAGTCAAGCATGAGTTTCCATTTGGCAACTGAACGGGTTGTGGTAATGTTCACTGGAGAGGGATCATAGGAAGAAAAGTAGGCTACATTTAGAGAAAGGTTGGAAGAGGGCAAAAATGAGTTCAGCTTTGGGCCCATTCAGTTTGAAGTTCCAGAGGGATATTCAAATGGAAATAAGTCAGTAGGATATGTAGGTCTGAAAATCAAAAGATCATTGTCAGCTGCAAATGATACAAACGGATAGTCATCAATGGACTCAAACTATACAAGTAGATAAATTTTCAGAGTACTTGTGAGAATGGAACAGGGAAGAACTTGAGAAGCTTCAGTAATATTAATTTGGCAAACTTCAGATTGTGTATGGGCCAGTGGAAAATGTAATTTAGCTGCTAACATTCTATTTTGACTTCACCCATTGGAGAAATAAGTATATACCTTCCTTGGGTGGTAGATTTTTATGGATTTAGTAAAAAAAAAAAAAAAAACTGAAAGCCCCCTCTGAAGAATCCAAAGACCTCAAAAAAAGTGATTAAGAGAACAAAGAAAGCTTCTTGAACACTGGAGAAGCATGGGAATGTGGAGACAGGGGACTTTCAGAAAGAGTGGCATAGAGGGGATAGATCTCCCTTGAAGCTCACATTTTGCACGAAAAACAAGCTTTCTTTTTGGCCCCTTATTAGCTTACACCCCCTAAACTCACCATATTAATTTCTGATCTTATTTTGTTTCCCCAAAGAAGCCTCTCTTGGAGAAGCAGGCATTTCCCACTGATATCTAACTATAGAGTCTCTGATACCATTTGATCACATATAAATAAGTCTGCCTAAGCGTAATCTGCCTTTATTTAACTCAACAGATATCGGGTCTGTATTTAAAACTCAAAGTTCAAACCTTGCCACTGAGAGAAGGCAGTAACTTTAAGAATTTTTTCCAATTATCACTCCTGTATTTAAGCTCACCCTCTCTCCACCAGGGTCCTTTAGATGGGGCCCCAAATAGAACCCCCCAACTTCTAACTGAATCTTCTTTTCCATAGTCATCTGAACACCAACTGTCTGGAATTCAAGATGGCCTTAGGGCCACCAGCATAAATCTAGTTTCTCAAGAGATTTCTCTTTAATCCCTGATTCGATTTCAAGATTTACTCGCTTTCACAATTTCCATATATCAGTAGCTCATGGCTCCTAAGAGTTTCTGCTCTTAGTTCAAAATCTGTTGTTGTTGTTTTTTCCCTCTTGATGGTGGTGTTTTCTTCTTCATTAAGGCCACCAAATAGACTTCTTCAGAAATTCATGTCATCTTGGACTTATTTACCTTTCACTGTGGTCTTCCTCATCAGTGTACAGGTAGGTATTCTTTTTGCCCCTATTTTCTGACAGAACTAAAAATGAGGACCCAATAGTCCTTAACATACCATAGCATGAACAAGTTTATGCAAAGGGAGTCATCATTCAACACATATTTACCAGCTTCCCACTATATCACTTGGTTCAAGACCTCTGGATGTGTCAAGTAATAAAGACAATCTCTGTCGTCGGGGAGTTTAGACTAATATGAAGGACAAACATTAAACAACTAGTTACATAATTCATGTTTTTATTTAAAATTAGGATAAATGCTATTAAAGAAAAGCACGGGGGGTAAAGAGAGTGGATAATAAAGACACAGAACCTGGTTTAAGGAGGTAGTGTCTCTAAGAGCTGTTAATTTTCACTGACATAAAATGGGAAATGAAGTTATGAGTCACGTTAGACTACGTGGATTTTCCCATTGCATATGTGGAGTGAGATACAAAGATGGCACCACAAACAGCTATAATTTCATCATGAAACCCAACGTGACTTTCTTGTCAGATTAAAAGTGGAGGCAGCATGTGTCACTGTGGAACAGAATGATATTTCTTTGGGTACACTTCTCAAAACATATTGATAAATGGCTCTTCTGGCTATAAATCAGTATTTTGTGTTTGCCTAAACTCTTAGTTATTTCACTACCTTTGCAACTGCAGGCAAATCCTTTAATTTCACCAGTATTCATGTCCCTCGTTTTTAAAATTCTAGAGGACTTAGGCAAGCCTGTGAATTCTGTTGGCATCTGTCACCTTGGATCCTCCGAAGCCCCAGTTTAGCAGAATCAGGAAAACAAATCTGTGTTGTCCACCCATTGACACCACCACATCCATCACTATAGTCAACAACGGGTTCAGAAATAAAGTAGTTCCTACCTTTTATGAATGCTTGCCCAAGAGGCATTGATGTTCTCGGTTATCATGTGTACTTTTCTCGTATCATCTGAAGAATAATCCCGGAGAAGTTTCAGTGCCAAATCATTTGCCACATCTACATTTATCTGCCACTGGCGGAGGTCTTTGGCCAACTGCTACGGATGCATATGGGAAAGAAAATGAATGTCAGTTCTCTCTGAAATTTTGAGTTGCTATTTCTCACAATTTTTCATAAATAGCTTTTGAATCCTCAGGTCAGAACAGCTCTACATGATTACTTTGAGCCTACCCTGTGTTGTAGTCAACTGTGACAGTATGAATGAACCCACTTTTCATGACAAAACTTTTCAAATGCAGCATCTTGAGCAATCCTCGGTATCGGGTATTTTGATTTAGTAGCAATTAATTGGAAATCAACTGGGCTTAATTGTTTTTCTCATGGGAGAGAACAAACTATAAAAATAAGCTCCCATATAATTGTTGAGTATGAGGCATATATAAAATTTGAATGGAAGACAAATCTCACGTATTTCTTTCCTTCTTTATTAACTTGTTGAATTGTTTATGTAATTAGTGCCATCTACTGGCATTCAACTACAGCTGCATATAGAAAATACTAAACATCATAAGAATAGCAGTTATTCTAGTTATGAACTTTTTTTTGAAGGACCAGTTTACTCAAAATACTTTAACAAATATCCAACTTTAAAATTAGAATAAAATCTGAAATGTAAGAATATTGCTAAACCAAATGACCTACGTTTTCTTGTTTGCGTTTGATAATTGAGTATTACCAAGCTATGTTTCATTACTTAAAACACCACACAAAAAATAAATAAGGCAATGACAGGATTATCTGGAAGCATACTAACCACTGCTATAAGTGCATGAAGGAGGCATCTAAGCATTAAGGTAATATTCAATTGCTAAGATAGCTATATCAAATCCCAAATGGTAGGTAAAGTCATTGATAAATGGACAAAGGATCACAAGTAAGTTATTCAAGCAAGAAAAAGACTAAAAGAATTATATTTTAAAAACTAACTTTAAAACAATAAAGAAATTGGAGCGCCTAGGTGGCTCAGTCAGTAGAGTGTCTGACTTCGATTCAGGTCATGATCTTGTACTTCATGAGTTCGAGCCCTACATCAGGCTCTGTGCTGACAGCTCAGAGCCTGGGGCCTGCTTCGGATTCTGTGGCTCCCTCTTGCTCTGCCCCTCCCCTGCTCATACTCTGTCTCTCTTTCTCTCAAAAATAAACATTAAAAAAATAGAGTATTAAATCAAGATGGTATAATTTGACACCTATTAAATTATTGAAAAGTAAAACCCAAAGCTGGAAGGACTGTGGTAAAAACTCCACGTGCTACTGCTGGGTGCAATTTCTATCAGGACATTCTGGCAACAGATATCAAACGACATATAAATGCTTATTCCCATTGACCTGGTAATTATACTTTTGGTATTTTCTCCTAATAAAATATTTAAAAGAAGAGAAATACATTATAGGAATAAAGAGCATCATTACCTATTATAGTACAAAAAATGAGAAAATTTCAATTTTTAATGAGAGAACATTAAAATAACACAATATATCAACCCAAGGGTCTAATGTGCAGTAAATGTGCATCCAAGTCATAAGTAACAAACAAAACACAATTTCTATCTGTACTGTATTTCTTAAATCTGTAAGTCATGAACTAGAAGAGGAGCAGAGGAAACTGAAATTCATTGGTGTTTCTGAAGAGTGGTCATTTTTGCTTTAATATTTGTTCTTTCATGTTGGTATGATGTTTACATAATAAAATCAAACTAGTAATTTTGGCATAGTTAAAGTATATTTGTGTGGACTCCTATTCCTTGAAAATGTATAATGTATATAAAATCTGGCATTTCTCAGATAACTAGAAGATCCTCTTCTTATTTTAACATTTATTTATTTATTTTCAGAGAGAGAGAGGGAGAGAGAGACAGAACAAGGGAGGGGGAGAAAAAGAGGGAGAGAGAGAATCCTAAGCAAGCTCTGTGCTGTCAGTGCAGGGCCTGACGGGGCTAGATCTCACAAACTGCAAGATCATGACCTGAGGCAAAATCAAGAATCAAACGCTTAAATGACTAAGCCACCCAGGAGTCCCTAGACCATCCTATTCTTGAATCAAATAAAATAACTGCATTTATTGCATACAAAAATAGACCCAAAAAAATTAGTACCAAGGATCTACAGCCAACATTACTAAGTTTCTCTATGAAAAGATAAAGGGAAAGAGTTTTTAAAGGCACAGAGTACAGTTGCTGCGCTACAAAGCAATTAAAGTTTATCTGGGTGGAATGTCTGCCTTCCTTTATATACTCATTTTACCCGGCCTTGTGGCTCTCCCATTTTCCACTTTTTGGATCCTCACACTGTTCAAAAGCCTTTATAAGGTAAAACGTACACTCCCTAGGCTTTCCCTTTCTAGAAATGTCTTACGGTACAAGATTACCTTTCTGTCCCTTCCCCTCCTTTAGCCAAACCTACAGTGTTAATGTGTACTGTAAGTAGCCCTTTGTGTCCATAAGATGGCATTTGCATTTTGAAGAAGAGCTTATTATCTATTATCTATTAAATTCCTACATCGTAGGATAAGAATTCACAAAACTGAGACCAATAACTTGGTTACCTTTCTTCAAGTTACTTCCTTTTTAAGAATACCTTTCTCTATTAAAGAAATACAATAAACCAACATCAGAGCATATGTATATACGTTTAGGAATAGAAAACATAAATTAAAATATTAATAAATGTAATTAATACCATTTATGTTACCTAATAAAGATAAATGATTTTGGAAGCCACCTCTCACTCATGGGCTGCCACTTGAAAATTCTAGATTAATAAGGATATATGGTCTTTGGTTTTAATCTACAGATCATAAGAACTGCCTAGAAATTGAAAAGTATGGTAGAATTTTCCAAATTCTTGAAGGAAATAGAAAGCTAAAGATAGACACTTCATTGTCGAGAGGTAAAAGAGTGAGGCTTGATTTCCAAACAGAGCTTTTTGATAAACTTTAATTCTTGAAAGACAAAAAAAGCACCAGCCATATACTTTTCTTCAAATTTGTATTCACATTGATATTCAGATTTTCATTCTGAAGGAAATCTGCCTAAGCCTTCACCATCACTGAAGGCTGTCTAGGTTTTGAGAGGATGTAGGATTAAAAAGAAGAAACTCCCACTGACCTTGAGTAACACTGAGAGGGCAAAGGCCCTTATCTAAACTCTAAGGTTCTCAACTACAGCATTCTTGTCTCTCTCGTTAAAGACATTCACCGGAAAACACTGTTTTCCTTCCTCCTAAGGTAATATGTTTACGACCTGGGCTTTAATCAAGTGTCCTTCAAGCTAGGAACAATGACCTTGACCAGTTTTGCCTACTACTGTGATTTACTACTGGGATAACTCTAGACCACAGGAGGAGTGTAAATTCAAAAACACAATAAAATTCACGCATACTTCTTATTTTTGAATTCCATTTGCAATGGTATACACTACAGGGAATTGTTTGTATGGTGATCACAGTGTGTGAAGAAATTTGAAATACCGTGAACACTAGCATATAAAAAAGATGATTTTTGTGGGTCCATATATATGTGTGTGTGTGTTTTCTATGAAGAATATAAAATGCTAAATTCCCAATAGATTGTGTCCCCATCCAGGAAAGAAATGTTTCATATTCAAAGCAAATATGATGTTGCTGTAATATGTGCTTGGTATTTTATGCACCGTATTTTAGGCAGAAAAATGACTGTGAACTATGGGACAACCGGAATTAATTTCAAGAATTTCGACTATTAAAATTTTTTAATATTTGTCTTCCCTTATCTTTGGTTTGTAAGAATTCTTTTCAGGGTATTGACCCTACGTGGGAGAAAACAATAGAGAAGGAGAGTTAAAAGTTTGGACCTGATGTATTTGAATCCTAGCTTGATCACTTACTAGTTATGTGACAAACGGGAAAGTTAATTATCTTCTCTGTGCCTCAGTTTCCTCCTTTTTAAAATGGGTACAGTAACAGCATTTACCTGGAAAGCTTATCATGAGGATTAATTTAGAAAATCCAGGGAAAGCATTTAGAATGGTGTCTGGTGTATTCAAAGTATTAAATAAATATTAGCTACAATAATTGTGCTGATTACTCTTACTGTTCTACTCCTTCTATTATTGCTGCTGCTGCTGTTCCTCCTCCTCCTCCTCTTCCTCCTCCTCCAGTACTACTAATTCTGTTGCTACTACTACTATTTTTAATGAATCACACTATATTCACCACAGGGTAAGCCTCTACTGAATGTAAAGTAAGAGCCTCACTGTTTTACAGACAATGTCTATAATGCTATAGCTCTAAAACACTCCCTTTAATTTAGAAGATAAATGTGAGTACATAGACCTATAATTTAAAAAACTAAGGTTGAGTATTGTTTAAGTTTTCTTATGAAATGTGTTTTGGGATGGTCACCTACAAATGAAATTAACATCTGTTCCAGGTGAACTAGAGTTTAACATTTTTAATGACTGTGACTCAAAGGAGCTTCTCGAATGTAAGGCAACACAGAGTAATGAAAAGGCATCTTCCCAGGAAGTCTTATTTGGCCATTGTTTTGCTGTTTGATCTTAAGAAAGTCATTAACCTTCTGAGTCCCAGTTTTGTTGTGTGTAAAATAGGCTGGAGTGACTTATTCCGCCTGTGCCTCAGGTTTGTCATGAGGCCAAACTCAAAACTGCTTGGAAAATTGTGAAACAGCATCCTAATATATTCATGGAGGAAAAGTTCTACATAGTGGGTTTCTCTTCTTTCGCCTAGGATACTGTGTTGGCATATGTGAACTAAGAATTTATTTAAAAAAATCTAGTTCTGTGAGGTATCAGTGAAGAGCATATTAGCTCTTAGATCCATTCTCTGGCAGTCTACTCTACTCTGCATTACGGATGAACTAAGCTCCTTCTAAGGGGGACCAGGGTTTCCCAGGGTTTCATGCTAGTTGGTTTCTAGATGTGTTAAGACAGTGACAGGCCTTGGTAGGACATGGAAGAATAGGAGGAAAGAAGGGTGACACTAAAGTCTATTTCCTCTTCTCTCTTTGTGGGCAGGGTCTTCTTTGTGTCACCATTTCCTAAGGGACAGCTTTATCCTTATAGTGTCACTATCTGCTGTGCAGCTGCTACAGTGGTTGAGTTGGTACCAGATGGTTCTGGTTTCTGGACTTTGGTAACACTTGTTGGCCCTTGAGCCCTTGAGGTGGCGATAGCTTCCTGATACTGCCAACCTCCAAGGCTGGGTTTCTCCTCTACTCCATCAGCCACGGAACCTGTCATCTCTATTAAATCTCCTCTGAAATATCTCGGGTGGTCTCCAGACTGAACCCTGATGATACAAAATGGAGGAAAGTTCACAGCAAATGACCCTGCCTACAATTACACAATTTAACGTAACAAGCATAAATTTCATTAAATACGGAAGAGAACTTGCATCCTTCTCTTCAGTCTCAGAAGTAGACGTGACTCTTGTACTATGATAAGCTGATTCCTCCATCAGGATCGTCATCCATTCTGGGCTCTTTCTCCATGTACTCTTTGTGTCTCTTCAATCTCTTGTCTCCCTATAGGGCCTTTCTTCACAGCCTTCAAACATGAGTCCCCCTCCCCCCATATTTAAAGAACAACAACAAAACTTGCTATCATTGTCTTTCCCTTCACAATTAAGCTCCTTAGAGGGCAAATGTTGAGTCATGGCCTCAACTTGATGACATTCCTGCAACCCTACAACTCATCAAAATCCCTGTTTTGCCAACACCACCTCACTGAAATTATTCTAACATGATACTACAGTAAACTGGATTCATGCTCCCAATTCCTGACTCCACCCTGTGTTCATGCCCTTTGCTATTTAACTTTTTAATTACCTGCTACAAAAGACAAGAGTTTAGTTTCTAGCCCTTGACCTTGAGCTTGGCCTCATGACTTGTTTGGCCTAATCCTAATGGGGGTAGTAAATAGAAGTGATACAAACAGAGGCTTGAAAAGTGCTCCTGCAGTGGGGCTAGCCCCTATGCATTTCTGGGGTCAGCAAGAGATAAACATGCCCCGGGCTAGCCTGTTTGTCCCTGGAGAAGGATGAGCGACACATGGAGGGGAGCCATCCCCATCAACCTGCAGCACGAAGCAGTGCCACCCCAGCCAAGCTGTCAACTCATGAAAAAAATGAAATGCTTACTGTGTGCCACTGACATTTTGAAGTTTTTTGTTATGCAGAACATTTGCAAAAATAATTAACTGATTCAGTCACCAATGGCCAACATCTGTGGAAAGTCTTAAGTTCTCATTTAATGTATGTGCAGCATATTTGTTAGTCTCTTCTTGAGGTTTCATCCTTTCTTAGCCCCCCTCCTATGGGTCTCCTCTATAATATCTTATGGCTTAAGTTGTTCTTTTTCTATCTTTCCCTTAAATGGTGATGTTCTCCAAGGTTCTGTCCTTAGCCCAATCGACATCTGCATGTACTGATCCTTCACTGGAAGAGAAGGCAGGGAGCACGTGCAAAGAGTGGTTTTATCACAATTTTCCTTTATAGCAAGTCATCTACCTCCAGTGTCAATGCCTTCATTTAGCCTCTCACCATTTCTCTCTTGGATTCTCCAACAACTTTTTATTGACTCACTTCCTCCACTCTCAAACCAGCCCAGCCATTCAGGAACAGCTGCTCAAGTGATATTTTTGAAATGCAAATGGAACCATGTTACTACTCTGTACACCCTTCCAATGGCTCCCAATTGCCTACATGACAAAGTCCAAACCTCTCTCCTGACATGACTAGGCATTCAAATACAGAACCCTCACCTATACATCCACTTGCATCTTTTGTTATCTCCTTTCGATTTCCTTCCTCTGACCCAATCCCATCACTGCTTATCCCATAATACAAAACCTCTGAAAGGTTAAGTGACTTGTTGAAGGTGACAAAGCCAATCAGTGAAAGAGGTGTCACAAAAATGTAGGTTTCCTGACTCCAATATTCAGGGTTCAATCTAGTTAAAGAAGATATGCTTCCATATAAAGGGATTTAAGGCCAATGATTGGGTTTATTATAATTGAACACTGAAGAATACAAAATAGTCTCCTTGATGATTATAGCATGATTGGAAAGTTATGTATGTAATAAAATAAGACATTGCCAAACAAAGACAGCAGTCAAAAATACAGATTTGGTTTATTAAAAAAATCACTAAACAATTTAGTCCTAAGCATGAATTAATGTTCTATAAATCTTTATTGGGAAAAAGAAACGCTCTTTCTTACTTGTGTGAATTAAAATGACCTATAAAACCTCTTTATGGATTTATAATAGAAATGTTAAAATATCTGTAAGGAAGCTATTTCATAAGTAAAGCCTCTCACCATTAACTTCAAGATTCATCTATTAAACCTCTGACATTACCAAACAACTCTGTTTCAGAAGGTAACACTCTATACAGGGGATACTATTTAAGAAAATGGCCCTCATTTTCAAGCTTACTGGAAATGATTAATCTTTTCAATAGCTTTGAAGACTACATACCAAAGTTGTTACTTTTTTGTCCTTTCAACAATGACTACAAGCTGAGAGCAGGCTAGTAAATGTGTTATCGGCCAACCCATTAGAGTTCCATTATTTTCTGTCTTACATGGCTTCATGTAATGAATTTTCATAATTAAACTAATGGCATACAATTTATTTTCCTCCCTCTTTACTTTCAGGCCCCATTTCTCTTCTGGCTTCTTTGGAATAAGTTTTATACAAAAAGAAGGGAGAAGAGCCCTGCAAGGTACTTCATTACCTTAATTTCATTATGACATTTTAGAAAGCATTCTCTTTATCTGGGCTCTCTCTTTAATTTGCTGACTTTATTAAAAGGCTTAAGTAGTGTTGTAATTAAGACATCATCCAACTACTCCAGGCATCTAAGAGAAGTCTGGGTGAGAGGGTATAGAAATGGTTGGGTCGAAATGACTCCAGAGAGAACGCCAGAGGAGACATCCTCAGAAAGTGGCATTTTTCTTGGCTGTGTTTCAAACACCATGAGCCTCCTGTGGTAGAAGACGTTATTTTTTCCCACAAACATTCAGGGCCTTTTCATGCCATGCACACCCCCAGTGAGTCAAGGATGACTATGTAACTGATTTCGACTACTTGTAACTAACAGGCAGAAGTTTTATGAACCAACAGCATTACTCATTACAGGCAAGTTCCCTGCCTCTTGAATCATGGAAGTATGTATCAAGACTCAGCTATTATCAGCTTTGGTCCATGAATGAGTAAGCTAAGTAGAACCCTCTTGTGAATCTACATCGGACATGTAACATGAGCAAAATACAAACTTTGTGTTAAGCCTCTAGACATGAAGGTTGTTACTGTAGTATAACTTAGACTATCCTGACAGATACATCTAGTTAGGTACGATCCTATATCCCAAAGGGCAATTCTATTATATCGAAATCTGGGGCCAGGGTCAGGAATAGAATATGCTATACAAATGATGACACATACAAAATAGGTTCTGTTGCTCATACATGTTGAGAAACTACATTTCCAGAGCAGTTTATAAACCTGAAGAAACAAGAAAAGATCTGTATCTTAATGACATGGAGATCTACCTCTTGAAAGTAACGTGGAGATATAAATCACATAGCATGAAATCTAGCCATTTTAAGTGTATAATTTAGTGGCTTTTAGTGTATTCAAAGAATTAAGAAGCTACAACCACAATCTACTTTTGGAACATTTTTTTCAAACAGAGAAAAAACCCTATGCCCATTAATAGTCACTTTCCACTGCCCATTCTCTCTCTCCCCTAGACTTTACTAGATAGTTCATACAAATGGACTCCTATAATATACGATCTTTTGCCACTGGCTTCTTTCACTTAGCATAGCGTTTCTCTGATTCATCCATGTTATAGCAGGCACCAGTACTTTATTAATTTTTATTGCCAAATAATATTCCATTGCTGGACATGCCACACTTAAAAAAAAACCCATTGATTAGTTGACAAACATGTAGGGCTTTTCCACTTTTTGGATATTATAAATAACTCCACTACAGACATCTGTATAAAGGTTTTGTGTGGATATATGGTTTTTTTTTTTCCTCCTGGATACATACCCGAGTATGGCATTGTTAGGTCAGATAGTAATTTCATGTTGCTGCCAAACCTTTTTTCCAAAGTTGTACCATTTTCTATACCCAGTAGCAATGCATGAGGTTCCAATTATTCCACATGTGTGTCACACTCAGTACTCTTTTTTATTTTAATCATCCTAGTGAGTATTAAGTGGTATCTTGTGATTTTAATTTGTATTTTCCTAATGACTAATGATGTTAACAATCTTTTCATGGGCTTATTAGCCATTTATACATCTTCTTTGAAGAAGAGTCTATTAAAATCCTTTGTGGATTTATAATTGGGTTATATTTTTGTTTTGGTTGGGTTATGAAGTTCTTTATATATCTGGATAAAAGTCTCATATGCAGTATTTGCAAATATTTTCTCCCATTCTTTCGTCTGTCTTTTCACTTTATGACACTGATTGCAGCACAAGTTATTAATTTTGATGAAATCCAACTTATGTATTTTTTGTCACTCTTGCTTTTGGTGTCATGTATATACAAGAAAACATTGCCTAACTCATCATACTCCTATGTTATCTTGAAAGATTTTAGTTTTAGTTCTTATATTTTGCTCTATTATAATCCATTTTTGTGTGTATGGTGTTAGGTGGGTCAAGCTTCATTATCTGTATGCAAATATTTAGTAATCCAAGCACAAGTTTTTAAAAAAGACTATTCTTTTCCCATTGAATTGTCTTAACAATCCTGTCAAAACTCAATTGACCTTAAATGCAAAGATTTATATCTAGACTTTCAATTTTATTCCATTGATCTATATGCTATCTTCTTTTCAGTTACATATTGCCTTGATTACAGTAGCTTTGTAGTAAGTTTTGAAATTAGGAATTTTGAGTCCTCTAACTTTGTGGTTTTCTCAAGGTTATTTTGGCTATTCTTTGTCCCTTGCATTTCAGTATATATTTTAGGATCCGCTTGTCTATTGCTGAAGTCCAGCTAGAATTTTGATGAAGACTGCATGAAGTCTGTAGATCAATTTGAGGATATCGCTATCTTAATATTAAGTCTCTTGATCTGGGAACATGGGATATTTTTTCTATTTATTTAGATCTTCTTTAATTTCATTCAACAGTGCTTTGTAGTTGGCAGTATACAAGTCTTGCATTCCTTTTATTTGTATTTTATTTTTTGATGCTATTGTAAATGGAATGTTTTCTGAATCTCATTTTTTTTAGGTTATTCACTGCTTATGTACAGAAAAATAATTTATGTATTCTGATCTTGTAATCTGCAAACTTGCTGAATTTACTAGTTATAATATTCTTTTAGTGTATTCCTTGGGATTTTCCGTATATAAGATGATGTCATCTGCAAATAGATAGTTTTACTTTTTCCTTTCCAATCTAGAAGCCTTTTATCTATTTTTCTTGTCCAATTGTCCTGGCCTCAACTTGTAGTATAGAGGTAAAAAGTAATAGTGAGAACAGTCATCCTTTCTTTGTTCCTGGTCATAGGTGAAAGCATTCATTCATTTTACTATGATGTCAGTCATAGGTTTTTCTTAGATGCCCTTTATTAGGTTGGAGCATTTTCCTTCTGTAATAGTTTCCTAGGACTTCCAAGATAAAGTATCCCAAACTGGGGGTCTTAAAATGATAAAATGTATTGTCTCACAGTTTTGGAGGTTAGATCCAAAACTAAGGTGTGAGCAGACTATGCTCCATCTAAAACCTATAAGGAAGATTCCTTCCCTGCCTCTTCCTAGCTTCCGGTGGTGCCTGTCAATCCTTGGTATTCCTTGACTTACAGCTGCAACACTCTAATCTCTGCCTTCGTTGTGAAGAAAACACTCTTCACAGTGTTTTCTCTGTGGTCAGTATCTTTACATGACATTCTTCTCTCTGTGTATGCCTCTTTTCCTCCTTTTATAAAGACACCAGGCATATTTGATTAAGAACCCAGCCTACTCTAGTATGACCTCATCTGAACTTGATCACATCTGCAATGACCCTATTTCTAAATATGGACACATTCATAAGTACCAGGGGTTGGACCTTTAACACATCTGTTAAGGAGACACTATTCAACATACAACACCTTCTATTTCTAATTTGTTGAGTGTATGTGTGTGTGTGTGTGTGTTCATGAAAGGGTTTTGGATTTTGTCAAATGCATTTTCTACAACTATTAAGATGACCATGTGGGTTTTATCCTTTATTTTACTGATATGATACATTACAGATAGCCCCAGCTTATGATGGTTTGACTTAAGACTTTTTAAAAATTTTATAATGGTGTGAAAGTGACAGATATTCAGTGCAAAGCATACTATGAATTTTCAATTTTGATCTTTTCCCAGACTAGTGATATGCAATATGCTGCTTATCATGATGCTGGGCAGTGGCCGTGAACTGCAGCTCCAATCAGCCATGTTATCATGAGAGTAAGCAACTGATGCACTTAGGACCATTCTGAACCCATATAACCACTCTGTGTTACACTTTCAGTACAGTAGTCAATAACTTACATGAGATATTCAACACTTTCTTATAAAATAGGCTTTGTGTTATGTGGTTTTGCCTAAATGTTGGCTAATTTAAGTGTTCTGAGCATGTTAAGCTAGGCTAGTTAAACTCTGATGGTTGGTGGGTAAGGTGTATTAAATGCATTTTTGACTTACAATTTTTTCAACTTATGGTGGGTGTATTGAGACAACCCCATCATAAGTCAAGGCTATGGAATATAATCCTTTTAATATATTGCTATATTAGATTTGATAGTATTTTTCTTAAGGCTTTTTGAGTCTATTCATGAGGTATACTGGTGTGTAATTTTTCCTGGTGATATTTTTAGCTGGGAAATATTCCTTTCTCTTGTATTTTTTGGAAGAGCTTGTGAAAGGCTGGTATTAAACCATCTTTGGGGCACCTGGCTGTCCCAGTTAGTTAAGCATCCAACTCTTGGATTCAGTTCAGGTCATTGCACTCAACATGGATTCTCTCTCTCCCTCTGTCCCTCTCCCCTGACCATGCTTTCTCTCTCTCTTTCTAAAAAAAATTTAAAACAAAATAAATATTTGGTAAAATTCATGAGTGAGGCCATCTAGGCTTGGGTTTTTTCTTAGGAAATTTTTAAAATTATGAATTCAATTTCTTTACTTCTTACAGGTCTATTCATATTTCTTATTTCCTCTTTTCATAATATCCTCTTATAATCATTTTTATAAGTTTGGTAGTGATGTGTTCTATTTCATTTCTAAGATGAGTAACTTGAGCCTTCACTCTCTTCTTTCTTAACCCAGTTAAAGTGTTGTAGAAATTGTTGATTTTTTCACTAACCAACTTTTAATTTTCATGGTTTGCCCTCATTTTTCTTTCCTTTACTTCATTTCTAATCTTTATTACTTACTTCTGCTTACTTTAGGTTTAATTTTCTTTTTCTAGATTCTTAAGGTAGATGATTGGCTTACTTATTTGAGATCTTTCTTCTTTTTAAATTAGGTATTTATAGCTATAAATTTTACTCTCAAAATTCAATAGCTGCATCTTATAAATTTCAGTGTGTCGTGTTTTTATTTACATTCATTTCAAAGGATTTTTGCATTTTCTTGGTGATTTATGTTTTGACCTATTGGTTATTCAAGAATGTGCTGTATAATTTTCTCATATTTGTGAATTTCCCAAATTTGCTCTTATGAATTTTAATTTTATCTAATTATGGTTAGAGACCCTACATTATGTGATTGTAATCCTTTTAAATGTATTGAGACTTGTTTTGTGACCTAGCATATCATCTATCCTAGAGAATATTCCATGTGCAGTTGAGAAGAATGTATACTCTGTTATTATTGAGTGGGATGTTCTATAGGAAACTGATAGGTCTTACAGTTCATGGTATTTTTCTAAGTTTCCTATTTCCTTATCGATCTTATGCCCAGTTTATCTATTACTCAAAGAAGGAGACTGAAGTCTTTGTTTTTGTTGAATTGTTTATTTCTCCCCTCAACTCTGTCAGGTTTTGCTTCCTATATTTTTAATTATTTTCTTCTCTCTTTTCCTTTGTGTGGATTATTGCCATTGACCTGTCTTCAAGTTCATGGACTCTTCTGGCAATTCAAATCTGAGGTTGAGCCCCTCTAGTAAAAATTTCAATTATTATACTTTGAAACCACAGAAACTCTATTTGATTCCTGTCTGTAATTTGTATTTCTTTATTGATATTTTCTATTGGGCAAGACATGTATGTAGCCTTCTAGATCCCCCAGGAAAATATCAGAGCTTTCCAAAGACCTCTGGGGACATCTCATTCCCCAGATTTTCCTTTTCGGTTTTTCTCTGGACCATGATTACCTCAACTGGTATTACAGCCTCAGGCAGTTACTATTTAAACAATGCTGCTGGTTGTTCTGGATAAACACTCTGAGGAGAGGGCTTTTTCTGGGGAGTTGGTACAAAATCAGGTCAAATAATGGCAAGGCCTTGGGTATAGGTTTGTTCTTGGGAGCTGCAAAATGGGTCAAATAGTAATAAAGCTCTAAGAATTAAATGGGTCTTTCTGAGGAAGTCCAATCCTGGTCTTTCCTCTTTGATGGCCACAAGGCTGCTGATTCTCAAATCTACTATGGAGCTGGGAGAAAGTGACAGGAATTAGCCAAGTTAAAAAGCCTCCAACCCTGATTTTCTTACTAAAGTTCAGCAGTTTATACAATGTTGACAACCTTTGGTTAATTTCCAGAGTTCAGAAAAGGCAATTCTGATAATTTTTGCAATTTGTTGTTTTTATGGAGGAATGAGTTTACACAGTTGCTACATTATATTTTCAAGCATGATAGAAGTTAAAATATGAAAAGGAAACAAGGCAAAATATGGTGTAATCAGAGCATAATGCTATTCAAGTCTTGGGGACTCTGCATTAAATATTTATATAGTATAGCAGTACCTAGGGAAACTAGCCCATTATGTCTTCTGCTCTGTCAGTGATGTAGGAAGCACTCTGGTTGTATGCTTTCAAAAGTTTAATAGCTTCATACATACTTTGGGAGGAAAAGTACTATTAGGTTATTGATTCTTTCTCCTTAATCATGTGGAAGCTTTAGGGGAGAACAAAAGGGAATAAAGAAAATGCATGAAACAATGGCAGGTCCTGGCAAGAAGATTTCTGATGTTTTTTCCTTATAGTATCAGAAATCCAAACCTCTAACTACTGGTGTGAATCAATTTGCTGATTTAATTCTGTGGAAGTCAAAAAGTAAATAAAACATGTGGGAAAAGAATTGAACTTCCACTACTGTGCATATCCTTATGGCAGGTAAGGATATGATCTAATACCACCCATCTCCCCAAATACCACCCATCTCCCCAAATAATTAAAACTACAATGTTCTACTTCCATATTTGAAAAGGTTCTCCACTGATTTTTTTCCTAGTAAAAATATTGGAGATCTTCAAAGAGCTACTGTATTTACTTTATATAATAAGTATAACTTTTATAATTAGTTACAATTACAGTGTATCTAGGTTTCAAGTTCTCTAAAGAATGTCTTCAAAATACAGATATTTTGCAGCCTTGGAAATGTTTATTTAATAATTTGATAAATAATTGGATTTTTCGCCTCAGATAGTTTTAAGTATTATAGAAGCAAATCAGCTAGGCTCAAACAAGATTTCACTTCTCTATTGAATTCATGTACTCTTAGCTCAGCCAAGCACAAAACAGCTAATGCCGTCACATTTGAAAAGCTTTTATGCTGAATTTGACACAAAAGCAATCACAAAGCAGACAAAAAAGGAATTTCTCTTTCAAAAGCTGAAAGGGGAAAAATAAATGAAAACTCTGAGCCTGGGTAAATCTCTCTTGACACTGGAAAAAAAGCTTAAAATCATCAAGAAATAATTTTTCCGAAGAGTTCATTGCCATGTTTGGACCAATCTTAATAGGCTGGGGAACAGGTTTTGAAGTCTACCAAGATTCTGCCAAACAAAATAAGTCCCATGATGACCATTGCTGGCACTTTTAGGTGCCAATGTCACATAATCTTACTGCTTATGAAAGTCAAATGGCATCATATCTCATAGGATTCTGTCAGAGCTTATTGGAAGGGAGTTTGATTAGAATGGAAATCCTGTATGATTTTCCCTAACATCTGTCTTTCCATCTCAGAGAAACATTATTGTTTTATTAGGGCCATGGAGAAAGTCAAATGAAGCCGGGTAGTTAACAAAATCAACTACTTAATCCCATTTTGTTTTTGTTTTCTAAGAAAATTAAAGGATATATAGGAAAGAAATTATACATATATCATGGGTATCTCTTAATGACCTGGTCATTAGTTATTGACATGATGGGCTATCTATAAGCTTATTCTTTTGACAAATCAAGACTCTTCTGTTGCTGTCTGCTTCCAGCAATACCATGCTTTAAAGATGGACTTTCCCCAGATGATTTCTCAGATTTCCTTCCTATTCTGTCATGGGGATTTTACTGTCCCCATTTTTTTCTACACTACTTATTTTTTTTTAACCTAGAAGAGGAGGCTGTTTGTCCAATCAGTAAGGAAGTGGTTAAAGGTGAAACTTAATGAAATGCTGCAAATAATTTAAAATGATAATTATTAAAAGTTATATATAGCAATATATATAAATATTTATGTAATGATACCAAGTTTGAAATTGGAATTCAAAATTTTATCAACATTATAGGACAACTAAAATATGTAGACAACAAATGGAAGAGATTATAGGCAAAGACGAGCAATTATGAATCATCGAAATATCAGAATGGTAGATAAAATGTTCTTTAGTTTGGGTATGATGATTGGCTTAAATTTTCAGAGTAAAGTACTACTAGTGCTTGCCTTGCAAACCATTTCATTGTGGCAGTGAGGACATTCATCAGTGATACAGCTGCAAGGGCAGCTGCCTGCTTTAATCACAGTTCTCTACCTCTGCAGCCACACAGCTTGATGCCTGCCTGACCAGGCTCACCAGCTTTCTGGCTAATCTTAGGCACAGAGACTCTGAAGGAATTTATGGAGCAAGGAGATCCTGCTCAAATTATCCAATGCCTCTTTATGTCTCTTTTCACCCTTTCTTCATAAAAGAAAATTGTAAATGATAAGCCAACTATTACCACTCAGTAGTGATAACATATTAGACATAAAGGCCAGATCTTCATTTTATATGCTCCCTGACTTTCAAATGTTTTTTTTATTGTTTATTCCTTTTTTGAGAGAAACACAGAGCATGAGCAGGGGAAGGGGAGACAGAGAGGGAGACACAGAATCTGAAGCAGGCTCCAGACTCTGAACTGTCAGCACAGAACCTGACGCGGGGCTCAAAATCACAAACCATGAGATCATGACCTGAGCTGAGAAGTTGGACACTTAACTGACTGAGCCACTGAGGCAGCCTTATGCTCCCTGACTTTCAGGAGAATTAAAAATTGTAGTTTCATTTTTTAAAAAATATTTTTTTATTTATTTCTAGGAGAGAGAGAGATCAAGAGACAGCATGAGCAGGGGAGGGTCAGAGAGAGAGAGAGTCACAGACTGAAACAGGCTCTGGGCTCTGTGCTGGCTGTCAGCACAGAGCCCGACGCGGGACTCGAACCCACGAACCGCGAGATCATGACCTAAGCGAAAGTCGGATGCTTAACCGACTAAGCCACCCAGGCGCCCCTTGTAGTTTCATTTAAAAAGGGGATATACTTTGCAATTATCTTTTTAGCTTTTCACGGTAAAATGGAATATGAAAACCTGTTCCCTGTATACTATTTTCATTTTTCTCATTTCCCACCTGTTGACTTATCAGTAAGATGATCTTATTTGTCACTTCATAATTACAGGTATCTCCCTTTCTGATCTTTACAGTGTTTTCTTGATTTGTCTTAGCCACATAGAAGACAATCGGTAGAAGAGAAAATCTGTGAGGTCATCTACAAGAGTAAGTGCTATGCATTCACATCCTAATTCTGTGATTTTTAAGAGGAGTTTCTGAACTTCTCTGGCCTTCAATTTTCTCACCTGTAAACTGGGAACAATAGTACTTTTCATGGAAGATTGTTGAGATGGTGAAACAAGCCAATTTATGTGAAGTGATTACCACAATTTTTGACAAATAGCAAGTACTAGCTAAATGTTAGTATTGGCACTAGAATTACTTTTAGCTTTAGCATATGTCATTTAAGAAATGGATGGGAAAATTACAGCTTTGGTCATCTTTATATAATGAACTTACATTGAAATTATACATATATATATATATATAATTAAATTCCTAAATATATAACACAAACAAAAACATCAGTTTCTATAGATAATGGCTGAGCCATTTTTATCATGTCATTTTAGAATAAAAATTCAAAAGCAAGTTTTTTATTTTAAAAGCATGTCAAGGAGAGCAATTATAATACCATCTTGTCTGTGTTAGGTATTTAAAATATATTACTTATTTTGATGATGGAATTGTTTTGTTTTATTCTTTCATATTTTCTTTTACAACTCTTTTCATCTCTTATTTAAAACCCCTTGCTTTTCTAAGAGCTATAAAACCCTCATCACTCTTGCCATCACTTCAAGATTCTTGTAGATTTTAAGATTTCTCATGTGCCACCCCGCAGAGTCTTCTTGCTCTTATCAAATTT